>CM039679.1:310553112-310790612 GCA_022537955.1 Schmidtea mediterranea | reverse complement strand
AGTCGTCGTCTATTGTCCAACTGCAGCTGCTAACTACAAGTGCAGGTCTGTCTAAGAGATATTTAACAGCTCCAGCGGATAATTCTTCAGTTAAAGCTGTTTTATTCGAAAATTGATTTTTATCTTGTAGTATTGGATAATCCGATCCTAACCTGCCGTAAAAACCAAAAATGGAACTATAAATGACCACAACTCACTTTACAAAGAGTTCATGTATGGCTTTCATGTCTTTCTCAGCATTTATTGCCCAAGGTAAATCATACAGAACTTCAGCTTTAATGTCATTTTTCAACAAAAGATCATTTGCAAAAGCTTTACTAACACAGAGATGTTTCGCTTTTAATCTCTTACGAGAAAACTTTAATTCGATATTTTTGTACATTCTGAAAACGTCAAACTTAAAGAATTCAATTTAATTGAAATAGATGTTAAAGAAAAATTATTGTATCCCATTTCCTTCGTTTATTTGTGATTAAACGAACTAATAATGTCTAAATAAAGTCGAAATTTATCATATATTGTATTGCAAATAATGAATATGTATAAAAGACTTTTGAATACGAATGTTCCTTCGATATGAAGAACATCTAACAATACCTCATTCGAGGTGCTGGAAGTTGAAAAATTAAAATATAAGCCTGTATTTTTCCAAGGTAGAATTAATTCTGATAAAAATAAGACATGCAAACGTTAATAACAACATAAGCTGTGAAAGCCGATTTAGAATACAGAGGGGGAAAAGTATCACAGCCGTTGTTATTAAAGCTGTAATAAAAAAGTGAAAAACAAGCAATAATTTGTCCAGGAATTCTTCTTTAAATATATACATATACTCATTTATATTGCAATGTGCAATATGAAATAAACATTACTACTTAGGCTTTTTATTCGATATATTTAGGTTCTTTAATCAAGTTTGAACCAATGTTATTCGAAAATACTCCTCACTATAGTACGACCAATTATAGGCGATTTAAGCGAATTTTTATTTATATTTTTTTTTAGGTTTTTTAATCGAGAAAAAATACTTTTTTATCATGAATTAAAAATTTTTTAAATTTGAACATTTAAACAAAAAATTATATTAAATAAAAATTCATTAATTAAAACAAATAGTTAAAAAAAATTTTTTCATTCATTAAAACAATTTAAAAAAAAATTTCATTCATTAAAACAAATAACTAAAAAAATTTAAACCCCCATCCCCGATAAAATTTTTTTTAGGAGGGTCTCTGTTTTTTTTTTCAAGCCAAATATCCACGGGGCAGTCCTCATATTACACTACATATAATCATTTATATTGCAATGTTCAATATGAAATAAACATTACTACGTAGCAGGCACGCAGCCAGGGGAGTTTCCTGAATGCATTTGCATCTAGGTTTCCTAGTCGAAATGCTCAAAATTGATAGGGTTTTATGTGAAACTTTTTTCCCATAAAACATTAAATTGAGCCAAGAAACTTCTGGAATTTCAGAAGTTGTTGATTTACTTAACAACTTAAAGCAGACTACAGAAACACAACAGAAGAGGAAAAACTCAGTGGATTTATGTTTTTGACCATTCATCGTAACATCAAAGTATTGTTTGAAGAATTTATCGACAATGAAAATGTTCACTATAAGTGTGAATTTTGAAGATCAAAAATAAATATTATTGGTGAGTTTTGAGATCGGAAATTAATTTAGAATTGCTATAGTTTTATAAGCGAAAATTTTTTTTGCATCCACCCCTTTGAAATCTTGACTACGCCGCTGCTACGTAGTTTCCTAATATGATATCGATATTTGCCGCTTTAAACCACCGAATTAATGTTTTTTGGAAAAACATTTGACTAAATATTAGCAAATTGTCAAAAATTGTTTTATTTTCAATATATATTGAAAGCTTTTTAATTTTTATTCTTAAGATAATAATTGTTCAATATTTTTAGTTGCAACTTCATAATATATATAAACTTATCTGATTCATTTAAATTTTTGATTGATTTTAAATAATTTCGTTTTATTGCCTATTTATATAATAATTTTCTTAACGCCTGTAGATTAATTTGTGTTCCAATTGGAAAATTATGATATACAATCATGAAAATAATTAAATGTTTTATAAATATTATTTATGTTGAGAATTTTGAAGTAAATATCAACATGTTTTCCAAATAAAATGCACTTAACAATTATATGCGACACGCAAAATAATACTTTTACATTTCTATGGGCGATAAATATGCTTAAATAATAATACTTTGCTATTTAACTAATTTTATAATTATAATTATATATATATTACTGACTACAGAGAGTAGATTAATTTTTATTCAATTAAGAATTATAAATAAAGGCTGAGTATTATATTGAGTATTATATTTGTGCAATGCCACACAGATAGACAATCGGGATTTCCCTTATATAGCTTTCATAAATTACCATCAGAAATCGACAAATATCATGAGCACAATGGTAAGTTAAAATTTATATTTTTCATTAAATCAATATTTGTTAAAAGTTTTTTAAAATTTTGTAATGTTAATAATATTTTTATTTAAAAGTAGATTTTTAAGTTTCTTAAAATGTTTCCATTCACAAACAAATTCGAAATTTTTTTAATGCGATTTCAGCTATTTTTCCACGTTTAATCCATTTTTTAATGCCTAAAAATATTTCACTTTATGATTATTATTTCAATACTTTTGCATATTTTCCATAATTTCCAGTATCATTTCCCGGCCAATTTTTTAATGGAAAATATTTTTTTCTCAATTCTGAACTGCTCACCCTCTCATTTGAGGAGGCTTGGTGTATAAATGATTCTGTGAAAATATTAGGCAATTCAAAGAAGAGGAAGTGGTCGCCCACAGACCTTTTACATTAATAAGTACATCTTCCGAGTCTTCATACACGACTTACACGTTCACTTTGTTAAAACTATTAATACACAACTTATTTACTTAATTAGTTCAAGAGTAAGGTGCAATGTGCATTGAAACAGACTAGAGAGTGATAATAGGGAAGACTCAGATGTCTGCATGTTACTGTAAAGCTCTCAAAGTTGTATTTTTAACCGCTTTTTATCAAGTATTGAAGTATCAAGTCGAAGCATCATCAAGGTTAGTTACTATATTAATATTATTATAAATGTAAATTATAAAAGTAATGTCCAGAAAGAGATGTGAAATTAGAAATAGATAAATACTAAATAGATCAATAATACGTGGTGATTAAACTGTAAGACTCGTTAACATTAACTTTAACACCTTACACTTAGTATTTAAGTTAAACTGACCATTCATATAATAAATGTATGTAATGGTGTAGTGTTTATGTTGAATGTTGTTTCAGATGTCATCGTTGTGAAAACTGCCACAGAGATACTATCCAATCATCATTTTTCGAATTTCTACGAAAATTTTAATCTTGAATTTTTTTTAGAAAATAAATTATAATTTACATTGCTCTTCTGTTATTGGTGGAAAGGTGGAACGCGATAAAGAGCTCGAATTGTGTATTTTTATAATTAAAAATGCTCAATATAAATAATAGCTGTCCATAATTTTTGTCCCTTCGTGTGTATTTTTATCATATATGTTTTTGTGTGCAGCGTATGTGTGTTCCTATTTTTGTCACAAAAAAAAGTTTGCTGCTCTTGTGTGGTAAATTCACTTAATTTCTGTCTTAATTTCAAGTAGTTATTCATTTTTCTATATATAAATTTATTATTATTTATAACAGACCTTAATTTGTGGGGTAACTAGTGGTATTGTATGAAACATGATCAGGGCCGGCCCTAGACTTTTGCTGCTACCGGTAAGATTTTTTTGGCCGCCCCTAACACGAGTAGAATTAAGTAAAATAACATATTGATGGCCATTTTTTCACACGATATATTTTTAAAATTTGAATATTGTTTTACAATTTTTACATGCAAGTATTAACATTACGAGGGACGCGTTCGGCCGCCTGCTCTGCCTGTACGTAAAGCCGGCCCTGAACACGATATATATATATATATATTCAATATAGTTTATTCATCTTCATCAACTCTTTTCCCATATTTATCTACAATTATAATCAGGTGTAAAAATCATTAATCTATGTGCATAACAAAACAAAACTACTTTATGATTATTAAAATACATGCAACAAACATAAGAAAGCTTAAAAGCAACTCGTCTATGTTTGTTTATCAATTTATGGCAATAAAGTCGAGTATAAACTTACTAGTCCGCAATTACCTGTGAAAGTTATTTGATTGGTCAAAATTACATAAGGGAACTAAATCTAAATTCCTGCTTAAACTTTTACATTAATTTCGTTCCACGATAAAGGTAAGATTTATATATTCGTATTTTGACAATTAAAGCTTATTATGCTGATTCGAAGAAAGCTTTTCCTTATTTCCAGTTTTACATTTATAATAACTGATGTTTAGTGTAATCAATTAAAATTTAACTATTTATACAACGAATAGAATTTTGGTCAAATCAAACCACAAAAAAGTTTGAATAAAAGTTTTATTAAACAGATTTAATTTATATTTATAATAAATAATGCAAATTAATCTTATTGTTTTTAAATAAAATATAATTATAATTTTATAAATAACATACCTTGATAGTAATCCTCGGTTAGTGTTCATTAAAGTGTAGCCATAATTGTGCCAATCAATTATCAATTTTATGCCTCGAATTTTCGATATCAACCAGACAATTACAAAAGTTGGTACAGCTGGTGGATTTTGTACCATTAAAATATTAGTCCACTCGCAATGGATAAGAAATGAGAATAAATAAATTGATGTAAATAAAACCTATGTTTAGATGGTATAAAATATAAAATAATTTCCATGAAGTACCTTTAAAATTAAAAAAAATTTGTTTTCTTTTCTTTGATTAATAAATGGTGGAGATTCTTGAATAGGGTCAATGTGAATGTTTTTATTTTCAGTAATATTTGATGGCAGTTCGGAAGATAAATAACCTGAAAAATAAACTTCCCAATCGCACTTAACGAATGACAAACAATGATTTTTCATTCTAGGAGAACATCCAAGATCTCCTAATACTAATATTCTAGCTTTCTTCATTTAAATTAAAATAAAATAAATAAGCAAATTGTTAAAATTAATTAATTTGTAAATTATAAGTATTTGAAATCCACATTAATTAAACATAATATTATAACAATGTATTATAAATAATATACTATAATTTGCTTATAAAGTTGAATTTTTGGACATATATTGTATATATGCAATAAACTTAAAAATTATAACTTTGCATAAAGAATTTTTTAATTAAAATGTTATATATACTCTAAAATAAAGTGAAAAACACAAACCTATATTTAAAAAAAAATAAACTGTTTTCCTTGTCTAACACGCACATTGGAAAATCAAGTTCCTTAATATTTTCATGCATTTTTAGATTATTGATATTCATTAAAAATTAAATACGTGTATAAGGAATACTTTTATTAATTTTGATTCTATTTTAAAATATTTTTATCGACAGTGTGTAATATACACCCAAAATTTTCATAAAAAAGTAACTTCTTTCTTTGCATAACCTAAATAATATACATAAGATTTTAAGTACTTAAAATAACTTATAAATGCTTTATATGTTTCAGTTTAAAATTTATAGGAGTTTCAGAAATGTTGTGGGTTACTACAGAGTGAAAACTGCTGACCTTGAGAAACTCAAGCGCGCAGTCTTTGGTAGGCAACGTTGGTACTTAGCGTCTACCAAAAATGAAATTCTTTGCCAAGACTGTTCTGTCATGGGCGTACTTAAGGTTCAGCTTTGCTTATGTATCATCTCATTCTGATACTTGTGGATGGTTTCGCGTTTCGAGACCCTGCCAACCCATACATACAAACTCCATTCTACCCATCTATTCTACTCATGTGGGTTCAGCGAGCTTCCGATAGAAGGCGTGGGCTCGTCTTTAATCTTGAGTCCCCTTTTTATTGACTCATCTTTTCTTCATTGCTAAGTCATCAAACCCTACATTCCGATTTTTGCTTATGCTATAATATCATCACTCCCTTTATTTGAGAAATTAAGGCCAATGATTATTTTATTTAAAAATTAACAACAACGATTTATAAACATTCAATTGTCATTTCGGGACTCCTGATTCTTCACTTTCCTGACCGCAACATCCGTCTCCGTTCTCGTTCAGTCTTACCTGGTCGGATGCGGATTCTATCGTGGTATTTTTCCGTAGTCGTGATTGGATTTTCACTGCGAATTAATGGTGGTGGAGCGAAGACCAATGGGTTCGTAACTACTCGTCCCTCTTGACTTGCAGAGTGCTGTCTCCATCCCGAATCTGGATGTGTTGTGTCAGAACTTTCGAGAACTGCGAGATCTGTCGGTACAATATCTTGGAGGTTTTCACTTGCTGAATCTCTAGACTCATTTGCAGGAGCCGTAGGTGTAGATTGTTGTTATCTCTCCGTAATTTCCCTAATTCTATCTCGAGGCTTTGTGTTGTCTCCATACCTTAAATATTTTATATTAATTTTTTGGACTAATCATTAATGATAAAAATTCATATATATAAATGGTAAAAATCTTGGTCTAGTAATTCCTTATCTCTCGTACCTCGTTGTTCATTTCCAATTATTTATGGCCATGAGTCGTTGTCTCTTTGTTTTTCTATTGCCTTGCGATTTTCGATTTTGATGCCAAATAAAGAACTTAAATGCTGGGTATTCTTTCCAAAAATATAAACAAAACATTTTGCAAAAGAAAATACATTTCTTCATTTAAACTATCTCAGACATACAAAAATTTAATGCATCATAAGAATAATATAAGGTTCACGTTAATTAATAGCTCATCGAATTCATTTTTTCCAATTCCAGGGTCTCTCCCGTAAGGTATGCGAGTCATTTCGTTGATTCGGAGATCCATTAAATTTTCCTTTGAACTCCGGAGGCAAGAGTCGAGTAGGCACTGTGAAGCGAGTTGGAGAGCAGGATCGTTGAACCTATAAGAAACTCCGTATGCTGGTTGGTGTCCATCGGTGCTGGGTATTCGACACGCAGCTATATCGTCATTTATCCGAGCGAAATGATGTCAGGCCAAAGATGTTTATCTCGGATTCTTCCAATTTGGCCAGTATATATTTCCACGTTGACATTATTATTGCCGAGCTCTCTCTTAATTACCATACTGGTGGTGGGTTACTGGTCTTTGCCGTTTGTTTTAAACGTTCTTGTGTTTACCCCGGTAACGCCATATAAATATTTTCTAGTTACCACTCGGCATCCGTTGCTAGGCAACGTTGGAAATGAGTTCGAGTGGGTGGATTGTCCGCAAAAAGTGAGCGCTATTACTAATGCTGTAATTGCTCGGACAATCCCATGGGTCTAACGAGCTGTCGTTAGAAGACTGGTGCTCGCTTTAATCTGCTGGGTCCCTATGTAGATCGTCGATTTTATCTAGGCAACCTGGTCCTTGCTCATCAAGAAAAATAAAATGGGAGTAAAAGATATGAACATGTATATTCAAATCACACGGTAAACTCAATTCATGTATTAGTTAGATCTTTGTTTAATAGTCGAGCAGCTCGGCGCTTCGCTCGCTCTTTTCGTCCGGGTCTGTAACTGTTGGTTGTGGTCGTGGTGGGGGTTGCGATGGGGGTTGGAGTCGCCGCTGGTTCACGATATGCTAATTGAGCCGGGGCAAACACGAGGGGGTAGGTTACCGCTGCCTCTTCTTGACAGGCAGACAGAGCAACCTCCAACCCTTTTATCTGGATCTTTAGACTCTGAGTCAATTGTTTCTCTTTGGCCCACCCTTTTTGGGCTGTCGTAAGTCGTTGGTATAGGGATTTGACCTTCCTGGGGTCTATCCAGGTGGCTTTAACTTACTGGACTTCTCGAGTTAGCTGTAGGATCTGTTCGAGAAGGTTCTTGTTGGCTTGCTTCATACGATTTAGTTCGATCTTCCATATTTGTGAAGGCTCCATTACTATAATAGGAATTATTAAAGTTCTCATTTATTTATTAGAAATTCTCAGACATATGATTAATTCAAACACATGATGTAAAAGTAGGTTACAAAATAATAATAGTGAACACATATTTTCAGAAGTCATATATTTTATTCAAAATTACACAACCGACTTTCAAGAGTCACTGGGATTCGGAGTCCCGGAAAAATTTTTCGATTCCTTCTTCGGGAGAGCAGCCCCGAATGATAAACACGGGTCGTTTCGTGTTGCGAGTCGGTCTCGGACTGGAAAGATAGACGTCCGCGAGTCGTCCGCAGGCAAGGTCGTCTTCCACGTTTGCTAGGTAACTGCTGGCTCGGTCAACTAAAGAGTTGATCCTGCGCTGGTGTTCTTTGAGATGGGCCAGGAGTGTTTGGGCCCTCACGAGGATGTCTCGGGCCGGACTGGGTCACTTGGGTGTCTTTTCTTCCGGAATTGTCACATTGTAGCTTCTATGAGGAGCGTATCTTCCCATCTATTTTTCCTGGTTGAGGCACGTCGGGGTACCTCTCCTGATGGGCACGCCGCCATGCCTGACGCCATCGGTCGGCCTCTGATGCGGAGATCCAAGCAAAAGGTCCTGATTGTTCTAAAGTAATAATTCGACTATGTAATTACTCATTAATATAACTGCAAGAGAACCAAAACTCATATACTATTAGATTATTATCATTCAATTAAACTTTGATCATATCTCGAAACACATGGTTTCAAAAATTATTAAGGAAATCGAATTTCTAAAAATTTTCACGGGGATTCAGCATTTGTTACTATATCGTAAAAAAGAATTTATCATTAAATGGACTTGTGAGACGATTCTCCTGATAATTACGATAGGTTCCTTGCGGTGAATTCAGTAATTTGTCTACAATTGATTTATGTTTATTAAGGTAAATTCAACATTATCTGCAAAAGGGTTATAGTTAATACACTACATTTATTACTAGGAAGGTTGAAATCTGATTACAAAAAAATTCATGTGAATATTATCTTACAGGTATTGAGATGAATCCTAAGAAATATCAAACAGAAATTTGCTCATTATTTTTAATACATGTTCCTTGAGACGTAACTAACAATTTGCCTATAAAAGATTTATGCAAGAATTAATATACATTTATTCAAAATTATCTACAACAAATATATATAATAATGACTTCCAGAAATCTCTTTGCTGGGTCTATATAACCTTGGAATAATGGAAAATTTATCTAGGAAAATTAGGGTGATCATTCGAAAAAAAAAATATTTCATACTTACCCAACGGTTGTGGACTTAGGTTTGGCGTTATCCCACTACTGGCTTCCCCATTCGCTGTGTCTCTGTATTCTTTCGATTTCGTTCTAGAAGTCATTTTCACCAATAATTAGACTCGGGTGCACAGCTATTTATGGAATTGGAAATGGGTGCGTGTGTGCCCGTTGCACACCGCTCGGTGAATAGTGTGATGGTAAACATTCACGGTGAGGGGATTTCGTGGAAGCGATATTTCTAAATGTCAACGAGCAAGTTAGTTTAATTTATGTTTCTTTATGTAAATTTTTATATCGATTCCCAGGCAGACTATTGAATTGAAAACGACTTTCTACTGACGTGGCAGTTTGATTTCCATAATGGTGGATCAAAAATTAATTATTCTTAGTTTATTTGTGGCACTTATCCAGATTTTGAAGTTTGGCCACTTAATACACACAATTATGAACTACATTCATCGATGTGTGGACAAAGCGGGTATGTTTTATATTATATATTTACGAACTTATTATTCTACTCTAGGAGATGCTCGAGGTTGGAAACTGACATTTGATTTTTCCCATTTTTTGATATCGAATCTTGATTTCGGGAAATTTATGGATTATTCGTGGCGACGGTTGTAATTTGGGAGTTATTATGGTTAATAAATCTACTGAAGGATTATTAGTCAAAACTAAATTTTTGGATAAGGAGCTTATGATTTGACGATGGAAAGGGTTAATCGGATGTTGGACACCGGTGCCGTAGTACTACCAGTTAATATTGAAGTGATTCAGAAAAAAAAGAATTTTGTATGATAGTTAAATTACTCTACTCGCTGGATAGACTCGGTTAGTATATCGGATGGATTTTTGATATCAGACTCTCTATTTTGGGTTCGGTTCATTTTAATGGGATTGTCGACCTGGATTATTGAATATAATAAATCTTCCTCTACCTGATCAGTGTTTTGAATTTTGTTTTATTAATTGTTTAGGTTAATTTATTTTTATGTGGGAGTCCATTTGGATCGGCGGTTGGACTTAGTAAGTCCTAATTGGTATCTACCTTTTAATATGAAGGTTTTAAAGGACTTTTCTATTGCTTCTATTAGTAAAATATATCTTGGATCCGCAATGTGATTTAAGTTTTTAACGATTATCATTAAATCTACGACCTTACCGGGGGTTCGTGGTAACTGCTTAGTAATAATTTTAAATTATCGTTTTGAAATTATTTATAGGGATAGTTGCTTTAATTACATAGCAGTGATTTCGTTTTTTTCATTTTTATTCCCCGTCACCTTTTCCCTTTAATAAGCCTTAAACGCATTTTATGTTCATATTATATTTAATGAGTGCCCACTGGACTACTCGGTGTGGTGATTTTGAGCCGTGTGTAGAACAATTTAGGTCGAATTTAAAGAAAACGAGAAACGAGGGAGTAGCCAAAAGACCGCTTCCTTATTCTTCCATTCTTCTATACGGGATAGTATTGACGTTCCGATCCCTGCGTTCCGCACGCCGGGTCTTCACGGGCACAGATCATCGGCGATATTCCACGCACTTACACGAATCTGAATAATATGTTGATTTTACTGACTTGTGATGTGGTTCGGCTGTGAGCCGGAAAAATTTCGACATAAAATAATTATAGAAAAATAAGTTGGATGTTATCAATAATTTATTAATAATAAAACAATTTAACAAGTACTTGATCCAACGAACAATTCATCATACAACATACTACTCTTCCCACGCCGACATCCAAGCAGAGCTGCATCGAGATTGTGAGGACGCGACGTGGAGAGAGAGTTCCAAAATAAAACTCACCCTAAAATAGATTTTTAAAAACTGTTAAGTGATTTCAAAACGATTCTAATTGTGTAAAAATGAATCGGTATATATACCTATTTTTTGTCCCTAACCTTGCGTGTTCTTTTTGATTTAGTAAAACAAAATTCGACCTTGGTATTTTCTAGTGTATTCTAATCTTAATTTTTATTATTTTTTAATTTACTTTGATAATTTTTATTTGAAATTTTTATTGAATTATTTCTAATTCAAATTCTTTGATTTTAATTTCATTTTCATGAAATTTTCATTTTTTTGTTAAATTATCAAATTTCTGTCGAATTTGTTGGGTTTTCGTGTTATGTTTATATTTATATCGTGCGAATATTGTTGCTTTTTGGTTATTATTTTAATTTATTTTTATGTTTATTATTTTATATGTAATTATTTTTCTCTCATATTTTGATAGGTTTAATTGATGTTTTCATAGGTTTTGAATTTAAAGCTGCATGTTATATTTGCATGTGTGTTACCGATTCATTTAAACATTTACAAGGCCGTTTGTGTTTTGGCCCAACACTGGTCATATTGCCTGACCTATCCCTCCACTATCGTTTCATAGGTAATTCTGGTTTTCCCATGGTGGAGACCACGTTACCGTGATCCCATAGCTCTTGTTTATACCTTGCCGCGATTGGTGCTGCCACGTCGATTATTAATCGGTTGTCATCCTACCAAGGGTTTCTGATCGTCAATTCTGTCATATCTATTGGAAAAAAGAAAAAGAAAATTATATTTTTTATAAATGCAGTGATTAAAATTATTCAGTCTCTTCTACTTTTATCAATGAAGTATAACTCTCTGTTTTAGTTCAGATATATCCGACAGGATGTTTCGATTCCGTGTAAGTGTTCTATAGCGTGCTCTGCCACTTAAGTCGAGCTGACCGTTTGCCTTTCAATTATTTCGTACTCGCAGATGATAGAAAAAGTTTGTTCATAACAGCCTTTTTTCACATTTTTATATAGATTATATTTAATGTTAGTTAAACTACAAGATATAATTGTTTGTAAGTATATTTGATTCGCATTTACATATTTTGCTGTGCGTAAGATCATATTTTGGATTTGAACGGATAATGCTATACATATAATCACAGTTACTTACCGTCCCGATTCGTAAGCTGTTCCTGACTCGTTTCGCATACCTTCGAGTCAGTGCGTCGCTCCCGAGTTATCGTTTCCACCTCGTGTGGGGATAAAGTTACCATAACCGTGTGCGCATTTCAATGGTTTCAATGGTCGCATGTTGCTTGAGTTGATGAGCACTTACTGAACAACCTTTCGATGAATTCTGCTTTTATATTTTCTATTGGAGTCAGGTAATCAGAGACGGGAACGGATTTCTACAGTGCTTATTCTTATATTTCTAATTTTCATAATTTCCACGCTTCAGTGGGTTATTCAATGATTATTTAAATTTTCATTACAGCTGCGCATGGGTGACTCCTAATGACGTGAATCATTTCTGGCCACGTGGATTATTAGCTATGATTTTCATTTTCTTATTTTCATCATTCACTTTCAAGATACTAGCTAGTGAATTCGATCGTCTTCTGGATTTTCTGTGCTACTTGTCTGTTGTCGAAGCTAGATTATAGCCAAAAAGTAAGCTTATTTTGTTAATCTGATTTCGTCATTTATAGTGATTTTTAGCGATTTTCTGTGTAAACCTTTTGGATTATTCAACCGATTCAGTTTAAAATCGTCACTACAGTGGGACATTACTTCGGAGTTTGAACCTCATCGACTTTCCAAAATCTCCGAGTAAAAAACTTTGTTGTATCAACAGAAATGTCGTTTAAAAAGGTTGTAGTTAACATTTGGAATGTTTATGATTATTTAACATCCTATACTTCCTGATCGTTGATTATCTAGATCATATTTTATTCATTGTTTGTTATTTATATGGTGTTTTATTTCATTGAGTTGTACGTAAGCATTTTTGTTTTTCATTGTTGATATGTCAACCGATCCACTCATCTTGTACAGTCATTATACTCGTATGCTAATATGTTATACACCAAGCGAAGTTGAGATAAATCACCTATAATATAAAAAGAAAATCAATAAATTTATAGCATATAAACACACCAACTCACCTTGAGGTTGCATGTAAAATAGTCAATGAGACAAACCCTACACTATACAAACACAAAATGTGATAGAGAAATAAAATAATGCACATTAACACAACCCATAATAAAACATGCATGCAAACTTTTAATATTAGCCATTCGAAGTTGAAAAACCCCTATAATAAATAATTTATTGACATTTTTGAGATAATTTTAGAAAGAAAAATGGCGGAAAAAATTTTAATTTAAATTTTGAGGTTTTTGCTAGGAAATTTCGAGTAAATAAGAATGTATCTTCATAAGATTTACCAATAAAACTAAAATTAATCTAATATTTCAGATATTTCTGTCGAAAAAAGCAAAACCTGAAATCCGAAAAAAAGCATAAATTTTTAAATTATATTGGTAAGTTTTAAAAAATAATCATAAACCAAATTATTTTGTGTACATAATCGATGATTTTTTACAAAATATGTATAAAAAATATAATTATTTAATGCAAATAATAATTTTTATAACTTCAAAAATAATTTAACTCACATTTTTTGAATAATATCCGAAAAAAATACATATTTTTGGAGATTAGTTATTGTTACTTACTTAATTTCCTAAATATTATTTATAATAATATATATGAAATAGTTGATCAAAGTTATATTTAAGAGCTTGAATTATGATCATATTTCCTTATGAAATCATAATTCAACTCTTAAAATTTAACTTTAAGTTATATAACTATATAAAAAATAACTTACTTAGCAGCCATTTAAAAAATGGCTGAAATACATTTATTTTTTCAGAAAATAAATTCCGCCAAGTTGATTTATGTATCAACTTGCATTATAGCGGAATTTATCTCAGTGGGGCTTGGTGTACCTAGGAAATGTTTATTGTCTCACTATACTCTGTTCCTTTCACTGGCCATAATTATTTTAGGTGAAATTTCTCTAAATCAACTTAAACCGCTATGGTGCAGATAATAAACATCTCTTCAAGGAATCCTTGCAACTATAGTTTTTCATGTACTAAGTGGAGCTAACTGATTAAAGGGACCAACTCTATCCAATGATTTAAATAGATTTTGGAAAAAGTATTTATTTGGTTTAGACATTTACCTCTGTAAAGCTACCGGGTTAAGTATTATGAATATTTAATTCTTGTTAATGTAAGACGTTGAATGTTTAGATAATCCGTTCTCGCTCATTTACGGAGTTAGATGTTCAACTTACAGTGTTAGATATTTAATTTTTCCAATTCATAGAGTTAAACATCTATTTTTGTTAATTTACAGAGTTAAATATTATGGATACTTGCTTTTCATTAATTTTGGTATTACAAATTTTGAGTGATATAGACGTTGCATCACCTTCATTCCCCGTCTCCTTTCCTTTGATTTAGTTCTATTATGAGGGTGTGTTCATTTTATAGCTACTGGGTACCCACTAAGCTACCCGTGTGATTTTGAGCCGATGCATATGAAGTTTAGGTCGATTTTATAGGGTCGAGTGCAAGAAAATGAGCCAAAAGACTCACTTCCGAGTTACTCGCACTTGCTATGTTTTTTTATCGAGATTTGATGTTCAAACCATTGGTTCTTCACCGGCTGGTTGTCACGAGCACGACGTAGTTGCAGGTGCACTGCTCTTACACAGTCCGATCGTATGTATGATTTTATTATTTTGCATGTGTATGACTGGGGCCTGAAAAATTTCTACAGAGAGAAAACTGGTTCATTTATAGCATATAATTAAAACTCATCACATAATTGATATAGTCGTCATTATACATACACATCATACTTGCAGAGGACACGTTTAAGTAGGGACTTACTTAAAGTTTACTTGAGGGCATACCGTAGTAAGTCGATTTCCAAAAAATCTTCTAGCGTTCCACTCCGAATAGATATTTCACAATGCAAAGATATATTTTCCTAAAGAAAAGCAAGTTATAACTTTTCGCCAGAAAAACGATTTTCACAAGGAAAAGGTGATTAAAATTCTGTGAAAATGAATCGATATATATACCTATTTTGTAATCCTAAGCTTGCGTGTTCTTTTTGATGTGTTAAAACCAAATTTGACCTTGAATTTATTTGTATTATCTACCTCTAATTTTATTATTTTTCTTAATTTAAATAAACATTATTTCTTATAATCTTTTCCATTGAATATTTCCAACTCAAAAATATTTTATTTTACCGATTTTATTTATCCGTTTCCTGATTTTATAAATTTGTCTATTTTCGGTCAAATTTTCGTGTTATTATGATATTTTTATGTAACTTTCGTGCGGTTTTTGGTGAATTTTGTATATTTTATTTAATTTTGTGTTTTTGGATTTTATATTTAATTGTCTCTTTCTCATATTTTAGGGTCGTTTGATGTTTATAGGTTTGATTTTGAATCATTTCGGTTGTGTTTGCGTGTTGTTTCCGATTCATTTAAACAAAACTCAGTCTTGGCCCAGCACTTTTGAACGGCTAACTTTCGTCTATGTAATTTTAGTTGTTCCAATAATTCACAAATTCATTAACAGATACTCTTATTCACTCACCCAATTCAAGCAGTTTACTACAACAACATATATTTGTTCAAACATGATTTATATATCTAAGCTAATTTTTTTAATTACGTTCATGACTCCGGCTCAGAAAAGACAATTACATGTTAGCTCTGTCTTTTCAGGCTTCGACCTCTTGCATACTCTGTTCTCTTCATCTTTGATATATTATTTTCTCTGTATGTCAGTTGTACTTAGACGAATACTAGTGGGTAATTGATCGCGTTCCCCACTTGACAGACGGAGAGTGCTGTCTCGAGTGCCTTTATTTGGGTTCGCTGCGCCTGCCTGGTTTGTAGTTCAACCCTCAAAGCTTCATGTGCTGATTCTAACCTCTGGTAGATCTTCCGTACATGAGTCGGTCTAAATCATGTAGCTTGCAACTTGTACAACTCTTGATGAAAGCAAGTTACTCTTAGATGTAGATTTTCATTTTTACTCCTGAGTTCTTTTGTTGAACTTTCAGATTATTTGGATCTTCATATGTTCGTGGAACTGCATATTAATGGGTTATTAAAGGGTGAGAAACATGACCTCGAGTAACCCATTCATACAAGTTGTTCATTTAGCCCACTTGTTACTCGTTATCTTTTAACCTTTCTTAGTCATTGAAGCAGTGTATAGCAGTGTATACCCACACATTGCCAAACATAAAAAATTTAACAAGACACTCTCTACCTATCACACTTCACCATACCACACACATTCATCTTGATAATAAACAACACAAAAGTCGAAAAATTTAATGTTTTATTTTCCTTACATCGCGTAAATCTGTTAGGGCAACACATCTAAATATCCTGACTACCTTCCTGAGGCTCTCATCGGTTTTGAATTGTTTACGCATGTTCGAGGGTAGACCTTCACAAATGACACTTTCTTTGACTTTGCGGTGGTTGAAGGTTAGTCGGCACGGCGAAAACCGAAATGACATGCAAACTGTTTAGTATCGCGTCATCAAGAGCGAAGTAGACTCGGTATCCTGGAACTGCCGAGTCTGAACTTGGTATTCGGTCAGATGCTATGGCTGCATTCACCCGCTTTATGGTTTTTCATGTTGCGACCGTTTTGTTCACTGGTTAAGTTTCGGTTTCTTCTGCTTGATGCAAAACAAACTCAGTCATTTGCCTTGCTTCTCATGCAAGATTCTGTCACGTACTCATAATCCTAAAGAACTCTCTCAATCTTTACGATGTACTGTTACATAATTTAGCGCAGTATTCTACCTGACTTTACAGAAAAGAAAAAGGCTTTTCACAAATTATCGGGTTGACATTTTAATTACTTTATATTACATCTACACCTTGCCTCCTATATTTTATAATCTATCCTTACCAAAAGTTTACACTGCGCTTCGCCTTTATTTTCTAGGAAGAGTTTTGTAAGGGGGATGATTGTTTCCCTTTATTTTAATTAAATCTCAATTTAATGAATTTTTCTTTAACTTTTTATGATTTTGGTCGTTTGAAATATGGTATCATATCGAAATTTCTACATCTTGGAATTCTCTATTAGTTTGTGTAAAAAATGAAAACAGTAGCGAAATAAAAATGCATTATGATGCATTAAACAATGTAACTGAAAGGTTTATCTTTCTCAGATGAATTACTAGATTTTTAGATTTGGCTAGATATTTTCGACAAAATACATTTTGTTAAGACATGCTTATTAAATATATCAAGAACTCGAACTTAGTCTCTGATTCCCTCCATCCTAGAAATAACTTCATTAATTGATGATTCTTTCCAATTTGATTTCTCGTTTAATTTTATTATCAGTTGAACTGTGAGTCAAGAAATATTTCAACGGTTCACTCTTTTCCTATTTATGTCCCAATGCCTTGCCTACCATTTTCTCAAAATTAATTACTGAACATCCTTTCATGCCATTAATTAAATCTCCAATCAAACACGGTAGTATTTTAAATGCTGTTCTTAATTCGCCTGAAAAACTTTCGACATTTACATCTACCGCTTCGTAAACAGCTAGTAATTCTTTTTTACTCAGACATTGGACATATGTAAAAATATCACTTGGTTTCTTCTAGAAATAACTCTAAATAACTGCATTGAAGGCATCACATTATTTGTAGTCGGCGTGGTCAGCACGTGAATAACTCAAAAATGCCATAAATTTTATTTAATTTAAAAGATCTGCTCGCTGTAAATATCGGTTATTTAAGCCACTGATGCGCAAAGTTGGGGCCACGACTCCCAAAGTGGTCGCACAAAACTCCAGAGGGGTCGAAAAAAAATTAGTTTTATCATTTTGAAATATCTAATCAAAATCTTTAAATTATAACTATAATTAAATTTTTGTTAAAGTTTTGTGAAAAATTTTACTTGAAAGGAGTATTTTTGGATTTTTTAATCATAACTTTTTTTTATTTAAAGAGGGTCCAATCCAAAAAAAGTTTGATTTGAGCAACTTTAACTTCTATTTCGATAAACAGGGATACTTTCTGAAAAATTAGTGAATTGATATTTATACTCACATAATTAAATAAAATGAAGGACGACTTTTGACTTTTATTAACAAAACCAATTTTAGCATAAATAAATAATACAGTGTCAAAAAATAAAATGTAAAATCTTTATATTTGATAATGCCACAGAAGAACGAGACAATTTTAATAACATTTATTAAAGTAAATGGCAAATAATGAACTCAAATTGAAAACATAAAACAAAGCAATCAACGTTGATATGTAAAACTAATGATATGATAAAAATTTAGAATCATTCAATTCTAGGATAAAATGAATTGTAATAACTGAAATTTCAAAAAATAATTCATGAAAAATCTGAAAATATTTATCAGTATGAAAAATATTTCGCTAAAAAATTTAATCTATTTTTATTAACAGTTTCTTTTAGTTTAATTTTTTTTTCAAATTATATATAAATATTTTGTTCATAAATTTTATTCATAATAAAGTAAAAACTGAGATTGAATTTTGATGGCAAGCACGCTTTTTACACTGGGATAACCAATTTCGGAAATAATTAAAGTTGTAGTGTAAACTTATAAGGACTTTTTTTGTTTTTAACTTCTGATTTCTTTATAAGTGACACAATATTTTCTACAAAATTTGACTGAATCAGATTTATTTAAGGTATTAACGAATTTTTGGCACAGCCTTTTTGAAGTGCTTTCCAATTGGATAATTTAATGGATTTCAGCCATTTCTGAAATAGCTGTAAAATAAGTTTTAAAGTTATAAAGTTTTAAAAGTTGAATTATGATTTTACAAGGAAATTAAATCATTATTCAAACTTATAATTATAACTTTTGATATACAAGCTCATGTTTATTATTATTAATAATGATTATGAATATTCAGGAAATGATATATTTTATGATAACTTATTTTTCGGAAAATATTTAAAAAAGTGAGTTAAATTATTTTTGAAGTTATAAAAATTAATTATTGCATTAAATAATTATATTTTTTATACATCTTTTGAAAAAAATCTTCGAATATGTATACAAAATAATAATTGGGTTTATGATTATTTTTTAAAACTTATTAATATAATTTAAAAATTTATGCTTTTTTTTGACAGAAATGTCTGAAAAATTAATTAAATTTTAGTTTTAAGGGTAAATAATTTGAAGATACATCCTCATTTACTCGAAATTTCTTAACAAAAACCTCAAAATTTAAAATAAAAATTTTTCCGCCATTTTTATTTTTAAAAATATCTCAAAAATGTTTATAAATTAATTTATTATAGGGGTTTTTCAGCTTCTGATGGCTACATTTTAAAAGTTGACATGCATGTTTTATTATGGGTTGTGCTAATGTGCATTATTTTATTTCTCTATCACTTTTTGTGTTTGTATAGTGTAGGGTTTGTCTCAGTGACTATTTTACAAGCAACCTCAAGGTGAGTTGGTGTGTTTATATGTTATAAATGTATTGATTTTTTTTATATTATAGGTGATTTGTCTCAACGTGGCTTGGTGTACCTTAAATAAATCTAATTCATAGTCAAATTTTGTAGAAAATATTATGATAGTGTTAGCTGTTGTGAAAATTGTGTATTACTAAAAATTATTTCTGTGTTGAGTTACTTCAGTGATGTTTAAAGATCTCGTGGAGTCAGAGAAACAGTTGTAAATAAAAACTCAACAATAGTAAATGCATTGCATATATTCTACTTCTTTAAATAAATTCTGGATACCCGTGTCAAAATCTAAGTATCCTCAAATAAAAAAAGTAGACAACTTAAAAATCAAATCCTACGAAACATTTCTCTATTGGATTTATAAATAAATAGACCAACACTAAAATCTATGAAAAAACATGTAAACTCACAAGTGCATTAACAAATGGCTATTCAATACATTCCGTTTGCCTAGAAAATATATTTATGTATTTCTATAACTTTTCTATATTTTTAAAAATGTTATTTTCTCATTTTTCTAAAAGGAAACTGCAAAAACAAAATTTTTTAAAAATTTTGTATAATGTTTTACATTGCAAAATTGGTTTATATTTAAAAAAATGGTTTTATAAAAAAGAACCTAGAAAAACGCAAAATCTATAGAAAAAAACTTATAAATTCTTTATTATAATTTGTTCAACTTAGTTCTTGAATATTTTTGAGGCGTAATTTTAGTTTTCATCTTGCAATGACATAAAGAATGTTTTATTATTTGACTATGAATCAGAAATGATATCGATGTTTTATTGATATAATTACAGATTCAAATAATAAAAATCCTTTATGTCATTGCAAAATAATAATAATAATAATAATAATAATAATAATAATAATAATAATAATAATAATAATAATAATAATAATAATAATAATAATAATAATAATAGACAAGATAATTGTCATTATATTAACATTTTCATAACTTATATTATTACTATAATTATTATATTTAAAATTATTAATCGAATAATTACATTTAAAATGTTTCAGTAATTTCTACTTTCTCTTTTCTTTTTGTTAAAATTTCATCAAGTTCACGACGACTCAGTGTACCAAACTAAAAAATAAATAATTTTCTTTTCCAAAAATGACATAAGAAATTTAGCTTACTCCAGATAAACTCTTCTGTACTTTAACCAGACTATCCAATCTATTTGCAACTTCAGAACTTACTATTCGAACCATTTCATCACGAGAAAGAAGAAACAAAGTTTGTCCATTAAAAATTTTTAATTTTTCAATATCACTGTAACATAAATGTAGAATATAACAAAATATTTTATAACTAACCTTGGAGAAAACTTTTTGTATTCTAACCATTTTTGAACATCCTCACTCGTCGAATCCTGATTAATTGACAATTGTCCATGTTTCTTAGAAACAACTGGACCTGGTCTAGCAAACGAAGCTCTAGAATTCCAGCCACCAAAATTGGAATTGGTATTAATCTTCTTTTTAAGTTCTTCATTAATAATGTTAGCTAATCAGAATTAGACTAAATAAAAATTGTAAAAATTTATTTTACCTTCAGCAACCTTATCTGCAGAGTTCGGATCTATAAAAGTTTAGAAAATTTTTTTTAAGAATATACAGAAATATTATTAAAAATAATAAACAAATTTATATTATTTTCCTGGGTTACGAGTTGAGGGAAATAATCTGACTTTACTTTCAATTTCATAAATTTGACTTTTTAAATAAATCAATAATTTCCACCAGAAGCAAAAACACATTAATCAATATTAGTTGAGCCGCTCATTTGCCAAATCGATTTACTCCCCAATAGAAAAAAAAGAATAAAAAATTCACAAATGTGCATACAGTTTTTATCCTTATAATGTTTATGTTGAAATAAACCGTCATTGCTATTGGGACTATTCATTAAGGAAATGTATTTTCGGCACTAAAATTTGAAAACATTCAAAAAGTGGAGTAAATCGCTTTTATTTGTGGATGACTTAATTATGACTGTAATGTATTAATATGTGTTGAGGTGGTCAAATATGTGAGTATATGAATTTTCGTGAATTATATTTGGAAATTAAAAGTATCATTTAAGATTTTAAGTTTACATTTTAAAATATTATAACTTCACACTTCATTTGAGAATTACATTTTCCATAGTGATTTCAAATTTAACGGATAGTTAAGGACTCATTTATTACATATTTTACAAACTATTGCAAATGATGCCAGAGAGAAATTTGGAGGAAAATAAAATAATAGAGAAATGTGAATCACCAAAGAATTTCCTAATTGTATGTGTGCCTAAAATGTGAACTTCTGACATACGAATGTGTTTAGATTTTAGAGTTTTAAATTCAAATACTATTAGACCAGCGTTTTTAATTCCCATTGTTGAAGAAATGCTAGGTTCTCTGAATGGGTCAAAATATTTTCAACAGGAATCAATAGAAAATGTTTATTACCAAGTTGAATTGGACGAGGAAAGTATATTGAAAACCGCATTTTCTACAAGACAGGGTCAATTTTGCTTTAATAGAATGCTTTTAGGAATAGCTGCGCCACCTTCAACTTTCCAAAAACCGATGACATTAATTATTGGTGATATGATGTGGAATGAGGCACTAGTTTATTTAGACGATATCCTAATATTTTCAAAATCTATTGAGGAACACAAGAATAAAATTGAGAAACTTTTTATTCGAATTAGAATATCTGGACTTAAAATGAATACAGAAAAATGCAAATTTATAGTATCTGAATTGAAGTTTTTGGGTCACATAATTAATGACAAAGGTATTAAGACGGATAATTTAAAAATTGAAACAATAAGAACGACGAGACAGCCTAACTGTGTAAAACAGCCCAGAAGTCTTTTAGAATTATGTAATTACTATCGAAAATTTATTCAAATTAATTCAAACATAGCTAGACCGTTATAATCTTTGATAGGTTGTAAAAACAAAAGTATTGCTTGGACAACACAATGTGATAAGTCTTTTGGTAAATTAAAACATAGTTTGACCAGTGAACCATTACTATGCCACCCGAACTTTAATAAAACGTTTATTTTGGATACAAATGCGAGTTTCGACTGTATAGGTGATGTTTTATTCCAAAAAAATTAAGAAAAGATTACTATAGGTCAAAAAGTATGAATAAACATGAAATTGGATATTCTATAACGAAAAAAAATTATTAACCGTTTTCAATTTATCCAAACATTTTAAACATTATCTTTATGGAAAAAAGTTAATTTTGAGAGTCATCATAAAGCAATCACATTTATGTTAACAACAAAAAAGCCAATTACAGCTCAATTTCAAAATTGGATAAATTTTTTAAGTAGTATTGCAAATCTGAGAAACATAATAATGCAGATGCACTATTAAGACTTAATATTGATAATTGTATACAGTGTCAAATGAATCACATATATGCCAAAGCACAGAAAATTAAAACTACAATATCAGCAATGTCAACAAAATATCAAACTTTCAAGTGACAAAGTAATTCAAAAGAAATAAATGAATTAAAAGAAGATATTGATAAATGGAACACGGAATATATATAGATAATGGTATTTTATGACTAATAAAAATAAAATTAATATTCCTTCAAACGTGAAAAATGAATTTAATATTAGAAATCATTAAGAATTGTGTCATTTTGGAATTAACAAAATTATAAACTGTTTAAAGAATTATATTACTTTAAGCAAATGGATGAAAGTATTAAAAATATTGTAACAACCTGTAAGAGTTGCCAGAAACGTAAAACATTCGCTAGTAAGACAAAATAATATATTGAAAAGTTGAATGCTAGCGAACCATTTGAAAATATATTCATTGATTTTTGTGGTCCATTTAAAATCACATCACCTGGAAGAAAATATGTTCTCGCTCTAATTGACAATTTTAGTAAATACATAATGCTAAAAGCAGTAAGAACACAGGATGCAAAAATGCTAGTCGACAATGTGTTATGTTCATGTATTTTGTAATTTGATCCACCGAAAGAAATTCACGTTGATAGAGGAAAATGTTTCGATTCGAATAGTTTTAGGAACATGGCACTAAAACATCTAATGAAGATAATTTATTCAAATTCTTATCATCAATCCAATGGCCAAATTGAAAAAAAATTTCGAACACTGAGAGACTGGATTTCTTGTTGTTTGGAAGAGAAACAATTGAATAAAATGACTGATAATATTAACCCTTGAATACTTATAACTAGTGGTTGCATAAACAGGATTCGAGACAAACTTTCATTTTCCATTTCCCAGGGTAAATGAAACTGTGAAAGATATCGAAATTATTGTCATATGCGCTGGTAAAGAGTGAAACTTGAACTAGTAAATATTTCTAATGTTGCAATAGTTACTCTGTAAAAGTATTCTATTTGCATTCTATGGAAAGTTATTTTGTAATTAAGAATGCGCTTAGATTATTAAAGAATCGACTACACGTTAATGTAGTTAGTTTTGTGTAAGTTTCGGAAAATATTGAATCGGAAAACATATTTTTAAAAAAAACTAATTAGTAAGGGGACCATTTTATTTTCCTCCTGGATGCTTAATATTTTCTGAGATTTCATTTTAATAAACTTTGAATAAGTCAAATAATTGTTTAGGAAAATCAGAGTTTCTCTCTTTAGGACACAACCTGCGTGACATAACATCTTATGCATCTCTAAAACAAAAGTTTCTCTTTCTTCTTCAGAAATCCATATTTTATTTTCGACAGTAACTACATCATCTTTTGCTATTTTGAACCTTTTTGTTTGTTTTGCTTCAATTTGTCTATTAATTTCCTTAATTTCTTCATCTATCACTTGCGAACAATTATTTTCTGTTAATATTGCTAAAACCCTTGTTTTCATTCTTTCTTTCTTTGCGTCTTCATGTTGCATTGTGTACATGCTTCACAAGTATTTCTTGACATAGCATCTGCATTTGTATGTTCCGTAACTCATTTCTGTAGCTCATTTCCATATCCAAACTACTTAAAAAATTTATCCATGTTTGAAACTGGGGCGTGATTGGGTTTTTTGTAGTATTCATAATTGTGATTGCTTTATGATCTGTCCTCAATTTAAACTTCCTCCGGTACAGATAATGTTTAAAGTGTTATGTAAAATAATAGATAGCTAAAAGTTCTTTCCTTGTTATACAATATCCTAATTCGTGCTTTCTCATTGCATGTGAACTATATGCTACAACTCTTTCATTTCCTTTCTCATCTCGATGTGATAGAACAGCACCTATTGGGCCAAAACTCGCATATGTGTCTAAAATAAATTCTTTTTTAAAATTTGGGTATATTAGTACCGGCGCAATCGAGAGTGCTTTTTTCAGATTTTCAAATGCTTCTTCACAAGTTTCTGACCAATTTAGTTTATCTTTATTATTTCTACATAACGACTCTAAACTTCTTACTAATCTGGCATAATCTTTTATGAATTTCCTATAATAATTCCATATTCCTAAGAAGCTATTAAGCTTTTTAACACATTTAGGTCTTTCAAAGTTTAGTATTGCTTCTATCTTACTTCTATCTGTCTGAATACCTTCTTCATTAATGATATGACCGAAAATTTAATTTCCTTTTTTAAAAAGTGACATTTCTCAGGATTTAATTTTAATCCTGCTCCCTTGATTTTTTCAAGTACATTATTTAATCGACTTTTATGACTTTCAAGATCCTTAGAACATATGAGAATGTCATCCAAATTCACACTGCTTCCTTCCAATTTAACTTTCCTAAGACTATGGTCATTAATTTCTGAATTATCGGGGCTGCCAATATACCAAAAGACATTCGATTGAAACAGAACTGACCTACTTTTATGAAAAATGCTGTCTTATTCTGTTATTCTTCTGCTGGCTCTACCTGATAATACGCATTTCCTAAGTCATTTGTGTGGAATTTATCGTGATCCATTTAATGTATCTAATATTTCTTCAATATTAGGCATTGAAAATGCCAGCCTTTTGTCTTTTGTTTAACGCCCAAAAATCTAAACATAATCTGAAATCTTGTTTTTCTTTTTTCCATACACATACCATTGGTGTGTTCCATGGAGAATTACATTTTCTAATTATACCATTGCCTTCCAATTTTTTTATGGTGTCCTCAATTTTTACTTCTAAATGCGCTGGCTGTCTCTTTGGTTTTATTAAAATCGGACCTGCTGTTGTC
This sequence comes from Schmidtea mediterranea, assembly GCA_022537955.1. Classification (NCBI taxonomy): domain Eukaryota; kingdom Metazoa; phylum Platyhelminthes; order Tricladida; family Dugesiidae; genus Schmidtea; species Schmidtea mediterranea. The sequence goes on along the minus strand of CM039679.1, from coordinate 310,764,770 downwards.
ATAATTTTATGCCTTAAAATATTTGTTTTTCCAATGTCCCATTTATTTGCCATAAACGCTTTGATATTCTTTTCAATTAAATTATATATTTCTGATTTCCTATAAATTTTTAGAACTTCCATGGTTCTCTTTAGTCTCATGCTATCATTTATTTCCCCACCAAAATGTGCATCTATTGTACAAAGAACTTTTTCCTGATTATTTATATCTTCTATATCATACATTTCCTCATCTTTCTTTCGAATTGATAGATAAATGCCAAATTCATTAAAAAGACTTATTCCTGCTATTATTTTTGGGTATACCTTTTCTGCTATAATAAATTCTATTGTAGCACTTTTGTTGTTCATAGTTACATGAAAGGTAGTTTTTCCTACAATTTGAAATGGACTCCAATTTGCACAACTCACTCCCACATTTTAGTTTTTAATCTCCACTTCTCTTAATTCATCAAATATCTCTTTATCAATGACATTTATTTTAGCTCCTGTATCAAAAAGCCAGCTTCTCCATATTTCTCCAATTTCAATCATTATACTTGGTCTACCACCCATCTTATTATATTCTATTTTACTATTATTAATCTTTACATTTTTTTCATTGAATAGTTTTTCGTTTAGTCTTTTCTCATATCCGTTCTCAAAATTATAAATGCACTCATAATTACTATTATTTAATACAATTCTATTATTATCACTTAAATTATTACTACTTTTATTTCTACTAATAACATTATTATCATTACAATTATTAATCAAATTACTATACATATTACTATTATTACTAATACTATTTTTAATTTTGTTACTACTACTATAAATACTATTAAATATATTATTAACATTATTCAGCAATGTCTCAGAAAAATTACCTTTTAGAACATAGCTCCAATCACCTCGTCTTGTGTTTGAGCTACGGTATTTGGGAATTCTGTCAGATTTCTATCTTCTATCTGTTCATGTTCATCATCCATAAAAGCCATTATTATTCCTATGATCTCGATCGTAATCTGAAGAGTGATATTGTTTGTTTGGCATCTCTCTATATTTATTTTGCTAGTAAGGATTGTTTCCTCTTGTATAGTTTGGAAAGTTTGTTATTGTTGATCTAAAACAGGGATGAGCAACCCACGGCCCGCGAAAATCTTTTTAGCGGCCCGCCAAGCATTTTTTTGTATTTTTATATTATAATGTTTATTAGTATATATAAAGCTTTGTAAATTATTGATGAGTGCGACACGCCAAAATTTTTTAAAATTGGCCCGTGGGTTAAAAAGGTTGCTCACCCCTGATCTAAAACAATTAATTTTCAAATGCCCTTTTTTACCACAACCAGAGCAACTGATGTTAGGACATTCTCTGCGTACATGTCCTTTCTCGTTACACCCGAAACATTATAACCATGTTTTCTAACTGATTGATGGCATTCAAAACTGAAATGTCCTTCTTTCAGACATCTGTAACAACCTCTTTTTTCATTTCTTGCGCATTCTCGACTGACATGACCAATCTCATGACAATTCCAACATCTTGTATTATTTCCTTGAACAAATCTTCAATTATTAAATATTTTTTGTATTACAGATCTTTGCAATTGTTCAAAATTTTGCCTTTTTCTCAATACCCCAGTATATGTTTCTTTTCTAAATGCAGCAATTCCTACTTCTTCATTGATTCCCTCCATCTTAGAAATAACTTCTTTTATCTATGCTTCATTTGTTGCTTCTCTCATTTTGATTTCTCGTTTTATTTCATTGTCATCTAAACAATGAGTCAAGAAATATTTCATTAGCTCACCTTTTTCCCCATTTATGCCTCAATACCTTATCGACCATTTTTTCAATTTTCTCAAAATAAATAACTGGATTTTCTTTTTTATAATTTATTAAATCCAATAAATTTAGAATTAGAGACGTTGGTTTCTTGAAAGCTGTTCGTAATCTATCTTCAAAATTTATGACATTTATATCTACTGCTTCGTAATTAGATAGAAATTCTTTTTTAATTAGACATTTTACCATCATATTTCATGAAATTTCTGCTAATCCACATATATCAAAATATCGTTTGGTTTCTTCGATAAACAATTCTAAATCCCCGGATCCATCATAGGTTCCTGGTACCATATTATTCATTATCGGTGTGGTCGCCATATAAGAATTTAAATTCGACATTAAGATTTATTTCAAAAAAACTGGTAGCTCAATTCAATATTTCAACAACGTTTTTAATTTTTGACGAATTTGGTATGCTCTGAAACATTACTGAATTTATATTAATACTATATATATATATATATATATATTATATATATATATATATATATATATATATATATATATATATATATATAAGATTTTATTACTACATTAAATTATCTACTTATTTTTTAAAATTTAATTTTTAATTTATTTAATAATTGATTTAATATTAATAATCCTTACAGTAGGAGTTTTGGTATTCATTTTTCAACCTAATAAAATAGAGTAATTATAGAGTTAAATACATTTTCCACAGTTTCTCAACAATAATTTACTCGATTATGATTAAATTATTTTCTTGTATTTTCCAACATTTCTTATCAATATTGGGCGGTAAGATTTTCGTTTTCCAAACAATAATAACAATAAAAACGCCTTTTAGCAATACGGATTCGTACTGTAAATATGATATAGCGAATAACAGAATATTGTTAAAATCAAGAACAAATCGTAAAACATTTTCTCACCCATTAATTGAAAATTTAATTAGTCAAAAACAAATCTAAACAGAAAAATAATGTATAATATAAGCGATAAATATAATCGGAAATCTAGATATTTGTAGTTAATTAAAAGTATAAAATCATTAAAATTCGTGATGTACCATATTAGCCACACTCAATGCCAGATGTGGACAACCTACGATCAATGTACTTCAAATGGTCATCGAGATCTTGTGTATATTTTGCAAAACTATGCACAAATTTAGAATAACGTTGACTTTTCACTCATTTGTTAGAAAAAAAGTCGCTCATTAATGTTTTTATAGAAGTCAAATCTTTTCAAATAAAGCTAGTGTTGATCTCCAGCATTTGAAAGAGCAATGTTTTTCTCATTTCCCGACACTGTAGACACTATTCGTTGCCAGAATGTGCAAATAAATACAGTCATCAGACATCATCTTTGAAAAAAGAGCTTTAAAAGCTCTTTAGCGATCTTAAAGCCCTTGAAAACCAGTTTGTTCTTCTCCGCGTGCCTTTTCAATGTGATATTGACAAAGCTTTTATTGATCTTCAACTTGAATTATTAGACTACCAGAAATTATCATCAAAGAGAATTTCATTAACATAATTTTATAGATCTCTAAAAAATGAAATTTCCAAACATACAATACTTTACCATGAAAATGTTTGTTTTATTTGATTCAACTTACATTTATAAACAAACTTTCTCTGGTATAAACGTCAATAAATCCAAGCATAGGTCTAAGTTCACTGATTCTAATTTGAGGTCAACAATTACTTTCACTCCAAAATATAGAAATTTAGTTAAAAACTGTTTACAGTTACAAAATCTCAATAATGATTAAATACTGTAACTAATAGTATGTAGCAAGTATACTATGACTATGGTCATAATGTGATTATAATTAATTGGTTATTTTAGGTTAATTTTGTGTCTGAAATTTCTCTATATTTCTAGAAAATTATCTTACGGTCCTCGACACAGAAAGAGTATCCGGTTTAGCATTTTCAATGTACCAAGTATCACTAATTTATGCATTAGTCCTTGGAAATATTTTCTATGTCCTGGTAGTCAATTGATACCGACCGTTTCATTAAATTATACTAATAGCCTATAATCTTTAATTTTTAGTTTAATTTTTCGCAACAAAATTATCATTTGCGCTAATTTTGATTAACGCTTTTCCGGTATAAATTTGTGATTCAATATTTCATGAGAGTTCATAAACAACATCTATTTATCCGGTAGAAATTCACAGATTTTATATTCAAAGTATTCAAAATGAATATTGTAAAGTTTAGTAAAAGTCTATTTTGAAGCCATTAGTATAAAACTCAACATTTAAGGCTTAGGTCACCGATAATACTGATTGTGAGATGGGGCTTCTCGATTGATGCTTTGAACAGACATTATGAAACTCCCAACATTAATTCAAATACCAGTTATTTATTTAATTATTAATTAATTAATTTTGTTTTACTCCGTTGTCAAATCGTCGACATCATTCAAGAAAAAGTCTTTTAAATATAGAAATTCGGAAAATCAAATGATAAACTAAAATTTAGTTTACTAAATGAACTAATAAGTTGTACAAGTAAAACTAAAATATAATAAAATAAAAAAATGTATTAATTAATTTAAACAAATATAAACCTTTCATAATTTGACTGATTCGCTTGGGGGAAACTGGAACTGTCGGAATATTTCTAACGTTCAAGTAGTCAGGTGATTCTGGGCTCGACTGCAATTTTTAAAAGACAGTTACCAAATTTTTATAGAATATCAAAAACATATTTTACTACTAATTTTACTGTTTAATCAAAGATGACGTTTGGGTGTAGAAAAATAATTTCACAACATATTAAAACATATCAATTAAGGTATACGGGAAATTATTTTTGCATAATTTTCGAAAGCCTCCTTTATTTTGAAGCTATGTTGTACACATTCAAAATATGCAGTAAAAGTTTGGTTATCAAAAACAATATATTCGTTTAATAGTAAAAAATAGAAACTGAGACCATACTCTATATGCCTAAAGTTTCAAACAAAATTGAATTTACAGTAAATAACATTTATGATAATTTATTTTGAAAACAGTTATCGAATAAATAATATTTATATACTTGAAAAGTTTAACTTGATTGTGCTGTTTTCCAAATACTAAAACATTTTATTTATATGCTAATTTTTTAAAGTTCATACTTTGACATTTCTAAAACATATAAAACCGTATCAAGGTCAAACTCAGCTCATAATTTATGAAGCTGACTCATTAAACCAATCATGGATAATTTTCAATAAACCAATTTTGTTTGTTAACCAATAAAATTTAATCCTAGATTTATCCACCAATCATTATCCACAAAACGGTTCTACGTAATTTCAGACTAATAATTATAGGAAGAATCAACTATTTTATATATATATATATGGAAAAAACAAATAATATAATTTTTTAAAAAAATAAATATTGTTTAAAACGAAAAAACACCATGATTTTAGGTTGTGAACACTTAGTCTAAAAATAAATTATTTTTAAGGTCGTAAAGGTTATAATATGTTAATTTAATAAATGAATGTATAAGCTATATTAATATTAACTTTGTTAATTTTCCTTCAATTTTAATTTATTTCAAGCCGTATTATACATTATATATATATATATAAAAATAAAAATTAACCTATAATTATAAAATTACTTTGTGAAATCATAACACTAGTTGAAATAAAAATTCAACAGCAATCAATATATTAATATTTTTTGATAATAGCACTTCATATTTATGATAGGCACAATCATTTGACTGTTCTTTTAATAAATAAAAAAATTTAAAAAAATGTATTTTTGTTATGAATGCTTGCAAATATACATACACCGAGGATATTTAATTCTAACGGATTACAAATCATTTTTCATTGCTCATAATACATTTTGAGATTATGAATTATGTCACCAGAATATAATTTGGGAAATTTCTTGAGAAAATATTTATTCATATTCAATAAAATTAATTTAATGAATTTACAAACTTTCTTCGTGAATAGTTAACAAAAAAGTCTTAATTTATACAATAATTTACATATTTGAGGTCCATTTTTTATTTTTTCGCTGATTAACCCTTTATAGGGAGCAGCGTTTTATTTTTAATTTTAACGAAAACTGAATTTAACGGAACATGGAAAAAATATTTAAAATTTTTTAAAAAAATGATACGCATATTGAACACTGTTTACATACGTAATGAAATAAGTTCATATAGATAATTTTAGATTGAAATAAAAAAAGAAAATGGTCTTTATTTGTGGTGTCATTAATATTTGTCCTATAAAGATATAATATTTAGTGGAGCAAAAAGAGAAATAAACATAATTTGCAGCCAGTAAAGCCCTCAATACTCACAGATTCTATATTGCTGAGATTTATACAGATATCTGTTAAAAATCGAAAACTTTTATCAGAAATAGGAAGCTGTAAAAAGTATGACTAAATTGTTAGTAATACCCATATACTCTAAGAATATTTTAAAGTTAATATTTCTTTCGTAATAAAAGTATTAAAATATGTAAAATATTGTTTTTTTCAAATAACCCTTTTTTGTTTTTATTCTTTTGATAATCAAATGCCTTTATCAATAGTTGTTTCATCTTAGTCAGTTATTAATGACTACACCCGTAGCGAACCAGTGGTTATTTTTTATTTCAATTTTGTTGAAATTCAGAAAGAAAGTGCCAATCCAACATATATATTCAACTACAATATATTTCGACAGACTCCCTGTCATCAAACAAATTTATTCATTAATCTTTTTTATGATTAAAATAAACATAAATATTTTTGTCTAGGAATATATTGAAAATTTAGTTAAAATTTTTATTTTTCAAATTTTATAATATAAATTTTTAAAAATTGAAATTCTAATTTTTAAACAAAATATATTTTTAAAATAAAAAGAGATTTATGAATAAATTTGTTTGAAAGAAGCAATTTAAATCGATATAGTTTCAATTTCGAATCTTTTTGATGACAATGAGTCTGTCTAAATATATTGCAGTTTTATATATATGTTGGATTGGTGGTTACTTTTATTTAATTCAATTTCTAGATAAACCTAATTTACTAAATTTGGTGTGGTGAAGTTTTATTTTTATCTATTTTGATATCATAATTTTCAAATGTATTCTAAAAATTTAATAAAAACTTTAGCATAAAAGGTTAAAAAATTTAATTACTTTAATAAAGTTATTGATTGATCTATCAATATAGCAGAATGGCTCTAATAATGTGTTTGGACTGTAACCTTTTTGACCATGCATGTTGCCACATAGCCACCAATTCTTATCTGGTTTACTTTCAATAACCTGAACTAATAATAGTAATAATAATGATAATAATAATATTTGTAATCATTACATAAAGATGATTATGAAAATGGCTTTTCAAACAAACGCTTTACGATAGATTTCGATAGATTTCCTTTTATAGGGTAAAACACCAAACAAAAAATAATATGGGTTTTACGCTTGTCATTATTAACCAATTATTAATTTTTAAAAATTCTTTTTAAAATTTAAAATTATTTAAATTTACTTTTAAAAAATAAATTTTTATTAAATAAGTTTTATACTATAAAAGTTTTTGAGTATTAAAAAATAAAATTAAAAAAACAGCATTTCAACTTATACAAAATTTACGAATGAAACTGCTTAAAAACATTCAAAAAAATTCGTACTCACGCATATTGAACATTAATTTTTGGATCCAATGACCTTATAAACAAAGCTTCACATATAACACGTTCTTCATAATTTTTAAAAAATTGTAATAAAATTTTAAAATCAGACTTGTCTATTTCATTTATACTGCTCCTATTGTGTTCATTAATATTAGTCAATCCCTTCAGTCGACTATGTCTAAGAATACTCCTTCATGCTTAAACTCAACGAAATCTTCGCATATGTACCTTTTAATTCAAGGTTCTTAACCTTTAATACTTCATATTTTATCTAAAAGTGAATTTATGGTTCCCACCTTACATCTTTGCTTAAAATAAGAACAAATAAAAACATTGTTAACTAATATTATTTTATTTAAAAATGATATAAATTTAACATAAAATACATATTAAATATATATTTTATTATAAATTTTAATAAAGCTATTCCTCTTATATTATTACACTTCTATTGTATATATTGCATATTAAGAAAACCTTATTTAATTCCATAATATTATTTTACTTCGTCCATCCAAGCCCAGGAATTGAAACTTGGAATAAAAAAATCCATTTTATTACCTATTTTTGAATAAGTTACAATTTATATCTTTATATAATAATAAGAAAAGTACATATAATTTTATTATTCATTTATATTAATATTTTCACCTCAATTATCTCTCCTTCTGACATTGACAACTCTTCATCCTTTGACGCGGCAAACGTAGCAATTACTCGATAGAGTCTAAATGAAGAACAAACTAAAATACAGTTTAAATAATTAAAAGAGTATTATCATTAATATATGCGAGTTAAAGACACATTACTTTCAAGAGCAAATTATGAGAATGAAACATCTGATAATTTATAACTTCAAAATAACAACATTACATTGTTTGAATTCTTCGGTAAAAAGTATTAAAACGATTCTGATTGGATAATTTTATCAAGAAATTTTATTGAGCAACTAAACACTATTAGTTTAAATGTACTAAAAACAGACTTGAAACTTGGCTTATCGCTCTTCATTAAGGACATGTGTTTAACGATATCTATAGCTTATTTCGGTTTAGTTCGTTGGCATTATAAAGATTATGCTCGAAAATACGAGAAAGACTAAACTGTATCTCATTATATTAAAAGTATATATTAATCCTTAATTGCATGATTTTTTAAAATTTATTTTGAAATAAAATAAAATAACGTTCTTTTGACTGAATATATTATTATAAAAATAATTTAAAAAATCTAATTTAAAATTTAAAATCCGTTAAATAGCTTTGTAGCTCACAAGCAACACTATGAAATGGTTAGTTCATGTTTATTTTAGGCGATCTAAACGTGAAATTCTGGTATGTAGCAAATTTGCTACACAATGCAATTAAGGGTTAAAAATCTAGATATATTTTTAATTTCAATAGCCTTAATTGAAATACCTTCATGTACTTTAAAGTGTCCAATAAGAGAAAAAAGTTTTAGAAACAGTAATATAAGATAATAATTGACATTTTTACAACAGTAATAAAATTTCAGATGAGTCCGTTATAGCATTGAGAGGTAACGCATTTAACATATTTACACAATTTCTTTTGCATGTACTAGGATCTCAAAAATATTTGTGATTTTAAAGGTTTTTTTATCTGCTTTATCTACAAAACTTTCAAAAATTTAATTCGGGTTATTAAAATGTTATTAATACCTAAAACAGTCAAAATAGACCAATTGACAAAAATGAATCTTACTTTCCGTTTCGTAAAGTTACACTGCGACAAAAATCTTCCTCCCTTGACGACAGAACTGTATTTTCCAAAATATCAGTTTGGGCAATCACTAAAAATTATAAGCAATAAAACAAATGTTAGTTTTACAAAGTGAAATGCCAATGTTTATGCCAGGATATAAATATTATCAAGTTGATTTTAAATTTTATTAATTAGATAATACAAAACCAATGAAAATTACTGTTATGATTATGTATAATTTTATACAATTATTCAATAAATAGTATTTATAAAATATAATAATTGATTTAAAAATTCTACTTTTCACTTGCTGAATTGAAATGTATAAATTTGCATAATAAATGTTCAGAGCACATTTTTATCATAAAATACGTCGTTAATCTTTAATCTTTTCATTTTTTTGGAATTATATTGCAGTGTTCTCCTCAGGCCCTTTTATATGGGCGGCTGATTATATGAGCCAACCGTTTATATTTTGATCCGTCCATATTATAAACTATGTGTAGTACAGTAATTATGGAAGTTTATTGCAAAAACAAAATTGTTGGTTAATTATCAAATCATTTATCTAGTTTCTTTTATAGAGTTGAGTATTTTGGTAGTAATATTGCATACTCTTTTTTTATCCACCGCTTACTATTTCACTCAGCCCGGCTTGTAAAATTCTTTGAGGAGAACACTGTATTGTAAGCGGCATATATTATACATTTCTATGCATCTGCAAATTTTTATCAATAAAAGTTGATATCGGACGAGTTAGAGAGGAAGGAGATTAGGTGACTATTACGGATATATCCGAAATGTAGAAATTTAAGTGAATCTCTATAGGCTGGACTTATATACCAACCTACTGTATTTCAATCATTAGATAATGTCAGGAGAAATCGTGTCAATTACCTTGTATTCTATTTTTTGTTTGGGTATTTAGTATATGTCTATAGATGTATATATCTCCACGTGGTGAAGTTGCCCATCGCTGTGATGATATCGCTTGGGGCGCTTAAGGGGTTAAGTTATGGGTTTTGAGTCGTGGGACACCACAAATGTCTTCAAGTTAATTTATTTTTAATTATTAAGTACATTTTTAATTACACATTTATTTTTTACTTTTTAATTAAACAATTATTATTGTTAAGAATTTATGAATCGAATAAATATATTGGCACATATTACATTTAAATAATTCATTAAATTAATTAATAATGTATTAATCAGTAATAAACGCATTAATTAGTAATAATTTATCTATTTATTTATTGCTATAAAATTTATAAATTTGACTATTTTCATTTAAATAATAAACAAAATAATATTTTACTTGGTAATGCTTGATTATAAAATATCTAAATGTAATAATTTAATTAAAATTAATAAATAAAAATGACTTAACTGCATGGCTAATTTCGGCATTACTGACCGCTCTTCTTGGAATATCAGCAATTGGACTAATAATACCATCTTTCATTAATTCTTCAAGGTCAATTTGATAACCATTAAAAAATTCTGGATAATATTTTTCTTTGTAACCGGCCCATTTTTCTCTAAATATATAATTGAACAATTAATTAATATTCAACGTTTCTCTTAACAGTATTTTGTGTATGGTTTAAGAATGCTCAAAGAGAACCTTCATAGTATTTTATGAAGATTGACATTGTCAAGTGGTAATAAATGCTAAAAGAATGGCTACAGCAATTAAATGATTAATGAATAAAATAATATAAATCAAAATGAAGTGGCTTTAAGCACGTCGAAAGATTAAGAAATATACATATTTGAAAGACGCGTATTTTTCAATGATTTAATTGCAAAAAAAAATTGCAAAAAAATTAGCTCTTCAAATGTCTTATGAATGAATGAATAGATTGTACTTGGCCAAGTTAAGTTGCATATTTTCAACACTGAAGTTTTTCAACTTGCAAATTAATTTCAATACCAAATAAGACAGAAATACTTTTCAAGCATATAATGCATAATTAGCATACATATATAAATATATACATTCCAATGGCACATCAGATAGTGATATCACAATAAATAATGACTGATGTCATACGTCAAATTTTATAACGATAATTGAAAATACGTTCTTTGGCAACTGGTATAAAAATATAACATATCCATAGAACAATAAGTTGGTTGCATTTCTAAAAGATCAGTAAAGGACACAAAAAAGTTTAAAAATTCATCATTTTTTTCTGGTTACACACATTTTATTTCGAAAATTTAATATTAATTCAATAAAAATACATTATTTATTAAATCAGAGCTGATCAAACACATAGAGGTGGAATAGAGCGGTTAATTGACTTCTTTTTTACTGAAAATCGTGTAATACGATCATTGGAATATTTGAAAAAACTTAAAGTGTCATAATTGATATTCCAAATTATTTAACCATTGTTATAAGAAAAACAAAATGAATTTATAAAAACGCAATTCAAGTACCGCGTTATTTTAGGGTTACCTATATTGGAAAGTTATTTATTAGTGTCGGTTTCTGATAATGAATATATTTCTTTGAGAAAGACTTGAACATCTCCCGCATTACTATTTTTTATTTATTCTTGTTTTGGTCAAATTGTTATAAAATTCTCTGTAATTATTCATATATAAGGTCGTTGCTCCTTAGGATCATAAGTGCACAAATGTTGGCTTAAATTTACTCGCCAGCTCAAGCTATTCCTTAATAAAATCCACAATGGGGATAGAAGCCTCTTAATCGTTTTGGTTATTGCCTTTGGTATCTCAAACCTTATGTATTTTTCAGACTTTTATTTGTAAAATTTAAATTAAAAATCTAATTAAAATCGCCTAAAATAATAATGTAATTATTTTTTAATCCCCTTATTAAAGTGCAGAGTAAATAACCCGGAAAATAAAATTAACCGGGAGAATAAAAAATTAAAACTGTTGAAACTTTTGACAAGAAATTTTCATCAAATTACAATCATATAAGTACTAGAAAATAAAACTGACGAAATTATAAGAACATAAGATTTTGTGAGTTGAAATGGTTAAATTTTTAAGTTAAATCCTTTTTCAGAGATTTATTTAAGTAATTTTACAAAATTAAGTTTAAAGTTTTTGTATTCTTTTTTTGATGATATTTCGTTTATTTTCATCTGTAAAAAAATCAAAAATTTGTGTTGCGCAGAATTAAATTTTTGATCTTTAAACAAAATGAAAATAAATGAAATGTCATCAAAAATATTAAATTTATAATATATAATTTAGTGTAAAGTGACCAGATATTTTTTATTAGAATGTGGGACATTTTTAAATCAAAATTTAAAAACGCCTAATACATTAGCTGACAGGATTTTCACAGATGAATTATTTCTGCCTTAATTACTATTAAAATTAAAAATAAAATGTATTTATAGTACATTAAAAATATATTTTTTGTACAACAAATTATTTGATCCTACATTTGTAGCTGCTAATAGGAAATCACTATCTATTATGAAGTATAGAAAACAGGAAATTTGTAAAAAGGTTAAAAGATTTAATAAGGTTTAATGGCGAAAATGTTAAAAGCGTTACATGTCTAAAGCGGGACTTTTCCCGGTACTGTTTTCAGTGAAGGACAAACAACTTAAATCCGGGACAGTGCTGCATAATCCAGAACGCCTGGTCACTTTTATTTAGTATATTATTAATAAGCATTAGTATTAGGAACAATTTAGTATTAAGAACGGTCATGTTATTTGGATATATCCGTTAACATTAAATTATTTACCACAACAATTAATTTTGTTCATCTCCATAATTTAATTGTTTAAATAGTTATACAAAAATTACAGCATTTAAAACAGCAACCGTAGATTTCCGAGGAAAACAAATTTCCATTCAGATGTACTTTAAATAAACTTGTAATTTTACTTTTTTCCCCATTGTATTGTATTTTATTTTTTTTTAGCTTATAATTTCCTGTTTCTTATCAGAATATTTTCTTTGCACTATTATAAAATTCACAAAAAATAAAGATTTGTGACAATATATGACCTCCTTATAATCATTTTATCTTATAAATTATGGAGATTATTTTCATTAATTAATCAAACCTTCATTTTGAAAATTGTATCAAATAATTGTTTTCAGTGGAACATAAATTCTTAAACAGTGTTCAAACTAAGTCCAGCTATGAAATTTTTAATTCGACTTTTTTTTATTTATTTTTAAAATTTTCAACAAGTAATATTTGATAAAAACAACAGTTTATTTCTTTGAATGTTACAATGAAGTGCGACTCGATTTTAACTTTTAGAATATAGCTTTTAGTTTTTTCAAATTTTAGAATTTCTTTTTATATTTGTACCTTGATATATTGGACAACTTTCAAGACCCTTTCAAAAGGTTGTCTAATATTTAGTAACTATAGGTTTCTTACAAAACGAAATACTTAGACTAAAGATTTTAAAGATAAATATAAACGTCAACAATCAGATTACGATCATATATTTACAAAATTAATATGCTAATTATACGTGATCATTATGCAGGCAACTGCATAGAATGCTGATATTGGCCTTATTGTTCTTTGAAAGCATGATTATGCAAATAGTGAAACGTTGCCATTACACAAAATATCTTTGAAGAAACAATTCAAAAATCGTAGGTAAACCGCTATCTAATATAGTATTAATTGTCGTAAAAGAACTGTATAAAATATAATTTAATATTTGGCTTTATACGATACATACTTGTCAAATGTTATTCAAAAAAATTATTCATTTTATTTACAGATCTTATAATTTAATAAAATAAAAGTAATATTTAAATTTTTATTTTTCACTATTAATCGAAATAAATATTGACAATTTGTATTAAATAATTTATTATTATTATTATTATTATTATTATTATTATTATTATTATTATTATTATTATTATTATTATTATATAAACAGTTATTACTGGACAAAACAATTGTTATTAGTTTCTTTAATTAATCAAGCTTTCAGAAATAATTAAAATTTATAAGTATTTTTATTTACCAAATATATATATATATATATATATATATAATTTTATTTATTATAATTATATTATGTATTTTCAACAATACTTTTTATTCTTTTGATAGATTCTAAATAATACTTGGTAAAATAAAATAAATTTTAATAATTAATTTAATAAAACGGTTAATATCTAAACAACGATATTTTGAGTTTTGTAAAAATATTGATTATTTGATTAATTGATTTTTATTTTAAAAATATAAGGAAAAATTGTAGTTTTTCAGAATTTATTTTATAAAGCAACATGTATTTTTTGAATTATTATTATTATTATTATTATTATTATTATTATTATTATTATTATTATTATTATTATTATTATTTTAATCCATTTATTCGGGATTTAAGTCAACAAAAAAATTACATTTATGAAACGTAGAAATATTTCTTCCTGTCTGATAAAAAAAGTTAAATAAAAAAATTAATGACAGAAACAAAAATAAGCATATTCCTTTTTAGCTTACCTAGCCTTACACCAATTGTCACCCCAGCTCGTCCACTGTTTGTGATAATGCTTGCTAAGACATTGATGAAGCAGTTTTACGGTGTCTTCTGTCAACAATGGTTCTTTAACTTTACTTAACTTTCCGTTGTGATATATTGAGTATGCTTGACCGATTTTCAATAAGTTTTCAATGAGAAGTAAAATGAGTTGTCGACTGTCAGGATTTTTAATTTTCCCATCTAACTTACAGAGAAGATTGAGTGAGAATTTTATTTTTTCAATACAAGTTAGATATGCATTTTGAGTAGAGGGTTTGGCTTTTCCTTCCAGCAATCGGTCTGGAAAACAATTAATTATACTATATTACAATATAATAAAATTTGAAATATAATTTTTGTAGCACAAGATTTATGAAACTTGTCAATTTAGCGGATTTCAAATTTCATGAAGAAAAATAAAAATATTATGAAAATAAATATTTTATTGGCTTTTATAGAGTTACTGACGTGAACATGTAATTCGTCTCCCAATAGACATCCTTATTTCAAAAAACGGTATGTGGTATAGTTAAAGTAAGTATATAATTTTGTCCGTAAATCAAATGTAAATGATCAATAAACTAAATTCAATATGCTTTACTCACGAGCTTTATGATATTTTTTTCACTCCAATACATCTTTTGATCATAAACTCCTAATGAGTCAAATCAGAAATGTGGATACTACACAGAGACGGATCTGGCGGGTGGTGCGCACCCACACGCAGTTTTTGCTACATAAAAATAATTTCGAAATTATGAATGTATGTAAGATAAAATATGTAAATATACTTTATATATTATTATTAGTTTATATTATGGAATCTAGCAAGCCTCCTTGCAAAAAATTTAAGAAATGCACCCTGCAATTTAAACCTAAACCTCAACCCAAGTCAGACTTATCCAAGTTGCAGTGACAACCGGTGATCATTGAACCCCTCTTTATCCGAAACACCAACATATCTAGTCTTTTCCATCATTCTCGATTTCAGCAAAATGATGATGATATTGTTAAACCTGCAGAAAGAAATAGCACACAATATTCTTTTAGAATTTCTATAAGGCCGCAACATGAGGATTTGAATTTTATACTTTGGAAGAAAGAAAGTGGTCATTTACAGCGAATTTTCATTGATATATCCTGTTTTACAAAATATATGCACTAAAAAAACAAGATCCTTTTTACCAACATGGTATTCTAGATTTGAATGTGTTAAATTTGGTCTAATATTAAACAAAGCATTTTGTTTCTGCTGTCATATTTTTAATCAAGCACTTCGTGGTCTGGCAGAAGACACATTTACCTCAAAGAGCAACAACAACTAGCCTAAAGCACTTGACCCATCACGCTCCTGTTTCATTAAACAAAACTTGTGTAAATAACAAGTCAAATGACAAGTCAAGCGATGTTAAAAAACGATGTTTTAAAAAACTCAACAAGCTGATATCAAAATGGTCAAACAAATTAATCCATTACTTCAGCGTCTGAAAGAAGAGAACAGAAATCATATACATTGTTTACTTGAATTTGTCCATTTTTACGAGACAAGACCTATCATTTCGTGGAAGAGATGAATCACAAGATTCTTTTAATAAGGAGAATTTTGAAAAATTTATTGAAATGCAGTTGCGCACAAATAAGAAATTTCAGATTCATCAACAATGCATTCGAAAGATATACAGGGACAATGTTGACTAATCTATCAAAACAACCTATGAAGAGCTAATAGGAACAACGGTCATGGTGACTAGAGAACAAATTCTCGATGAAATCGAAAGAGCAGGAATGTTTTCTCTGTTGATCGACGAAAGCTTGGACAATTCTGATGGTGAACAATCAAGTATGTGCTTCACATATGTTTATGTCAATGAAATCAACGAAAGGTGTTACGCATTTATTGAGTTAAAAGATTTTGATGAAGCTAATATTTTCCCATGCTTACAAACAATCTTACGTAAGATAAATAGTTCAACACTTATATCAATTAGTGCAGATGGGGCTAGTGTGATGTCAGGGGATGAAAATGGTGTTTTTACTCACCTCGTACGTGAATATCCAACAGCAGTATATGTTCACTGCACTGATTGTAAGACGATTACTTGAAACGGTTCCTATAGTGAATGTAAAAATGAGAAAAATCAATAAATTGCAGATTTTTATGAGCAAATCTAACAATGACATGAGAAAACGCAAAGGTCACTCCTTTATCATGTAAAAAAACCCCACCGCCATGGCATTCGTTGGAATTTTCACTTTGAGAGTGATACTTGATCGTTTGGACGCAATCCTACTTGCTTTGCAAGCGCTTAGTATCCTCAATACCTTTCTAACAGAGGGGAAGATGCAGGATTTTATAGACAACGTTTCAGCAGAGTTTATTGTTACAGTTGTTACTTTCCACAAAGTAATTGCTATTCTTTCTGAACTTAAGCTCTTTCGCTGTGCTTTGATAATAAATGAGACCTTATTGGAATGTGAAATGCAATGGGCTAAGTGGAATATGAAAACCGGAAAACCAATCGACATGTCATTTCTTCCCAATCTGAACAAGCTAGATCAAGAGGCCAAGATGATTCCTATTTTAATAGAATGTTTTTGTGATTTAATAAACTTGTTGCAAATTTTAAGTATCAAAAGGGTGGGTTTCCTATTTCTTTCTAAACGGGATATCTTTATCAGGTATTACAAAAATTGATATTCACAAATATTTCTTTCATTTATTAAAACAAATTTAAAACAGGAAAAGGTTGTTGTGCAAAGTAAACACACATTTTTCTCTCAATGTCAGCCTTTTCGGACTTCAGTTTGGAGCATATTTCAATCTTTGCAAAACTATGACTATGACTGAAAAAATTAGCACCCTCAGATTTTGTAGTTGGGATTCGCCTCTGATACTGTACAATGTTTCCTCAATTTTGATAATCAAAAAATATCCTTTAACTCTTTCTTAGCTTTAAGCATGTTCTAGATGTCCGTGTGTATCTGGTTGGCTATACAAACGCGCTTAATTTTGGAAAACGCTATCTCCGATTCCACACTGATAGGAGGAATTGATTTTATAGTGTTATAACAAAGATTCAACCATTTACTGCGATTTCCATCATCTTCAAATTGAGCAAGCTCACGTTCCGTTTGTCAGGTACAGCCAAATGCTGATCAATTGCTCTTTGCATTTGTTGCTTAATAGTATCGGCGTCATTTTCGGTTTCTTCTACTATCGAAACTTCTATATTAACATTTTCGTCGCTATGCTGCTGTCGTAGTTCGTCATTTTCATTATCTGATTCTGATATAAATAGTCGTTGCACCATATTCAATAAGAGTCTCTTTATCGTGATTTTCTTCAAAGCAGAGAATATGTCAGTGAAGAAAGATGAACTATTAGCATAACCACTGTGCAAATACTGCAACAAGCCTGATAAATCGGTTCTTCTTTCCTTAATTCGGAATTCTAATGCATTCTTCATGTCGTTCGCTAGAACGCAGTTTATTTTTCCCAGTGTGCAAATTAAGAATTTCAACGTTGCATCTGCAGTTAATAGATTAGCGTCTTGACGGCAGATAGCTTCGAGGGCATATTTAATTGGAGTAAGCTTAGCAACAGTTTCAGACAGCAGGTTGAATTCATCTGCCGAAAACTGATAGCCTGATTTAATATAGATCAAAGCTTTTTGAATAGCTGACTTAAATTTTAAGAAACGCTCCAACATAGTTAGTAAGCTGTTCCACCGTGTTTTTGTGTCCAAAATCAACATGAGCTCTTTTCCAAATTTGGTTTTCACGTACTTTTGCAAGATGCCATCATTTTTAGTAGGAGAAAACCGAAATAATCTAATAACTTTTCGCACTTTTGCTCTCAGTGGCATAAAACGGTGGTGCAAAATTGAAACAATATTATGATGATTTTTAATACCTACATCGAAATTGTAGTTCTGGTTGCCAGCCCTTAAACCTGCATCAGCTAAATCTTCATAAGCTAAATTTTCATCACCTAAATCTGCATCAGCTGAATCTTCATCACTTGAATGTTCTTCGTTTTCCGGCAAATCTGTAAGCAACTCCACTTCAGTAGATGTGTCATTACGGTACAAAACACTTAAGACTGCTAACTGTATCCCATGCGCAAAACAAAGCTGCTGAGAATCATTAGTTAGTTTTCCAACCTTTTTTATGACAGCGGCTCCGTTTGTGGTTATGCAAACAACATCTTTTTTCATCGAAATATTGAAAATGTTTAATTTTTGCAAAAGAAGGTCTAGACACCTTCCAGCAGGCAAGCTTCCTACAACACGGGTGAGACCCAAATTCCAAAATCGTCCTCCAGAATTTAGTGAGCATTTATATTTAAATATCTGCGATTTCGAGTTGATGTCCACTCATTGAATGAGAGACTCAATCTTCCACCTTTATGTTTATAGCACGATATTTCATTAACAACTTTATCTCGTATTTTTTTTTGAGTAACCAAAAATCATTTGTCTTATTGAGTTAGGAGATTTTGGAATTTTCTGGAATTCTTTTGCAATTAGAAGTTTTCTCAAATCGGACGAAGTACAAAACATGGATAGTGGAATCCTGTCCTTTGCAGTCATTCTTGACACAATTGCTGCTAAAGAATCATCAGTTTGACTTCGAAAAAAATTTGTTATCTGCATGGTTTCGCGTGATGATGAGAAAACTGAAGATTCAACTTCCATGCATTTTGTATCCGATATCGTTCTTTTTAATGTTTTGGTATTGTGTGCAGTTTTTAAATGTGAGTGCAAAGAACTTGTTGATTTACCATAACACTTTAGCACCTTCATGCATTTATTACATTTTGCCGACTGATTAAGTTTGTCATGCTGGAAGAAATGCCATATATTATGTAACTCAGAACTCGTTTTGCTTTTATCGGTACTCTGAACGTTTGATGAATACATTATTAACCAGGCCAAAAGTTTTTTATTTAAAATAATAAATATTTCGATTCGATTCGATTCGATTAAAAAAATTAAAGCGATTAATTAATATTATAGATCTATATAAGTAGATTTATTTTCACTATAAAATTTGTATAGAGAGCAACAAAAAATAACATTTTGACCGTTTGTTTTTAAAAATTTTATAAAATTTTCATTAATAAAGAATCGGTTTTATGATGTTAAAACCGATTAATAGGTTTGCTGAAATAGGACGATTAACCGATTAGTCGATTAATCGGGTAACCGATTTTGCAATCACTAATATCCACTCTATAAGTCTACTGTGAAACCGTAACAGGTGTTTCAAAAAATAATATTTCGTACGATCCAGTGAAAACTTTGAAGAATTTTTTTTATCAAATTGAATTATACATTTAGAACTTATTTCATATTTGTTCAATTTCTAAAATATGTTATTCACATTAACAATATTAATCGTATATAAAAAAATTAATGAAATAAAATACAAATGATTAAAATCCATGCACACAGTAATTTTTATTATAGCATTAAATAACTAATAATAAATGTGAAAAGATTATGTACGAGAAGCAATAAATTTGTCATTAAAATGATACAATGAAAATTACTGTAAAAAATAATAACTTTATGGTTTGATAAAATTCATTTAAATAGAATAAATAATAATAATAATAATAATAATAATAATAATAAATAGAAAAATAACAGCTAAGTTAAAATTAATTAATTAATTAAATAAATATAAAAATAAATACCGTTTAAATTTTTTCCTTTAGTATTTTTCAAAATTGCTTGAGCTTCTTCTTGATCTTTTAAATGCTGTAAAAAGAATTCGATGTCGTCGAAACAATAATTTAATAACAAAAGATTTCTTTCAGTTCTTGACGAGATATCATCATTTCTCGGTTTCGACTCATATTCTTTGACTTTGTTCATCTCGAAATCAATTCGATAACAGAAATTAAAATAAAATTTATCCTTTTACCTTTTCATTTGAGTAACTGTTTCGTTTATTATTCGAAGGTAAAACTTTGATAGGTCTAAAATTATAAAGAAAATTTTAAAATTTTAAATATTTA
This sequence comes from Schmidtea mediterranea, assembly GCA_022537955.1. NCBI lineage: Eukaryota > Metazoa > Platyhelminthes > Tricladida > Dugesiidae > Schmidtea > Schmidtea mediterranea. The sequence goes on along the minus strand of CM039679.1, from coordinate 310,744,053 downwards.
AATCGTACGTATTTTTCGGATTGAGATTTGTCGCACTTTCAATTGCAGATCGAATATCTGAAGCAAGATAATTTACCATGTGCAGATTGGAATCTTCTAATTGAAAGATGTGGGTTTCTGTCAAAACATTTGAAGAGGTTTTAATTTGGGTGTTGAATGTTAAAATGTTGGATAAGTAGTTGTTATCGGGCACTTGTTGGTGACTGGCGACATTAGTTATTAAGGCGAGTTTGAATTCTTCAAGAATCACCTATTGAGAAATTTTCTACAATTATTTCGGAGACGGGTATGATAAAAGTGACAATTAAAGTTCACAATTTGCAAATAATATAATTTATATTCAAAAACTCAATTATTGAAACAGATTTTTAAAAAGAAACCTTCAAGTTTTAATATGGAAAAACTCGTAGAATAATAAAATTATATAATCATTTAAACAAAATTTAAAATCTTTTTTAAATAAAATTATTTGAATATATATGATTTGCATTTTAAAATAGTAAAACATAATCAAGTCAACATAGAAAAATTTTTTCGAATTTATTTTTTAAGGAGAATTTTGCAAAAAAGACTTTATGAAAAATATTTGGATTTGACTGTGAAATATTTTCAACTTTGGGAATTTTTAAAATCATAACACGAGCGCTCGAAAACTGTTTTTCTCTCAATTTGGTATTTCATCTGCATTAGAAGTTCTGTTTTTCTTTCTTTCTTGGCATTGGTGTAGAATACAGTAGTAATTAGTAATCCCAAGTTCCAAAAAAATAAGACGCCCATTTGGTAATTATGTGGTATATAAAACTTATAATAGTATGACTTAGTGTCTCTGTTTAAGACCATTTTTACATGACTTTACACGTTAATCTTGTGTGCAATTTCTATTTCTTTTGAATATAACCACAAAATGCTTCTACTAGTGCATACAAAACAATAGCAAGTTATCAGTTAGAAATTATTGAAAAGTTGCATTCAAGTATAACGGTAGAAAAAGTTGGCGGCTAAAAACTAAATTTATTTGTAAAAACTTAAAATATACAAAAATAAATTGATAAAAATAACTAAATTAGGAAATTATTTATTTTTATTTGGCTTATATAAATATCGAAAGAATTACCAATAACTTTGGATCATCATCTGTGTTATTCAATAAGCAAAAGAATAACAATATTAGCACTTTATTATTATTCTCAACACAAAAACAGCAATTTTCATTGTACGCAAACATAATTAAGCAACAGTCAGTTTTATTGAAATTACATTAGTTTAAATAAGTTTTCTTTAGAAAACCTCTTTTGTTCAAGACTGTTCTTTTAACACAGTACAAAGCCATTTGTTTTTTCTATCAAGCAGGCAAGTCTAAACTAAATTTTCTAAGATTATGTACTGGGGAGCAATCTCTAATTATCACGAAGCTTGGTTCCTAGAATTTAAAATGAGAAATGGGATTCCTCGATCTGTCAAATATTGATTTCTTTCCTGTAAACGATTAAACTTTTGTTTTCGCAATCATGATGATTAATAGCGTAAAATTTTTTTAATAAATTAATTAATATTTTACTAACTATAAATTTATTTAACATTTTATAGTATAGCTTTTATTAGGTAATTTCACTGATTCTAGGATGGATATTTTTGATTTTTAAGTAAACATGTGATCATTTTGAGGTCTAAATTAAGCGCCATCCCGGAATTAGAGATAGCAGTGTGAGAAAAACTATTACTCCGTAGCTGACGCATTTCTACTGGTATTTTAAAGTCATTTCTTACATAATTATAAAGACTAAATTAAAAATTTATATTAATGATTTAGCAATATTATAGGTCAATTGAAATCACAAGAAATTAAGTCATATATTATTCCATTTTCATTGACTCAATGTGAGAAAACAAATAAAATAATTAAACAGCATAAAATACACTGTAACAGTTTCCCATTTAAAAACGACAGAAAATTAGTATTATTGTTATAGACTACTTACAATTAAATAGATAGCAATGTATCATTCAAATCTGAATATTCAGATTGAAAATCATTAATGAAAATAGTTTTACTTTCAGTCAATGAATTCATCGGAAATGAATCTTCGAATGATTCATATTCAATTACTGCTTTTGTAGATAGGTGATCAAAAATACATAATTCTGTACAAAATATTATTCAAATATAGTTCAATGCAGGCCTGTTAGACCTCCCGATTTCGTCGGGAGTCTCCCGATATGGAACGCATATTCCCGTCTCCCGATATATGAACCGTAACTCCCGATATTGAACAGTTTTAGATTTGGAATAAATTCTACCCATCTTGAAAGGATTTTTTTTTAAAAAACCATACAATTAAACGAAAATAAGAAAAATAGAGAAATTATATTTCTATCTTATTTATTGCTCGCTATTTTTTACCATAGGGATTTGTGATTTCACCTTTTCCTTATGGATTGGTGTTACATTTAATTTCAAAATGACGTTCAATGAGTTTCATGCATTCTTAAAAACAGAAAATGCACAAGGAATACTTAAAAAAGCACCAAATGCTGATAAATATTTATAAATAAAATTAATTGTTACTGATTTTTGTACGTTAACAAAACTGAAGACTTATTTTTTTTGTTATTTTTTCTAATATATTTTATTTATAAATGTATATAATAAATATGAATGAATTTATATTTTTTTCACAAAATATAATTGATTTTTTTTCTTTTTTATTCCCGACAGGCTTGCCAGACCTCCCGATTTCATCGGGAATTTCCCAATATGATTTTTCAAAAATCTGGCATCCCTGGTTCAATGACATTTCATTACTTTGTTTGTATTAAACCGAACAAGTTTCTTTGGTTAAAGAGCTAATAGTTATACACTTTTTTCGACATTTGTTAAATCAGCGATTACACATAATTATGCATATTTAATTTAAGATGAAGTATTTGATTTTATTGACTGTATAAGTTATGAGGTCATTCTAAGCAATTTTCAACAGATAATAATTAATCATTTGAGATGTGATAACACAAATCTCTCTATAGATTTTAGCCACCCAAAATCGAATTGTTTACCTATCAACTGTGTAATTAAGTGATGTTATTAACACTTCATAAAAACTAGTTGAAAAGCTTGTGATTCATAACATTATTTTTTGATCTTTTGCCAGAAGAAAAATAAGTAACATATCAAAAAGATATCTAATAAACGTAAAAGATTTTTATAAAATTTTGATATTGACATTTGATTTTCTTTACCTACTATTTTTTGTATTTTACAAAAATATTATTATATGCATCTTCAATTAGAGGATTTTACAATTTTTACTATTAATTTATTTAATTAAATAACTTTCGAAAATTCATCTGTTATGGTAAATAATGAGAAAATGATTTTTATGTCATTAATTACAAGCTTTTACACTATTTCTTAAAATCCTTAACCCTGACTCTTCATAAATGTACTGCAAAAACATTTGTATATTTAATGCAATTATCACAACCGTAACATAGCATGGCGGTGCAAGTGAGAGACCCGTTTCTATCTTATCAGAGAAGAGTATACACATCCAGACCAAGCCATTCCATCAGGGATGCAAGATTTTCGAAAAATCACATCTGAAAATTCCCGACGAAATCGGGAAGTCTGGCAAGCCTGTTGGGAATAAAAAAGAAAAAAAATCAATTATATTTTGTGAAAAAATATAAATTCATTCATATTTATTATATACATTTATAAATAAAATATATTAGAAAAAATACCAAAAAAATAAGTCTTCAGTTTTGTTAACGTACAAAAATCAGTAACAATTAATTTTATTTATAAATATTTATCAGCATTTGGTGCTTTTTTAAGTATTCCTTGTGCATTTTCTGTTTTTAAGAATGCATGAAACTCATTGAACGTCATTTTGAAATTAAATGTAACACCAATCCATAAGGAAAAGGTGAAATCACAAATCCCTATGGTAAAAAATAGCGAGCAATAAATAAGATAGAAATATAATTTCTCTATTTTTCTTAGTTTCGTTTAATTTTATGGTTTTTTAAAAAAAAAATCCTTTCAAGATGGGTAGAATCTATTCCAAATCTAAAACTGTTCAATATTGGGAGTTACGGTTCATATATCGGTAGACGAGAATATGCGTGCCATATCGGGAGACTCCCGACGAAATCGGGAGGTCTGGTAAGCCTGCATTCCATGTCAATATTTATATCTCACATGTCGTTATGTGATTTGAATTATCACAAAAATGTCATAGGCTTGATATTTAATTAACAATTTCAATTCCTTATTTAAACAATTTAATCAAAACATTCAGTTTAATTAGAAAAGGGGATTACCACCAAAGGAATATTAAACTGTAAATGTAATCCTATTTCAATGATTCATATTCAATAAGAATTTAACCAAATTTCTATTGTAAATCCATCAAATCCAAACGAATCTACATTTCTTAAATCTATCTCCAAAAAAAGAATTGAAAAAAATAAATTATTCATGGTTTTTGTTTTGAGTTGTTTATTTATTTAAATATGACAAAGCATAAATATATTTTTGCAATTCATACAAATATTGAAAATAATGAAAAATCCAACCTGATCTAGCCATCGTCGAATCACTAAAACCTGTCTTTCTCTATCGATTTCAATGTTACACTGAAGTTCACGAAACCTTCCATCGTCAATTTGCGAACAAAGTTCATTTAAAGCTTTATTCGTTGAATCTTTTCCAGTTCCAGTTTGCATAAAACTACCGAAATGTCGCGCTACCCATTTTCTGTAGAATTATTAATTTATAATCATGATTTGTAAAGATAAAATTAAAATGTTTTCGATATTAAAAACGAAAGAACTTTATAAATCTTGTACTAACGTTTTACTTTTACTTGAGTCCATTTTTAAATAGGTGCCATTCATTTGGTAACAGAAAAATTTTTTATTATCCTAATAATAAGTATTTGAAATACCACAAACTTTTATTAATGAAACTATTTTATTTAAACAAAAGGTGATTCGTTATAGTCAAATTTAATAATCTAAAATAAAATTTCCTATTTTACTATTTTTTATTTTTGTATAGGTAATTAAGTAAGGCTAGGTTGTTAATTTATTTTAAGAACTTATTATAATTTTAAGCCAAAACATTAAATAAAAAATAGTGAATTATATTTTAAACAAGGAATTAGAATTTGTAATATTTTAAAATGAAGTCAGAATTTAAATAACAAATTTTATTCTCTTGACTATTGATTAGCTATTTTCACTTATTTTCTAAATAATTTTAACTAGACTTCGTTGCAAGTTTATTGTGGACGTTCAAATATTTATTATAATTACAGAAACTTTAATCATCCAAAAACGGATTGTGTCTGTTGAGATAATTCGTCTTCCATGCCTAGTGTCGCGTTTTTATCTCAGAAATTTTTACTATGGCTCTTATCCTAACAGGCACATAAATCATAAATCTAACTAAACTATGTTCTTTACAATTGACTTTAATATTGCATGGCTTGTGGGAATCCTAGAACAAAGTTGAGAACTCTCAAGACCTACTAAGTTCCTGATTAATTAGGTTCAGAAAAATCGTTTTGTTTAATTATCACACACTTCATATTTTGTTTATCAAATAAAGCATCAAATTATAACTTATGTATTCTTTGATCAAACCTTAACTCAAGAAGTGAATCAAATTACCTAGTCACAGTGAAATAAGCTGACAACTACCGCCACTGTATAAAATATATCTTTTGAAATTTTGACAGCAAATTCGCTCTGCTGGCTAATTAAATTTATACTTTTGTTCTTTGCTTTAAAATAAAGTTCATGGACTTAATATTTTATTAAAGATTTTTTTAAAATTTAAATAATCTTTTAAATCAAGATGAGCATCGACCATTATATTGTACAATAGCTGAAATGCTCAATAAAATCACATTAAGTGGAAATAGTAAAAAACAGAATAATTGATTCACAAAAAAATGTTTATATCCCAAATAAATCTATTCATCTTACATTGATATTTTAAAATCAAAACAAACTGATAATAATTAAATCTTGGACTGTTGCATAAAGTGGAATCAAAAATTGTTCTCTGTTTTATCAGAGGAGATTTTCATCACAAAAGAAATTATTTAGTTTCTCGATTTATACATTGTATGTAGCTTCTTAAAACTTGTTTCACCTACTTTTATCTACATAATGTTTCTTAGTTAAAGTGTTGATTAAATTTTATTAATTTTATAAATAAGCAATTAATACATGCTGTGTTATATAGTGATTGTTTGACTGTTAGCAATCATGTTGGAAATGCATATCAATTATACATCAAGTATACCTTTGTCTCGTCGATTGAAGACGTGTCTGAGGTCTTAAGAATCATTCAATCCATTCTGTAAAACTGAAACACTTAAAGAAAAATCACTAAATTTTCTGTTATGAAATTGTATTTGGATATTTAATTTCCATTTCTACTATATTAAGTTATGCTATACCTTATAATCAATATTTATGAATACCTGCATGTTTGATTGGTTATATTAATTGTCTAGATCCTCAGATTATATATTGTTTATTAGTTATGTCAATAGTATATGCGGTATAGAGATATGTGAAAATTGTATTGTTTGAATTTCATTAATAAAGCTTTGTACGTATTGTTATGCAATCCTATAATATGGAGACAATAAGAATTAATCCAATTCAATCAAAGAATTATTGCAAATTCTCCTACAGCTATAGAAATATTCAATTGGATATGATTTTGATGAATTTATCTAGATGAGTGAATGCTATTTCTGAATAATAAAATTGTTCAACAGCTAAAAAAAGTAATTGTCTAAACATTTTTAGATAAAATTGTTGCAAAAAATATTACAAAAATACAAATGAAGAAGATTTTATGAATAGGCTAAGGTTGACATTAGAAGAAAATTAAGATTTAGCTATGGATCTGGATAATTTACTGTTTTATCGAAAAACAGATGGTGAAGCAGAAAGTAGATTAATAAGATCAAGAAAGGCATCTAGAAGATTCTGAAGCACAAATCAATAATCTCCAAGTTGATATCGTTCTTATTATACATTGTCTTGACAACAAAGGAGAAATCGTGATATAAAAAGTAAAAAATTACCCAGGATTTCCTTAAAGGAAAGTTAACGAAAGAGTAATCAAAATATGATGGAGAATCATAACAGAAAAGTCCAACATCAAATAATTATATTTAAAAAATATTGCAGAAAAAGAATGAAGATAAATCAAAGATATAGTTTTAAAATTGACCTATACAATTACTAATAAATTGTTTTGATTAAAGTGATTTAATGTTTGATGATTTCAGTCGATCTGTCAAAAAATATTGCAAAAATATACTTAAAAAAATAATGTTCCTTTATATATAATCCTTGTGTCACCTAATAGATATGAATATAATTGAATTTTGTAATGATATCTCCAATGGAAATAAGTAATTTAATTGAAAAAAATAATGTTTTTAAAAAATCAAATTTTAACTACTTTTTAATACAAGTTTATAATGTAATATTAAATGCAGTTTCTAATAGGAAAACAAATTTCCAGCTTATTTGGTTTTCATCGGTACTATGTAAGAAACTAAATCCTTTTCACAATCGAACTTAGTTTGTTACTGGTCCCTGAATCTGTGTTTACATCCGTTAGATGATATTTATATACATTTTAAAAGAGACGTGGGTCCCATAAACTAGTCAGGTTCTTGAGTCTGGTGATAAATTACTGTGTTTGATCCAGGGAATGATCGAGTTTTTTTATATAGTATAAGAAATTGTGTTCAAAACTTGAATCTAAACTTTATTAAAATTTCCTTGTAATATTCACTTGATTACCTTCACCATTTCAGTAACAATTTGTTCCTTTAGTTAAAATAACTTAATTTTTTGATGTGTCAGTAATCAGGATATACATATATAACCCATTGTTACTGAAAGGGTTAAGCATTAAATAATATAAAAAATCTTTTTTTAAAACTTCTTTATATTTAAAATTAAAGCACATTTAATAAATTTAAATAAATTTAAATAAATTTATTAACATATTTTTTTTGGTTTCACTCAAATATTGAAGATGATTATGATTGGTAAGTAAATTTAGATTTGAATTTGATTGGTTAACAAGAAAATGTTACGTAAATACTTGATAATGTTTTGACCTAAAAACCTTTAGATTTTCACTATTAATTTATTTAAAAATTTTAAAAATTAATCAAACAGTTGATATAAAAAAATTGGGAATTTTTATTAATTTGTTTATTGAAATAACTAAAATGAAATATTTTTTCTAATTTACTTTAAACGACTTTATTCAGAAAATTCTTTTTAACATATATACATTTCTTTCATATTTCATATATACATTTTTATACATTTAGTAGCGATTAGCTTATTTATTATGGGAGAAGCATTTAAATATAAGAAGTTAAGCACCAATCAAGGGGGTCAGCACCAAAAGTTTTAAATATACAAAGAGTGCAGTTTATCGATTTGGCTTGGAAATGGCTCAAATTCAGAGTTTCTAATATTGCCCTTAAATCTATGCAATAATTAAAAATTTCCTTTTTTACAATACAGTCACATTTTCTTCTAAAAAAGTCAAAAGGAAAAAAAAAAATCAATGCTCATAGAAAGTGTTGCCCAAGCAGATGGATACAACAATGAGAGACACAGCGACTAGACAGGAGTATAGTTGGCTCAAAAGCTAACTAATTAAGTCAAGTTGAATATTTGTTTGAATGCCCATTGCTATCAACGTTTATTCTGTCTCCAACACCCTTTTACTTGTTGTATTTTTATAGAACATTTAACTATTATATTATATTAGAAACAAAAAATTAGGTTGAAGATTTTTTCAATTTTGAAATTTGCGCGACATTTGTGCTTATTTTTCTTTATTGTCAATTTAAATTTATTAATGTTTCCTTTCAAAGTGGGTATATGTAGCTCGAAACGAACGCAGAATGGCAAGTTTATTTGTCTTTTTATATTTATTCTTTCCATACACACACACACACACACACACACACACACATATATATATATATATATATATAGTTTTATAATGAAATCTAATTTTACTAATTTCCTAAATTCTTAATCTATCTATTTCCAAAACACGGAATTAATGCTAACAAATAAATCAATTCCCAAATTATAATACATTATTATTACTATTATTATTATTTTTCTCTTACTGTTATTCGTTTTAGAAAGGGTACCAGCGGCGTAGCCAGGATTTCAAAGGAAGAGGTTTCCTCTCCTGTCGTGTTTCTGTGGTCGGTTTTAAGTTGTTTCATTTGGCTGAATGAATGTTTGAAAATAAAGGCTCAATTTAATGTTTTATATAAACAAAGTTTCGTCTAAAAACCCTAGCAATTTTGACCATTTCAGCTAGGAATTCTGGGTGCAAATACACCCAGGTACCCACCCGGAAGGATACGAATACTAAATCGCACGATAGATATTTACACGATTATTTATGACAGTAGAACAGTATGCACGAAGAGTTATCAATTTCTTTTATGATTTGACCCATTTTTCTAAGCTTACAATTATTAAACTTTATTAGCGCCCACTTCTTAAAAACATAAAGTTTGAAGAATAGAAATAATAAAAAAAATTTATTGCAAAAACCATTTATTCTTTAGTTTTTTAACTTTTACAGCAGGCTTAGTAATCTATTTTTCTGTATTTTACTAATCATTTTCAAAGATGTTACCATTAATGTTTTGGCTTTTGGTCATACAAATATGTACTTTCTTTCGGCAGAATAAATTTAGCAATTGTTTAAATTTCTACTATTCTCCGCATTTTCATTAGTCATGGCTTTTGGTTTCAATAACTTTCTTAAAAAATTAATTTAATTTAAAATTATAATTCACAATAATCCCTATATTCTAAATCAGGCCTGTCTAACGTGTGGCTCTTGAGTAGGGTTGCCAACCGTCCTTTTTTCAGGAATTGAAATTACATATTAAAAAAACATGTCCTTTGGAATTAAGTTAGAATTAAGGATGTTGCGGTGAGTTTTCGGAAATAATTCTAAAAGACAAAAATTTCCTGAAAAACGCTAAATCAACTTTGAAATATTCATTTAAAAATAAAGATTAACTTTGGTTTAAAATTTTTTAAAAAATAGTACGTTTTTTATTTTGTATAAGTAGTTAGTTAGTAGCTTTCTGCGCCCACACACCATTGCATAATAAGTAGGGAGTTACTACTGATTAAATTACATATGACGTAATTAATCACGATGTGACGATTACATAATTATGTAATCAAGATTAATAATTTTTGTGTGCCCACATTTTTTTGATAAATTTTTTTCGAATTTTTGGATCGATTTTTTTTGAAATTTAAATTTTTATAATTTTTTATGTAATTAATTTTTGACCCGATTTTTATATTTTAATGTAAAATATTTTATATGTAATTTTTAAGTTACATTTTTTAAAGATAAATTTTAAAATTCAGTTTAAACTATAATTTTATATATATGATTTTAAAAGGTGAAATTTTTAGTATAATTTTTAATTTATAATTTAAAATATAATTTTTTCAAGTAAAATTATAAAGTAAATTTTATAATTTTTCAAAGAAAGTTATATATAAGATTTCTAAAGATGAAATTTTTAGCATGATTTTTAAGTTAAATTTTTAGTATAATTTTACAATGAGTATTTTTTTTACATAAAATTATTATACTTGAATATAAAATGATAAAATTTTTGTTGTATTTTTAAATATTATTTTTAAAAATTAATTTTAAACATTAATTTAAAATAATTAAATTAATTAAAAGGTATATATATATAATTTTTAAAAATTAATTAATTAAATTATTTAATAATTTATTTGCAAATTAAATTAATATACATATATTAAAAAGTAATGAACAGCGAACAAGTAATTGAATCACAGCAAATATATATTGCCAGAATAAAGATTGCATTTGACAACTTGCAACGTCAGAAGGATCGGTTAAATCAAATGTATGTTGTAGTTGCAAATAGAAATAAAAATTTGCGTGATGAAGTTTATAGACTCGAAAATCTGGTGAGTAATTTATCAGAACATAACAATGTATAACAAAGAAGCACTAATAAATTATTAGCAAACGACAGGCGAATCAGATTCAGATGACTCGGGATTCATTCAAAATAATATGCAAAGATCAAACAATGATACAGATCTACAAAACAATACCGAAAATGAATAATGTTGTTTTTATTAATAAATTTTAAATTGCTATGTTTTGTTTTTTAGTAAAGTTTTAAATTTTTTCAACATTCGAATGTATATAATAAAAAATAATCTACAAATAAAAACACACAAATTTCTACTATAATGTTTATTTATTAAAAATCTTCATCTTCTTCATCATCGTCGGAGTACTGAACATGTCTATTAGTTCTTCCTCAAAGATAATTTGCAGAATTTCATCAGCTGCAATTTCTCCAATAATTTCTTCATCAGCGACAATTTCTTCATAAGTAATAAATTCTCCAGATATATATATATATGCCAGTATGCAAAACGTTTATTTTTACCCACCAAAACCCTTTAATTTCACTCCCTTAGCTTTTAGACAAGATGATTTACCTAACAAACTGTAGCATTTAGGTTGAAGGAAAACCCATTCGTCATAACCTTCTCCCTTACTTTCGTCCTTAAATTTTCCAATTACTGAATCGAGTAATTAGATGTATCCAAAAGATTATCCTTAACCATTTCAGACAAAAGAATATCTAGTTTACAATTTTTAATCTCCAAGAAGAAAGAGTCTGTATCTCCAGCAACTATATTAATCTCACAATTAAATTGTCGTCGATATTTTTCTAAGTCCTTATACTGAAGCTCATACATTCTAAGTTTCAACAAGTCAAGCACTGATTGTCCTATATAACTTGGTCGATCTAAACATATCAAATCAGGATTTAACAACGCAGCTATAAGATCATTGTCAATTTTTATTGATTTTTTAAAGGTAGGTTTCGAAGTATAAGTCACAAGTTTTTTATCTGTTGTGCAAAGACGCAAATTCATTCTCTTTTTAGATTTTCAACAGTTTTTCCATATAAACTGTTATTTAACAACTCATTATAATTTTAATCTAATGTATTTGTACTTTTAGCTCAAGGTTCTGTGTTTATGTCGATATACTTTTTAAAAATAGTAGGCTGTTTGAATCTTACTGCACGATTAACATGTGTCACTTTAACACCAATAGACAAGTATAATTTTAGTAATCGCCAATGAATTACATAGTTATATTTAGGATAATGAGTCAGCAACAACTTTCAACCTTTGAACCCTCAGGTTTCTTTTTCTCAGCAGGAAAATCAGCAAACTTATCATGAAGTTCAGAAGGAATCTCAACATCAACTTCAAGAGTATATCGATATGAAAAGATTCAAGATTCAAACAATCAGATATTATTGTATCAAATCCGTCAAATATTCAATTAAATTCACTACAAGATAAAGTTGACTTAAAGCCCAACCATATAAATTATTAATATCAATATAAAGTGAATCAATGTCAGTTTTAACATAGTTTTTATTAACAAAAGTAAGACCACCTCTAATACCTCCCTCAAAATAGCTAAACATTTCATTTTCAGTAATTAATTCTATATGATCATCCAACGACATAAAAGCAGAAAACCAAGAAATTCCGGGAATCCCAAAATAATTTAAAGGTTCTAATCTATTGTGGCTATTGATTTCGCTCGAAGTTGTTGGAAAAAGTCTGCCAAAAGAAAATAATCTAGTTTCAGACAAACCTTCATGTAATCAAGTAAAGTCCTACATTTAGTTTCATCCCAAATAATCTGAGCTTTTTCATATTCAGCCTCAGTGACACCTTTCCTAGTCTGTGGTAACTCATAAGTATCGTGAAAAACATTTAAACTAGTTGCAAATTGTACGAAAAGATCCCCTTTTCATCAACTTTTAGTCCCTGTAAAAACAGATCGAGTCAAAGTTAAAGTCGTCAAGGTTTAAACCGCTTTTGCTAAAGAATCGTTTACAAATTGATAAGAATCAATAAATCTCACACTAACCTTTCCCAGGTGAGCAATTAATGAAATAAATATTTCAGTTGTTATTGGAATAAATCCTAAAGCTCAATTTTTACTCAATCCATATTTTAATATGTGGTGCATATCATATCCCTTTAAGTTATAGAAAACAATTGGTAATACTTTGTTTATTTTTCTATTAATATTACAGTCATCGCAAGCAGCACCCAAGCCTTCCCTAGTAAAATGATCATGATCTCTCACTGGATCCACAATGTCTTTCAAACAAAGATAACATTTTATACAAGTATCAAATTGAATCTGTTGTAGGTTTGTTAATTCCTTAATTGTTTGACTTCTCATTTTATAATAATACGGTAATACTGTATATTTGCTATTTTTTCTACTGATTTTAAAAATTTTCAACACAATCTTCACCAATAAATTCTTTATATATTGCACTCCCATCAAAATTATTTATTAATAAAAGTCCTGTCGAAATGGGTAAATGTATTTGATGGTGTACGTCGTCCTTTGTAAAAACAGATTCGAAATCTGCATATATAACATATGGTGGGGTTCCGGTTTTGGACCAATCGGTGAATTTGATAAACTTATTTTCTGGGAAAGTATATAAAGTTGTCCCTAACTGATTTCTCATACATAATATCTCATCCTTGTCTAATGCTTTCTTATCTCTAAATCCGTTCAGACCTCTATGACAACATATAGATTGAATTCTTTCTATTGTGATATTTTTACTTTGACAATTCAATAACCTATTGAGTGATGTTATTCCTACATAATGATAATTTTCTCCTTTATTTACTAGTAATAAATTAATAATTGTTCCTTCTGTAACTTTGGACCTATGAATTATGTTTAAAAACGGGTGTTTTAAAACAAAGTCGTTGTGTTCGGGTTTTTTGTTTTGTCATAACTAAATACATTAATTATTAGTCCTTCGTTATTTGATTGAAATTTTCTAATACCATTTAATCTCATGACATATCATTTGGGTCATAATTTAATTCATTTAGATATTTAGTATAACTATAACTATCTTTTCTATGTCCACTAACAATCTCATCTTTTGTAATTATTGACAATACGTTATAAATAAAACATAAATTATCTCTTTTTTTCACATTTATTAAACATTTTTTGTTAGCAATTGTTTTGGTGTTTTTATGTAACTTCTACCACTCAACCTACTGATATTACTTATTTTTGTTACTATAAAGTAAATTTCGGTTATTTTTCTAATAACCCAACTACTCCCTAACTCTGTTATTGAAGCAATCTTTTCATTGATCTTTTGTATGCCTTCATCAAAGAATGATTGGGTAAGTTTATCTCTCCATCTTTCTCGAATTCAATTTCTATTCCAAATTGAATTTTCACATATTTAGTTTCTCTATTGTCTCTCTTAACTTGTGAATTAACTCTACAGGAAAAACAATTTCCTTAATGTTTAAGTTGGTAGTATCTATACTAATTATTTGATGAGTACCTCGTAAGTAACTTTGAATTATCGGTAAATTTCCGCCTATTTGTATATTATTATTATTTTGCCACATGTTTTCAACCTCTTCCATTGATCCATCCAATGATTTCGTCGATCCAATATCTCCCATGGTTTCCACATCTTCCAACTCTGCATCACATGAATCCAACGATCCGTTATAATCCATCTCTTCCACCGCTCTAACCCATGAATCCATAGATCCAATATCTTCCACCGCTTCATCCGCTTCGTCCGCTTCACCGTTTCATCCGCTTCCACCGCTTTCACCGCTTCATTCCATGAATACAACGATCCGATATCTTCATTTAGGTCATCTAAATTACTATTTATAGGATCTGTTGTAGGTTCGCTAATGGGTTCACTTATAGGATTACTTAATGGGGTAATTTGGGTGCTGCTTAATTTAATTTTTTTAATTGATGCTGGGATTTCAATAGTTGCAGGTCTTTTAAATAGTTTAATTTTTTTAACATAAAATTGACGCAAATGATTTTTATGATGATTATAAAAGTTTAAATAGGGAATGGGTCGGGAAGTTATTCATACTGGGCATATAAAGTAAATGGAATTATAGTATTTTTGACCATAATACTCTTCCATTTTTTTGTGACATTTTTTATTTTGATCTTTTAGTTGACAATAGTTAGGGTATAATTTATCTAGTAGTAAAAATTATTTAATTTTTTTTATTAAATTATTTATTAAAATAAATGCACAAGAAGTATGCGACCAATCAAAATCGATTATTTACTATAAATAAAAATAATTTTGTATGAAAAAAAGCAAGAATGTTTAAAGTATATGAACTACTCCTAGAAGATAATAGTACAGCTGTTATTGGGATGACATTTAAGCCTCCTGTTCAATATCTTCAATACAGTATGAACTATTTAAATTTCCCAATTACATATATATTCAAAGTAATATTTATTTTAATTTAATTTGATTAATTATTTTTTAGGAATCGGTTAATTTAAAAGCTTATGATTACAATATTATGATTGGAAATATTGAAGAGGAAGGTCGAAAAAATATTTCAGATATTCTCCATTTGATGAATAACGATAGGGGTTTTAATGAAAATTTTCATTTATTAATTGTGAAAGCCAATTGAAGGAACAAGTACAGGATAATAAAAAATATAAAATTCAGATAATTATTAAAGGAGTCAAGATTAACAAATCTATTATCAAAACTATTTGGAAAATCCAAAATGTTATTGAATAAATTTTTATCTTTTTTAAAAGTCGAGTTTTGTTGAGTTTTATAATTTGTAAATAACAGTAAACTAAACATGTCATTTAAAAAACCAAGAGTTTACCTCGAGTATCTATAATTTTAAAAAAATTTTTTATTAGTGATAATTATTGAATAATTATTATAAAGAAAATTGATCTCTTGTATAATAATAATATCAAGTGATTGGTCTTCACAAAATAATAAAAATCAAGGGGTCTGCCATTATTTTGATAAAAATATATATGTTTTAAAAAATAAAATATCAAGGGGTCTGCCCTTATTTTGATAAAAAAGTATATATTATTATAAAAAATCAAGGGGCGACAGTCCCTCTTTTCATATAAAAAATATATATTTATATGTTTTAAAAATATAAAAATCAAGGGGGTCTGCCATTATTTGATAAAAAAAGTATATATTATTATAAAATCAAGAGTCTGGCCTTATTTTTGATTAATAAAATAAATAAATATATATATATATATATATATATATATATAATAGTAAAAAATTGATTAATTTCGTTGATTAATTTCATCGCTCTCTTCACAATCCGAGATTGGCAAATTTCGTTCTAAATCTATAAATATATTAAATTTATTGATTAATTAAAATTAATACTTGATTCGTTATTTGTCTGTATTGGTTGATAATTTTCTGTATAGCTTTGTTGATCATTTTGAATATAACCTAAAAGTAAATTAAAAAATGATTTAATAAAAATGAAAACCTTACGTAAATTCGAATTTTGATAATTATATCCTGCAACATTTTGAATATTTTGTGGGTAATTGAGATAACCTAATAATAAATTAAAATAAATTTAATAAAAATACTAATCTTACTTAAATTTTAATTTTGTTAATTATATCCTCCAACATTATATGGAGGATAATTTGCTTCATTGAATTGGATGTTATTATGACCTAAAAATAAAATTACATCAATTTAATCAAAATTATAATCTTACTCAAATTTTGATATCCACCTACAAATTGTGGATAATTTGTGTAACCTAAATATAAAATTTAATCAAATTATAAAAAAATATTAAAACTTACTTAAATTGTAATTTTGGGGATAATATCTACTATAACTTTGTGGAGAAGTTCCATCATTTTTTTGATTTCCTAAATTATAAATTAAATGCAAATTGATATAAAATTTTAATTACTTGATACATTTTCGTAATTATTGTTGTTATTCATTTTCTAAATTATATAATAATAATTAAAACTTTAAAAGAAAAAAGTATACTTACAAATTAAACTGGTTCGTAAATTATGACAAATTGTAAAAATGTTTATCGTTATATTCAAATGTTCGTATTTATTTTTTTTCCACACTTGTATCAATCAACACACATTACCAATCAACATGTACACAAAATCACATTAGGAAATAAACACAATGATAGAATAAAGATTTATTTAGAGAACATTGATTTTAGCCAAGCTAAACAATTATGGCCACAAGTTTTTGCCAACGGATTTTGATATCGAATTCGATTGTATTCAATTGGCATCAACATTGATTCTAGATTTGATATCAATAAAAGGGGATAATAGAACCCAATCGGACCAAATACATATATTTTATCTGGTTTCACGTAAATCGCGACCCAATGTTCTCCACCAAGATTAGATGATTGAGTATTTACAATCAAAGCTTTGTTGATATTGATATATGAAATTTTGTCCAATGGAAAAACACCAATAAAATTTTTCCACAATTAGTTTTTTAGCAATAGTTTGTATCTGAATAGAACTAAAATTAATTAAATTAACTAATTAATTAAATTACTTACTTCATATTTTTTAACTATAACTTATAATACTTTGGTTTATAGTTTGTTCAACAATGTTTGTCAAACACAATCAATAAAACAAGTACTGTGCGGCTTGATGTGATTTGAATTTATTTTTCAAAAACTCCGTATACAAGTACTGATACAGATTCAGTTAATGGATTTTCAAATTTGGTTTAAAATTTGGTAGTCGTCTATCACCAAATATTTGCTCCTTATAAAATGAAGATGAACCCATTGGCAATGAAAATTGAACAACTTCCTTACTTTTCATTGGATAAATTGCATTTCTATTAGCAAGCTCAATTTGATGACCAGCTAAAACTCACGGTTCAACACGAACTCTTCTAACCATTAACTTTGCATCTAATAATATTATTTGTGAAATTATTTTTGTATATGTTAAATTTCTTTCATTATTGGATCTTGTTAATTTAATTTGAACACTAACACCAGGTAATAAATATTTTGGTTGATCAAGGAAATCTAATTGAAGTGGGGAACAAACATTGATTGGTTTTGATTTTGAAATCCAAATTTTTCTTTTTGTGTCATTTTCTTCATAACCCATTCCAACTAAACAAGTATGTTTTGTATCGCTATTGTAATTAATAATAGTATCAATTATTGCCTTGTGTGCGAATACATCGTTACTTCCTTCAATTTTAGTAGAATTTAAAATTAATTCAACATCTTTAAAAAGAGTTTGGAAAAATAAATTGTTTGCAGTAACATCTGATTCATTAAATAAATTTTCCCGTTATTATTTACAACTTTCATTTGAATGTAGAGTAATGTATCGTTCAAATCCAAGTATTCGGTTTGAGAGCTATTTATGTAAAATTGAATTGATGTGTTTCCTGGATCTGTAATTGAATTCACCAGATAAATATCTTCAAAAGAACCATTTTCAATCACTGCTTGAGGAGATGGTCTATCAAAGATTCATAATTCTGATTTTGCGCTAATCGTGACTGGAATATAGTTCTGTATCCTTTCAGTCTTTTGTTTATATGTTTCCTGCTAATTTTTTGACATTTAATTGTTCCTCCTTTTTGTTCTTTATTAAATACATCAGAAACTTTGTT
The DNA here is from genome assembly GCA_022537955.1 of Schmidtea mediterranea. Lineage (NCBI taxonomy): Eukaryota > Metazoa > Platyhelminthes > Tricladida > Dugesiidae > Schmidtea > Schmidtea mediterranea. Next base: position 310,725,361 of record CM039679.1, on the reverse strand, counting down.
AATAACAGAAGGCAAGTGTTCCATTACAGCTGGTATAGAATCTTTAATTTCAGATATTGCATTTGATTTTAAAGCAGGTAAGATTTGAGCATTATTATTTACTACGTCATTAGCAGTTTTCATACCAAAATTTCCAATACGTTTACGAATAGGTAGTGCTAATTGCCCAATTGTTTTTAACCAACAAGATCAGTACTGTTTACCTACAAAATATGGTAAATCCCCACCATTTTGATGGGTGCTATAAAAGTTTACAATGTCTGGATTACTCATTTATTTTACGGAAATGTAATGTCAAGTAAGTTTTATCTTGTTTACCAAATATATATTTTTCACTTTCATCACGAATATTGATTTATATATTGTTTATATATGAGGATGATACTGGCAAATACATTGGATTTTTAACAATGAATTGAACAAGATCGTCTTTTTTATGTTTTTCTATCCAAACACATTTAAGAAGGGGAACACTTAACTCGCCCCCAAGAATTGGTTCAATAATATTTGTATAAATCATCATTTGTATATTTCTTTGCATTATAGTTGGTAAACTAGATTCAACAATGATCTTTTCACTATAAGATTCTTCAATTAATCCCAAACTAAGAGCCAACAGTTTACTAAATTTAACAATACTAACATCATCTTCCAATTCAATTTTAACAAGTTGACCTTGTTTAATTTCAGAAGATTTGAACGGATGGGGATAAGATGTCATTAACTGATCAGTGACTTGTGAAAGTTCAGTAATGAATAAATTTTCTTTAAATGTCTCAGTATACATTACATCATAATAATAAGTTATAGTTAATCGTATAGTATCAAATTTTGATTTCTTATTTGGTATACGTATCTGATTCAATTCATCATTAAAATCTACTTCTTTTTTATTAAATTCCAAGCAATTAGCTTCTTCAATACTATCAAATGCTACTTTGAATGGAAAATATTTACAATTAATGTTCAAAATTTTATTGTCAATATATATCAGATAACATGTAGAGTTGTGACTAATTGTATAGTTTCTTTCAATATAATAAAAATATTCATAACTATTATGTAATGTACTCTTAATATATTTAATATAAGAGTTGTTATAAAATGAAAAATTATTGTACACCAAAGTGAATTCAGTTAAAGCAACTTCCCAATCCCCATCCAAGTAAATCTGATTTAGAAATTTTACTTAAACTTTCGAGCTTCATTATTTGGAAATGTAAGTGGACAACTATTACTGGGTAAATTCACGTAAAAATCTTTTTTATTCATTGATTTTTCTAAAATGTAACGATAAATGTGTTTTGGTATCTTTGCTAAATTTAATTAATTTCCCACTATCATCTCGAATATTTATTTTAATGATGTTTATAGTTGAATACGATACTGGAAGGTACATTGGATTCTTCATTTCTAATTGAACAATTTCCCCTTGATCATATTTTTTAATCCAAATAGATTTTAATAGTGGAACTCTAACATCACCAACATTTATTGGTTCAATAAAATTTGAATAAATTAACCTTTTTTGATTATGACGTAATAACTTTGGCATTTTAGTGCCTAGAATATTTTTTTCTGTAAAGTTATATAATTTTAATCCCCAATGATTTAGCTAAATTTGTGTCAAAAAATATATTTGAAATGTCATCTTCAAGTGTTATCCAAGACGGAGTTTTGTATCCATGCCACCTAACGTAGTATTGTTTATATTTACCAACCTTTTTGGTTTTGAAAATCTTTTGAATTCTAAATATTGTTGGAATTGGAATGACTTGGAGTTCTTGTTCGTAGAATTTTCCGCTGATTTCTTTATTCTCATGATTTGCTATTAAATACATTACAGGATTCTGTTTTGTATCTATTTTCTTTATTTCATATACTTCATCGTTCCAATTGTTGTCAAAATTCTTGATGAACGGAGAAGTACTGATTTTACTAATTCTTACATGATCACCAACCTTGTATTTTGGCTTATCGATTTTTTCTTTCTTTAATGCTTGGTCTTTGTTGGTAATGCCAACTTTATCTGTAATGTCAACAGGTCTGAGACCATTTAATCCTTTATGTGATGAATGATTGTAACTAAAAATAATTTTCGGTAAAACATGTATCCAAGCTTTATTACCTTGATGCAAAAAGTATTTTTTCAATCTTTCTCTCAAAGTTCGATTAAATCTTTCCACATAACAAGCTTTGAATTGCGAGAATACAGAGTAATGATTAGCTTTGATAACTTCTTTTACTTTGCTATTATAAAAGTCTTTACCTAAAATAAATTAAATTAAATAATTAATTAAATTTATTACCCAAATCAGTTTGTAGATTGTGAGGTTGTCCGTCTTTAAACAATTATTTAATTGCAATGGCCATTTCATTAGCAGATTTTGTTTTGTTATAATAGCACGGGCATATCTACTGAAAACATCAATACAAGTTAAAATATATTTGTAGCCCTTGTTGATACTCGAAAAAGGTATCATTTCCATGAAGTCCATTTGCCACAAATCATTGATTCCTCTTGTTTTGTATGGTCTGGTTGGGAATCTTTTCAACATTGGTTTATTTAAACTATATGCTAGTTGGTCCGATAACCATTTTTGAGTCTCTTTTAGAATTAATCACTCTTTTTGTTAATTTTTCTACACTACCAAAACCATCTGGATCTTTTGTGTTTGTCCATATTGTTTTGAGTGGATTTTTGGCTAGTGGTTCCTTCATTATTACAACAAGATTTTAAAATATTTAAATCAACTTTATCTGGTTTAGAGTGTTGTAAACCCATTAATATCTTAAGGATGAAATTGCACTAATTGCCTATAAAACTATAGGAATTATTGTACCCAAGAACCCACCCTTTTGTTTATACATTATTCTTTTCATTAAACGTCTATTTTTAGTGTTTACCAATGATAAAAATGATCTGTTATGTATTTGTAATACCACTCTTTTAGCTTTACTAACATTGAAATTACCTCGAACTATATTTACAATAACTTCAAGCAAATCGTCAATAACAAATGGAGGGAAAGATTGTAAAATTGCTATTCTTTTATTATTTTGAGCTTTTACCAATGCATTGAAATATTGTAGACTACGTTCAAATTTCATGTTTACTATTTACAATCAATTATTATTGTTTATAATTTGATCCACTTCTTTTTCTTTAAATTCTTTTTTAGAATCTTCTTTACTTTTGATTTGGTTTTACGAATAACTTTTTAGGATTGAATTTCGTTTTTGACAAGTACTTTTTTAAATGACATGATTGATAATCATTTATTTTTTTCAATTTTGTTTATAAATCGTAACACCTTTTTCATTAAAAATATCTGTTCGGATACGTAAATCGTCACTACATTGTTGTGTAAAGTCAAAGAATAAATATCCGTGGGGAACGCTTGTAGCATCTTGGAATGATTCAATTAAAAATTTTCTATTGTTTGGATAAGCTTGCCTGGCTAAGAAATCGATAATCGTTTGATCTCGAGGATTTTTGAAAATAACTAGGTATTGAACATTTAAATCACGAGTTCGATGACTTCCTCCTTGATGAAATAAATTTTGTGTTATGAAAATAACAGTAACTCCGCAATGTCTACTGATTTTTGTGAACATGTTATTGAATTTTTTTCCTTTATTTGCTTCTTGATACAAATCATCTATAATTACAAAAATGGACTGTTGAATCAACTTTTATGATTTGTCTACCAAAACAGAAAACATTTACGAACCGGAACTGTTTCCAGCATTAAGACTTGTCAAGTATAATCCACTTTGTTTGAATGTATTTGCAAGCGGAAAAGTCGTTGTCATGGGATAAAAACACTGGAATACAACAGTCTAGTACAAGAAATATTTAATTTTACAAAACTTTTAATTAATAATCTTAATACCGACGTGTTTAAATAGCTTGAATTCTTACGATCGTAAAAATAAAAAATGATTGACGAGCAAGAAGCATAAGTTTTCGAAACAATTCTGATGAAGATGGAAGAACTCTTTCCGAATATGAACAACAAGCTTTCGTATTGTGCTCCTGAATATTTGGCTACACGGATCTATCAAATGACAGGAATCAACATCGAAGAAATTGTACGGATGCACTACGAATCAGTTCAAGGATCTGGTTTGAAATGTTTAGATGACTGCATTGTTTGTGCAGATCCCTCAATGTTGATTTTGTCCATTTAGATGCAGATGCTGCAGGGACTACAAGAAGAAAGAAGTTGTACATATTTTGTTGGCTGATCTAAGAAGAGCTTATTATAAGCAGATTTGTGATGATGTAAATTAAATAAATTTTGATCTTTTTACGTGTTTATTTTATGTGTTGAGAATTAGTTTTTTATAAAGATTTTAATTGGTGGAGTTATTATTATTATTATTATTATTATTATTATTATTATTATTATTTTGTTAACACTAAATTTCTTTGAAAATGTGATCGTCATCAACATGTATAAAAAAATACTCATTGTAAAATTATACTAAAAATTTAACTTAAAATTCATGTTAAAATTTCATCTTTAGAAATAATATTTAAAAATTTCTTTGAAAAATTATAAAATTTACTTTAAAAAATTATATTTTAAATTATATATTAAAAATTATACTAAAAATTTTATCTTTAAAAAATTTAACTTAAAAATTACATATAAAATATTTTACATTAAAATATAAAAATCGGGTCAAAAATTAATTACATAAAAAAAATATAAAAATTTAAAAATTTAAATTTCAAAAAATATCGCGCCAAAAATTCGAAAAAATTTTATCAAAAAAAATGTGGGCACACAAAAATTAATTATCTTGATTACGTAATTATGTAATCAAGACACATAGTGATTAATGGCATAATTACGTAATTTAATCAGTAGTAACCCCCTTACTTATTATGTAATTGTGTGTGGGAGCAGAAAGCTACTAACTACCTACTTGTATAGTGCACCAAGCCCCACTGAGATAAATTCCGCTATAATTCAAGTTGATACATAAATCAACTTGGCGGAATTTATTTTCTGAATGCATTTTAGCCATTTTTTAAATGGCTGCTAAGTAAGTTATTTTTTTATAGTTATATAACTTGAAGTTAAATTTTAAGAGTTGAATTATGATTTCATAAGGAAATATGATCATAATTCAAGCTCTTAAATATAACTTTGATCAACTATTTCATATATATTATTATAAATAATATTTAGGAAATTAAGTAAGTAACAATAACTAATCTCCAAAAATATGTATATTATTTAAAAAATGTGAGTTAAATTATTTTTGAAGATATAAAAATTATTATTTGCATTAAATAATTATATTTTTTATACATATTTTGAAAAAAATCATCGATTATGTACACAAAATAATTTGGTTTATGATTATTTTTTAAAACTTATTAATATAATTTAAAAATTTATGCTTTTTTTCGGATTTCAGGTTTTGCTTCTTTTCGACAGAAAAATCTGAAATATTAAATTAATTTTAGTTTTATTGGTAAATCTTATGAAGATACATCCTCATTTACTCGAAATTTCATAGCAAAAACCTCAAAATTTAAATTAAAAATTACATATTTAGTTAGAAGCATGCCATTTTTACATAATGAGAAAATAAAGTGAAATTTAATGTTTTTAACATATATTTATAATAAAATATTGTTGGGCCAGAACGTAAACGGCCTTGAAAAATGTTTAAATGGATCAGAAACACACACGCAGATACAACACGCAATTTAAAATAAACTTGAAAAACACCAATTAAACCATATAAAATCTGAGAAATAAAAGAATTAAATATAAATTAAGAAACATAAAAATAAAATAAAATAATAACAAAATGCACCAAGATCCGCATGATACCTACACAAATACAACAAGAAAACACAACAAATTCGACGAAATTGAAAAAATCAATTAAAGTTCATTAAAGTGAAATTTAAATCGAAAAATTGAATTAGCAATAATTCAATAAAAATTTTAAATAAAAATTATAAAAATAAATCAAAAAATATTAAAATTAAAAAATAGAATTTGCTAGAAATAACAAGGTCGAATTTTGTTTTACTGCATCAAATTTAACACGTCATAAAATTAGGTATATATACTGATCCATTTTCACATTAAAGTTAACCAAAAAACTACAAAACCATTTTTCAAACTGTTTTAAAACTATATTTTGAAAATTGTTAGAACCATCTTGAATCAAAGCTTGATTTTAAATCTATTGTCGAATTCAATTTTTAGGTGAGAATTATTTATGGTGGAACCCTCTTTCCACGTCACGTCCTTGCATCTCAATGGAGCTCTGCTCGGCGTTGGCGTGGGGAGAAAGGTATTTATGTCATTTTGTATTATGATTTGATGTTTTTTTGGAATGGTTAAAATGGGTAAATTTATTGTTTTATAATTAATAAATATTATGAATATACATAACTTATTTGATATGTTTTTCTTTAAATTTTCAATGTCGAAATTTTTCCGGCCCACAGCCGACACATCATGCAAGATAGAAAAATCAACATAGTGCAGATTCATGTAAGTGCGTGGAAAATCGCCAATGATATGCACCCGTGAAGACTCAGCGTGCGCAACGCAGCGGTCGTAACGTCAATAATTATCCCTATAGCTGAAGCGAGAAATAAGGAAGAAGTCTCTGGCTGCTTCCTCGTTTCTCGATTCTGTAAAATCGACCTAAAATTATATTATACACGGCTTAAACTCATCACACCGAGTAGTCCAGTGGGCACTCAGTAAATATAATATGAACACAATGTGCGCCTAAGGTCTATTAAAGGGAAAGGGTACGGGGGTAAACTAAATTGAAATCGTTGGTTAATAATTTTGAATTAAAATGATAAAACTCATTAAATAGGTAATTCAGTAATTCAATTATTGGGAAAAAATTTAGATGATTATTAAATGAAAAGAAATATCTCATCGATTAATTTAAATTGAGTAATTAATAATTAACGAGCGAGGATAGGTAAACCATCGACTAAATTAATACAATTCATTTTTATCAAAGTAATAATAATTAATTCTTAATTGAAGTAATATAATTTATTTTTAATAACATTAACATAATGAACCAGTAAAAGATAAATTTGTTGGTTAAATTCCATTAGTTCAGTGATTATTATTAGCGCAATTACGGTAATGGTAGAAAAAATGTTTGTTGGTTAAAAATCAAGAAAAAATTTTTAGAAAATGAAGTAAAGTTTCAATTCACTAAGTAGAATATGTACCTAATCTATTAAAAATAAAATGGTCCATTACTTAGCGAAATTTGCCTATTAATTTTTAAAGCAAAATCAGTAGTTTGAATAATAAAAATTAATATAATTCGTTGAGTTAAGTTAATGCAACTATTGATTAAATTCATCAAGAAAGTAATACCTTGGTTTGTAATAGAATAACTCTTCGAGAGAAAAATAAAGAAATGCATTGATTTAAGACAAAAATTCTTTTCCGTAAATTTAATATAAATTCAGGAATCCAACATAAATCAATGATAATAGGTTATTGCTCAATATTGAATTAAAATAAAATCGACACAAATGAGAACAACAAAATCCAGAATAACAGATAAGGCATGAGAAACAATCAAATGTCATATTGATATCACCCGAGATAAACATTCATCGAATTACGATCCCGAAACATGTCGAATAAAATCCTGATAATAAAGGTTCACTTGCGAGATCCGCTATCGAGTTGCCCTAAACGACGATAAAATACATTCAAACCACCAAAATAGCAACTTACGGAATAGCTTCAACATAATCGAAAATTTAAATTCTAGTGAAATATCTAAGATCTCACAGTAACTCCTACGAATAAAACCAGAATAGGATAAACAGCGGATATAAACAAACTAAACACTGAAGCTGCGACAACAATATCCGCCGGAAATCGTTCGGTTAAGATCATCGAGCGATTCGTCTACTTAATTTATCCGGTCCAGCATCCGGCCTTGACTTAAACGTACAATTTGTATGCACCTAAAATTGTTATATCAAAGTTGTCAACAAAATTACAAATTCTAGCCGAAATTATACACAGATAAAACTTTAGAATTAAAATACATATTAACACTAAAATAAACTAATTATCAGCCTTATCCCACATATATTATTACTTGCACTATTATATAACTTGCTTTAAAGGAGCGCATACCGAAAGGTCAGGTCTATGGGATAAATATAACCCACTTGTCAACTACCCATCGAAGGTGAGTGAACCCTAGTCAACCGAAACGCCCGTGAACCAATTTATATAGCATCAGAGTAGTATTTGAATGGCATAATTGTAAAAGATACATAAGGGAGTCAGAAGGAGACAATCAACGGAATATAGCACGCCTGAAGTTTCTAGACGAACCGCCATCCGCTTTACAAAAGATATAATTAACATACAAGCTAATAGACTTAGACGACCCCAAACACATTGGCCTAGGCATCATTTAGTTGATTTTACATAAAGCAGATAACTTAATTGAACTTAATACCAATGATATTTTAGACATGCCACTCGAACAAGATGCTAGACAGGAGACGGACAAACAGGGACGAGAAGGAGCCCCGACAACTACGGAAATATTCGACCAGAAACGACAACGATGGCCGTACCCGACTATTTGGCGGATACTAGGCTTGGAAAGAGACCCTTGCGGACTCGCGGGTCAACAGTATCCAGCTGCGGAGACATATATGTCCGCACTGAGCCTCTTCACCCATTGGGAAAGGGTGCAGGAACAAGTAGATCTACAGGTGGTGAAAGCGAGGATGTATCTCGCAAACGTGATGGAAGACATCCTCGCCGGGCGAATTGCAGAAGCCTACCCACCTCGTCCAGCCCGCGACACCCGACGTCCGTATCCAGTAGCCACCCTAAAGAGGAAGAGGACATTCGACGAGAGACATTAATTCCTAAGAACACAAACATTGAATATAATTAAATGTTGATAAAAAGAAAATTTGGTTAATTTGTTATCTTCGCCTTAATTGATTACATAGGTCGACCCGTTTTAACAATTATGTTTAAGATAACTATCAATAAAAGTTATGCAAATCAATAGAGAAACCTTAATTATTTTGTACATTGTAGTAATGACGACTAATCAAGTCTTGCAAACGGAGCTAGATCATGCGAGGAACACAATCGCGGATCTTCACAACCAGATCATTCAAATGACTAAAGAGGTACAACAGATAAAAGCGACCTGGTCCGACCCGACAAAGACGAAAGCCATTTATCACAAACTCACGGCGGCACAGAAGGGATGGACAGAGGAGCGGCAGCTCAACCAGAGCCTGCGCACTCAAATCAGAGGGTTGGAAGTTGCTCTGGCAGTCTGTCGAGAGGGGGAAGCGGTGACATATCCGCTTGTCTTTGCCCCGTCCCAGATGCCACATACAAGTTCCCAGTCCACCAATCAGTCCAACGTTCCATCGAAGAACCGACGCCCAGGACGCAAGGAACGTGCCCGACGTCGAGCAGCACAGCTCCAAACTATCCTATAAACTCATGAAATGTTACACGTTTTTTTTTCTTCTTCTTTAATTGAATAAAATAGTTGTATGTATAGTCAATTCATTCTCGAGATACCTCTGAACTTAAGCGTTATTAGGAATACTCGCATCATGGTTTGTAAGCAGTCGTCCGATCATAAATTTTCGCACACATGGGACAAACAAAGCGAGCATAGGTCTTCTATCGACAGCTCGTGAACCCGAGGATTGTCCGAGCAACTATAGTACTAGCACATGGTACTCAATTTTTGCGGGCAATCCACCACTTGAACACATTACCAACGTTGCTTAGCAACGGGTGCCAAGTGGCGATCAGCATCATTTTGTATGGCGTTACGAGGGTAACTAGAGGGATAAGCAAGATATGAAACCCTGTAACCCACCAATATAAAATAAATCACTAGTTTTTGGTTTAATTTATTTTTCTCGCAAATTAGGCTCTTACAAATTAGATAATTTTGAGATTGGCTCCTAAACAGATTTGTGTTGGACCGGCCTGTTCTAAATTGTCGAAATTTATTTTAAATCTCGATGATTAATGACGTAAGTAATTTTTATTTATTATTTATTAATTGCAATCAATGTGTTAAAATAAAATTTAATTAAAACAATATTGCATCATTTATTATGAAGTAACTTCAAGAAAATATTTTGGACAAACATTTGTTTGTTTATTTCTTACAAAAATCGATTAACAAATGTCATTTTATCTGTAGACAATTTTATAAAAAGACAAAAATCAACTTTTATAAATCTACATACAATAGTTGAGGAAGAAAAGAAATTTTAAAAGAAGTAACTTTTATTATTAAAAGGAAAACTATTTCTACTTTCAATGTCTTTTAAAATAAATGTATTTTTTTAAAAACTGTCTACGTTTAAATTCAAATAAAATTCCTGAATGTAATTTTTAATTTTCTAAGCTTGTAAATATTATGAAATTAGTTTTTAAAATTTATTTTCCATGTATAAATTTGTTTAGAAATAGTCCCACCTCGAACGAGGCCGGTTGTGGGTCAAGCTTAATTATCTGTTTCTAAAATTTTTAACAATAAGAATATAGCGGTACATTAATTTAATAAAAGGCATAGCAGCAATTACTTTGACATGAGGAACCCAGGAGAATCCTTCACGGTAAGTAAAAGTTTCGGATTTCTTATAAGAACTCAAAATATATTCTCCGTGGGCGATTTGTAATCTTGTACCAAAGTTTGTCCATCACCAGCTTTATATTCACAACGTTTATATGAAGACTTATACTTGTAAAATATTTTCATTAGTCGAACTAAAAGGATACAATCAGGGTAAAAGTGGAAAAAAGACTTACCAAAACGAGACTTGAATGTGACTTATAAAAGGTTTAATTTGCTTTTTAATATTTTATTCGATAAAAGTTTTAGTCACGAACACTTATAAACATGCTAGAATGTTTGGAAAAAAATGGCCCATAATAATAAAATTAAAAAACTCAATTTATTTTTAATAAAAAAAAGAATCTTGTTGTAAGATTCATTCTTAAAAGTATCAAGAAAATTAAATTTCACAATAAAATTTTCCTTTCCTTTTCATTCAACCCTTTTATTTCTTTAATTTCAACATTAATTTGTTATTATAACTTTCGGCAGCTTGAGTATGTACACCAGTGTTTGGACACACAAATTCATATTTATGGCAAGCATTTGCGTGTTTCTACTCGTTTATATTCCCCAGATCATTATAACTTTTCCATTCATCTGAATAAATAATTGAACCACACCAAACAACTTTCTCAATTATTGAAAACAAAACAAATTTGGTTCGGTTTTCTACAATTTTAACAAACCCGAGTCCAAGCGATCTAGATGTATCGACAATAACTAGAGTCCAAACTTTTTCAATTTCAAAATTCATATGGTTAAAAATTAATTATCATTATAATTAAACAAAAGAAAAAAAATGGCCTGCCGAGCCATTTCTTTTCCTTGATTCGAATGTTTATATAATTTTCAATTTTGTCGGCAGTCAAAGTATGTTGTATGACAAATGTTTATATATAAAAATATATAAGCTACCTGTAACCATGATGAATGTTAAATCAAAAATGTTTTCTTTAAATAATTTTTTTTTCATTAAAAATAAAAATGTTTTCACAGAAAAATAAAAACAATTTTTTTTTATTTTTCCGATAAAAACAATAGCAATTAATTTATAACTTTTGAAAGGAAAAAAAAAAACTTTACTTGATTCTTAAAACAAAATGTATTGAAAAATGCCAAAAATTTTGAATTTCCTTTTCTTGAATTCATTCTCAGTCTGTAAGACTAAATTTAAAATAAATTTTTCATTTTGATGATTTCTCAAAAAAGTGTCACTTTTTTATATATTGAATTATTTATTTTATTGATTATGTAAAGTTCTGAAAACTTTCAGTTAGGTTATGGAGTGAGGTTTTTGAAAAGAAAATAATATTAAAAAATATATTTAGTCTTTCTCGGTATTTCCCAAAGTTTAGGACCCTGGTCGTAAAAGACGGAGAAAAAGTTATCCTTCTACTGTGGAACACACACACACACATATATATATATATATATATGTAAGGTGAAAATGAAAAAAGCTGAAAACCAATAATGAAATGAACAAATTCTTTTACACAGATGATCTGTTTTCGTTCACGATTTAATTTATCTTCATGTAGTTTCCGTCTATAGCTCAATGTTTTTTATTTGACACAAACGTTCATCACTGCCTTTATCCAGTGTTATTTTTGAAGCAATACTTGAAAAATGCATTGAGTAAAATGTATGTTAAATAGAAAATGTTGACCCCTATAGTCAAAAGCTAAATAAAAATCAAAAACATTTACGTTAAAAACATTTCAAAAAACGACTAATAGTTGTTTAATAATGTTTAAAAGATTTTTAGCAATCATTTTTTTAATGAACTTTCCATATATTTGTCGGGAATTAACATTTCTTCGTCTTTTCCTCAACAATAAATTTAACAACGTGATTTTCTTAATAAAATTTAATTAATTTTTATTGACTGTTTAACCATAAGTTCAACAGGCACAGCCAATGTTTGTTCTTTTATCTTACCAAAATCAAGCGCTCGTTACCACCGGTCCGCCTCAGTTACATTTTACAATTCCGTAAAGGGAGGAGTAGACAATGTTGACACAATGTGTACTACATTCAGCGTTGCAAGGAATTTAAAACGTTGGCTTATGAATTTATTCTTCACCATGTTCAATGTTGATGATTAAATTCGCAGATAATTTATCTGGGGAATCATTTGAAACCAATAAAGAGGCGTCTATTTATGAAGTAGCTTTCCATAAACTTACATTAGATGAACCTTAAAAAAAAGTGAAAAACAATCGGCATTCCATATTCATTAAATGAAAACTGAAACGATTTCCTAATTGTGAAAATGTAGAAGACGAAAAGGAGGAGACGCCTATCAAGAGCAGAAGGTTTATTACATGCACTACGGATAGCGGACGATGTTGCTTATCAAAATATGAGTCTAGCAATTGTAAACGTGCATTATATATAAAACGTCCTTTTTTATTGTATTAAATGCTCAGAAATTATTATTAATTATTAAAACCTTGCCTTCTTTCTTTGATTATTTAAACAAGTTTATATTTTGTAAAAGTGGCCTTATTACACACAATTCGCCAGATCCTACTCTTACTCACATTGCGCTTGACCAAGGATTAAAAATAAATTTTAATAAATAGTTAATTGAAATTGGAAATTTTTTTCATGCAACTAACTCCACTTTCAAATTAAAAATCTGCCGGAATTTTTAAAATTTTTTTACACTTTAAATTCAAGATGGCCGTTCTGATTATATCCTCTTTAAATTTCATTTGGTAATTTGTATATTTTGTTTCTCTGAATTTAGAGTCTCTCTACAATTTCAGTTTCCATTCTAGTTTTCTATATTAATCTAAGCGTTGATTATATTTTTCTGATTTATGCGGTTCCATATTAATCTAATTTTTCAAAAATAATTTGGTTTTTAAAATGTTTTAAATTTTAAACAAATTATAATTAAAATTAAATAAAATAAATTTTAGAATCAAAGTATGAGAAACTTTAGGAATAAAAATAACGATATAATTTAAACATTAATTTTAAAAGTTTGTCTTATGCAAGGAGAAAACATTTTATTTAACTTTCAGAAATTTGAAATTTCTACTTTTTAAAATCAGATTTTATATTTAATTCAATTTTATTTAAACAAACTTATATTTATTGAAAAGACAGACAATAAATTTAATAAGAAAACAATTATTCCAGTTAAATTTTGAAATAGATTGTAAAGGTTTATTTTATATAATAAATATTTTACATCAAAATATTATCATTTAATTATCATTTATTATCACTTAAAATTTAATGATGTTAACCAAAATATTTTTTACCTTAATTTTAATCACAAAAATATTCAGATAATTTTTTTCAGATACAAATCCTTAACATTAGGAATAGTTTGAGATTAATAAAGTTTCTAAAAAAAACTATTTCTTTTCAATTAATGAATGACATAAAAATTCAATATTTCAGTATATTAAAAATCCAAAGATTCATTTGACAATCTAGAGATATTGTAAACAAATACAATAAAAATACATTCTCTCCAAGAATCTGAATACAAGAGTGAGACATCTAAATCATTTCCAAATACTAAATAAATAAATACAAAATTCTCTATTTTCATCAATAAATGAAAATAGATGACAATTACAAATAATTTTAAATTAGTAAATTAAAACAAATTTTGTTTTATTAAATAAATATTTTGTTGCTATATTCTTAAAATGAAAAACAGAAACAAATTCAGTACTGTTCTACAACAATTTTCATTAATTTACAAATTAATTTTTTTATTAATTTTTCAATTCAATAAATTAAACATAAATTATTTATCAATAGTTGATGAAAAAAAAATAATACGTTTTTTCATTCTTAAAAGTGATGAAATTAATCTCAATAATTAATGGCGCTTAATAAAACAAGACTGGCTTGTCAAGGTTGATGAACTGAAAAACCAACTGACCGAAAAGTTTAAACAAACCAATATATGAAACTACAAAAACGTCATAAATTTCCATTTAAACAATTAATAATTGCTCTAATAAATCAATAATTATCAACAAAGACTAATTTATAAATACATTATTTTTTTGAAAAATGCGGGTCTCAAGCATATAATCTGTAATTTCTTAGAAATTTCACCATCATTTTGCAGACTAAGCTATTTGTAATTCTATATGAAGAGATATCTTAAATTTCGATTAGCTGTCTCATTTTTCACATTATATTCTGTTGTAAATTTCTATTTTAAATGTATTATGTCGTCTTTTTATTTGAATTCTCCTCAAAACAGTAAGCTATCTCTGACAATATTCTGATTTTTCATTAGTGAATTAGAAAGATCACATGAAGAAAAAACTGTAGAAATTTAATTAAAACAATGTTATTGTTCATTTTAAAGTAATGTCTTTTTTATCTCTCTCGTTTTAATTGATAAAACACAATGAAAAACCTTGCATTTCCTTTGTCAGACGATTTATTGTTAAATTTTATTTCCAATATTTGTAATAAATGTAATTTTAATTGTAGCTCATTTAAACAACAATTTAATTTAAAGTAGTACAATAGTAAATATATATATTTTTATATTATTAATATAACTAATAATAACAATAATATTAGATAAGTGAATAATAAAATAAGCCCTTGCTGCAAAGTAATTATTATATTATTCACTCATCTGATAATTTAATTTATGCTTCTACCAAGGAATCATCGTTTAATAATAATAATAATAATAATAATAATAATAATAATAATAATAATAATAATAATAATAATAATAATAATAATAATAATAATAATAATAAAGATCTAACTTTATTCCTAAGTAGAGATATGTGTCTCACCTGGCGCACCTTTTGGTAACCCTCCCATTATATTACTTATTAGATTATAAAGAGTGATATTATGTATTTAATTTCTTGAATTATTTAATTTTAAATTTTATTTATATATATATATATATATATATTAATCATTTATTATTTTTTATTTAATTATTTTTAATTTAATTAATTTATTATTATTTTTATTATTATTATTAATTTTATTTATTCTATTCATATATAATTATTATTATTTTATTTTTTTTATTGATATTTTTTATTTTTATTTGATATTATTCATTTATTAGTATTTATTATTATTAATAATTTTATTGTTATTAGTATAACAACAATGCTAATCACAAATATGTCAATGAAAAGTTTGATAAATATGAGCAATTTCATGAACAGTTTGATAATCGATTTGAAGAGCAGACCATGCACAGTTTGAATATTATTCTGTAAACTGATTGACATTCTCTATCATATAATGACCATAAGTCAGACTTTCATTCTTTCCAACCCAAACACTTTTATCTTCATTATTTGTAAGTGCGACTTTAATTGTTTTGAAACTATACAACTAGGTATTTCTATGCCATTATAATAATCGAGATAAGACTGGTGTTTTATGCCTATCTTTCAATGTTACCCCTTTTGTTTTATTTGTACAAGTATTACCTAATAAGTTGTAACATTTTGGTCTGAGAAATATCCACTCTTTATATTTTATACCTTTACTCTCGTCTTTAAATTTTACAATGACAGAGTCTAACTTTTTACTATACAATGGGTGTTTTATATCATAGATTATCTGAAATGATTGCAGGTCAAAGCTTATATAATTTGAAATTTTTAATTTCTAAGAAGGAATCTGTTTCTCCAGCAACAATTTTGATACTGCAATTGAACTGATTTTGATATTTTGCTAATTCTACATATTGAAGCTCATACATTCGAAGTTTTGATAAATCCAAAACTGTTTGACCAATGTAACTTGGTTTCTCTAAACATATTGAATCTTAATCCAGCATGGCTGTAATTAAATCATCCGCAATCTTAATGGTTTTTCGAAAAGTTGGCTTTGATGCGTATGTAATCATTTTTTGCTAATTATTACACAATCTTAAATTCATTCTTTTCTTTAAGTTTTCTAAAATCTTACCATATAGACTATTGTTGAGTAACTTAAAATAGTTTTTATCAAGTGTGTTTGTTGATACAGCTCTGAGTTTGGTGTTTGTATCGACATAGTTTTTGAAAATAGGTTTTTGTTTTAATCTGATAGCCTGATGAATATTGAAAACATGCACACCTAATAATAAAAACATTTTCAGCTATCGCCAATGCATACATAATTTTACTATGGATTATGCGTTAAGAGCAATTTCTCTACTTTTGAAACACATTTCTTTTCTGCTACGATCATCCAATAAATCATGAATTTCATTCAGAATTTCCAAATCAACCTCCAAAGTATATCCATACGACAGCTTTTGAAGTCCAAATTCTTGCAATCTTCTAAAATACTATCAAGGTTATCATGAATCCAACTAAATTTTCTACAGGGTAAACTTTGACTTAAAGTCCATCCATATAAGTTATTGATGTCGATATACAATAACTCTGTATCTTCAGTAGTTTCCACGTGATGCTTATTAACAAATGTCAAAACCCCGCGAATTCCCCCTTCATAGAGATTATAAATTTCCATATCTTGTAATTATTCAATGGATTCATCCAATGTCATATTTGCCGAATTCCATGACATACCTGAATATCAAAGAAATCCAAAGGTTCTAATCTATTTTGTGCTAAAAGTCGGCAAGCAAGAAAACATTCAATTTCAAATAAACCATCATGTAATCCAATAAGGTGTTACAGTTTGTTTCTTTCCATATCTTCTTTGCCTTTTGATATTCATCTTCTGTAACATCTTCCCAGATAGGTGGTAATTAATATATGTGGTTTCCAAAACTTCTAAAGAAGTTGCAAAATTATATGAGAATATTCCCTCAGAGCCAACTATAGTTCCATTGAAATGAAATACATGATAAATGTCAATTGGGAAATTGATTTAATCCATACTTAAGAATATGATGTAAGTCATACCCCCGTAAATTATGAAAAACAACAAGTAATAATTCTATAATTTTTTTTTGATAAATTACACTTACTACATGCAGGACCAATATATTTTCCTTAAAATGATCATAATCTTAAACTAATATATTTTTGTCACACAAATAACAATGATCAGTAATATTAAAATAATTTTCTTCATCAAAAGTAAGTGGTGAAATCAGTTTGTGACCCTCTTCTTTGTAATATGGTAGCACAATGTTTGTTCCTATATCTGAAACTTTCTTCAAAAAATCATAAGCACAGTTTTGAATAAAATTTGATAGTAGTTCGATATTCCAGTAAAGTTGTTAATCAATAAGAGTCCAGCAGAAATTGGCAAATGTTTTTGAAAATAAATGTGATCTTTTGGTAATATAGATTCAAAATCTACATAGATAACGAACGGAGGTGCTATTGTTTAGGACCAATTTTTAAATTACAAATTTTATCTTCAGGTAAGGTATATAATGTTGTACCCGACTTATTTTTGTTACATAATTCTTGATGTTTTTTAAATACCTTTGGCTTTCAAAATCCATTTAGACAAATTTCACACCACTGATAGCTAGGGATTCGGCTTGATTAAGCTTGAGCTTGAAAGCTTGGTGTTTTTGGCCAAGCTCGAAGGCTCGGGCTTGACAGGTAAAGCTTGACAAGCTTCGAGCTTAATATATTGCTACGACTGTTGCAGATAAGTGATAAAAAAATAAATTTTAGTTTAATTTCTTCAACTTCAAACAAAATTTTTAAAAACTTAAAAAGATAAATTTAACGTACATAAATATTTTGAACTATCACAAAGTTTCTTGTGATGGAACTGTTGGAATTCTCCTTTTTCAGTTCAATTTCTAGTTTTAATCCGTGTTGTCATAACGTATATTTCATATTTAAATACAACTATGTAAATAGTAGTTGTAAGCCCCTCAATAGAAAATAAATAGTTACTTTCTGGAAGTCGACAAGAAAAGTCGTCTTCATTACTTACAAGCCGTATGGCATTTCCTGTGTCTATATTACTATATAAAACGTTTGGAGTTTAAATGCGTGAAATTATTAAAGCCGGCGGCATTTGAGTGATTTCATTACTATTTAAAAGTGAGTAAACATTAGGAAATTGTAAAATAAAGAAAAAATAAAGAAAAAACTTAAACTCATCAGAGTACAAAATTAACTAGAAAAAGTTTATTTGGTATATTTTTATTCATATAATTCCTAATGAAATATCTACATATTTTATTATTTAGACAACATAATGGCATCAAATGAGAAGGAATCGTGGGTTTGGAAATACTTTATCAAACGAATTGTTAACAGAAATACTGTCGGTGCAAAATGTACAATTTGTAAAAATGAAAAGGATTTAGTTGCTAACACTTCTACTTTGGCTCGACATCTTACTTCTATTCACAACATTAACATCAAATCGGCTCATCTAGACAGCACAATTATAGCTACGCAGAGAGTTCAAACAAATGTTATTTCGTTTTTGCAGCGAAAAACATTAGAATATCTTATCGCCGAGCTAGCAGCTGTTGATGGTTTTTCAATTCGAGGCATAACAAATTCAAAATGTATTCGCGAAAAGCATTACTGCGAAAGGTTATCACTTGCCAAGATGCGAATTTTATGATCAAGTAAAGGAAGCTGCAATACAACAGATTATTGACGATAAATCAGAAAATTTAAAGTTTTCCATTACTCTCGATGAATGGGTTGATGCCACAGCACGGAAATTTTTCAATGTCACATTAAATCGATCACGCAACGGTGTAATTAATCTAGGACTAGTGAGAATAATTGGAAGCTGTACAGCTGAAAAATTATTTGAAGCTGTTAATAATCATTTATTGAGTTTTGGGATCGACTTCAAACGCGACATTGTAGCTGCAACTGGTGATGGAGCAAGTACGATGTTGAAATTTGGCAGATTAAGTCCCGTCATATATCAAATCTGTCTTAATCATGCTTTTCATCTGGGCGTCATCAAAACTTTCTATCATAAAAAGGAAAGATTACTTGATATAAATCAAGCAATTGAAACTGAAGTTCTTGAGGATAACTTTAATGAAGATGAATATCTTATGGAAGGTGACGAAGACGAAGATATTGAATCAATGTTAGCTTCTCTCCGTAGAATTGTAGTGTTATTCAGACGATCTTCACTCAAAACTGATCTTTTACATAAGAAAATACAAGAACTGAATGTCGTCACTGAAAATGATATCAGTGCAGAAGATGAACTTCAAAAGAAACAACTTGATGAAAAAGTTAAGCTCCAACTTGATGTGAAGACAAGATGGAATACAATCGTCCATATGATAAGAATTTTCATAAAATATTATGAACCAATTAAAGATGCATTGATAGAGCTGGATGAAGAAAGAATGTTGTATGGTATTAATAAAGAAAACCTTCAAAGAAAACCTTCAAAAGATGCAACTCTTCAAAAGCAATGGTCTCTATTGAATTTGTTCGAGATAAAATATCACAAAACACTTCGGCTATTAGTTTGAAATTATTGCAAAATATAAATGAATATATTGATGATAGAATGGATCCAAACCTTTTTCATCTCATCGAATGCCTTGACACTGCTGCTGTACCACCGAATTCTGTTCTAAAATTTGCTACAGAGATAATGAAACGACTTTTTGGCACGGATGAGACAAATGATGAAAATGAATCTGATAATATTCTGGCAACAGTTTCAGTGAGGATAATAATTTTTCCAGTCTAACCCAAGAGTTAACACAACGTATTAATTCGTCTTCGATTCCAAAAACATTACAGTTAAAATTTGATAAGTTAAAACAAGAATTCCAAATTTTTAAATCGACTGGAAATAGAACAGAAAATCTAGAAAGACTACGAAATGCCCTGGACACAATTCAACCGACATCAACTGAATCAGAAAGAACATTTTCAGTAGCAGGAAATTTTTTATCAAAGTTGCGTTGTAAATTATCAGATAAATCGTTGAATGCTTTGATCTTCCTCAAATATTACTTTAAAAATCCTTGGTGTTAAATAAAATAAAATTTTTAGTTATAGAAAATAAATAGCGTGTATGTTGTTTTAATTTTTTTTCTTAAGTTCTGAAGCTTGAAAGCTTGACAAATATGACCAAGCTCAAGCCGAGCCAAGCCCAAGCCTGAAACACCAAGCTTTCCGAATCTCTACTGATAGCGAATTCGAACATTACAATCATTGTTTTTTGACAATTCATTAACGTTTGTAAATTAGTCACTACAGTATAATGGTACTTTTCACCTTTATTTATCAATAACAAATATATTGGATTTCCTACAGTTACTTTTGTTCGATGAATTATATCCAAATATGTGTGTTTCATAGCAATTTCTTTTTTTTCCACATGATTTTTGTTATTATAAATCATTTCATTTATTGCCAAACCCAGAATATTTTTCTCAAAAGTCGGATATCACACAGTTTCATTGGCATATCATTATGATCGTATACTAATTCCTTCATATACGGTAAATATTTTCTTGGTCTTTCTCTATCTTTCTTGATTTTATCAGATTTCAATACAGCCAAAATACTGTATATGAAACATAAAATATCTTTTTTTGTACGATAACTATTGCCTTTTTACCTATTAATTCTTTAGGAGTGAGAATATTAATATGTCCAGATAATCTAGATACAATAAAGACCTGTGTTATTTTAAAATTTAATTCTAGTATTCGGTTTAATTTCCAACTACTTCCTAATTCAGGTTTTTCAATAATTTTTTCATGTAATTTCTTTATACCATCTTCAAGGAAAGTACTAGTCATAGGAGCAGCACGATTCGATATACAAACTATTTGGTTTTCTTCATCTTTTTCAAATTCCACTTGAATTCCAAATTGTAATTTGGATCTTTTCATTTTGACTGATGCTACTTTTAATTTTTCCAAAAGAGAAGATAGAAGCACTATTTCCTTAACGTTATATCTATCAATATTCACTTTTATAATTCGATGTGAACGTAATAAGTGGTAATCAATTTCTGGTTCAACAATAATGTCATTAAATCCGTCTCTAATGTGAATACTATCTTTTATAATTATTTTTTCAAATATTTCCGAAGTGATGGTACTTTTTATTTTTACACCGCTTTTAAATAAAGACAATTTATCATCATTAAATTGGGTCAAATGCGCTCTATGATCATTATAAAATTAAGGGTAAGGGTTAGAAGTTTGGGTCTGACATAGAAGACATATATAATAAATTTTGATTTGATAATATTTCATCATTATATTATAATATTTATCATCATGGGTCGTAGATTGGCAGTAATTCGGGTAAAGTTTGCCTTAATTATGTAAAATATTCAAATTTGTGTAAATAATCAAATTATTTAAAGAAAGTTTGCTTAAAAAGTAATTATTTAAATTAAATAATTTTGTTAAATAAATTATTTTACTCAATTAATTGAAATTACAAAATATTATTATTAAATTATTTAATAAAAATTAAATTTTTTTAAATTAATTGTTAGTAGTAAACTCAAATAAAACTTCTTAAGTTAAAAATTATTACTTATTCATTTATAAAATATAAATTATTTAATTACAAATAATGAATAAAATGATACTTACATCGGCCATTTATCATAGCAAATGACAAATTGGCAAAATGGTTTTAGAATCATCAATAAGATAATTAATGCATTAAATATAAAATATATTAACATTTCTATCTACAATTTCACCAATGTTGGATTCTGTAACTGAATTGATTGCATTTAAATTACCTTAATTATTATTATTATGCATTATTAAATAAATTTACAGAGTTTTTGATCAAGTTCAACGGCATTCACCACATTTTTGATAGAGCACATTTCAAAAGTTAGGTTATTAATAATAATAACTAAACCTTGAAAGCATTTGGTTTATATACTAGGTGATTACACTCATCAACCAATCAAATTTGAGTAAAGATTAGAAAATTACTTAGATTCAATCAAGTAATTCACACACTTACAAACACATATACATTACATTACTCATACAACTATCACACACTAATCCAAGTCATCAACCAATCAAAATCATGCATTGGTATTGCATCGATATTGCAAATATGAGTAACATTACAGTACATTGCATGAAAGTTATAAATTATTTCTACTTATTTTTATCAAATTCAAACAAAAATAATAAAATATTGCAGTTAATTGCAACAAAATATTTAAATATTACAACCAATTAATAAAATGTTTCATCGAATTCTAACAAAATAAGAAAATTTTGCAGTGAATTGCAACAAAATACTTAAATATTACAACAAATTACTAAATTATTTTATTAAATTTTAATGACGATATGAAATATTGCAACTAAGTTATAATATATTTCTTCAAATTTAATCATTATCATAAATAATTTCATTAAGTTCTAACAAATAAGAAAATATTACATTTAATTGCAGCATATTATTTAAATATTACAAAAATTAATAACTTATTTCATTAAATTGCAACGAAGTTATAAAACATTACTGTCAATTATATTGAAAGATAAATTATTTAATTAAATTGCAGTTATAAAATCAAATTCATGTTATAAAATATTTCATCAAATTGCAACAAATTATTTCGTCAAATTGAATCAAAACTATAAAACATTACAGTAAATTGTATCAATTTATTTAAAAGTTAAAACAAATTATTTTACCAAAATTATTTCATTGTAATACACTATATTTTACCATGTAAAATCTATAAAATACATAATTCTCAACAAATCATGTGTTTAGCACACACAACACACTACTTCAAATTTCAGATTAAGACACATTATAAGGAATTTAATTTTAAATATACTTTATTACAACAGAAACTTTATAAAAGTTAGTTAAATAATTAAAAGTGCAAATTTTACAACAAAACACGTGTGCAGGATATACTTTATTACCACACAAATTGGATAAAATTATGGAAACTATGTGAAAAGTATTAATTAGACAACAAAAGATGTGAGCAACATACAAACCAAAACATTTCAAATTTCAAATATAAGATTTTATTACTGCATTAAATAACCTACTTATTTTTTAATATTTTATTTTTATTTTATTTAATAATAGATTTAATATTAATAATCCTTACACCCCTTTGTTTAAAAGGCTTTAACCATTCATTATTTCTTATCTAACGCTTTCATTCCTAATTTTCTAGTTCATACTTTCTTTCGTCCAATCTCTGAATTACTTTGAAAGGACCCATATATCTATCTTCATCTTTTGTTCTTCTTTTTATTTATATCAAAACTTGGTCATTTATTCTAAATTCTCTATTTGTTTGATTTCTCTGTTTGTATTTTATTTTTTCTGTGTTTGCTAGGACCTTATTTCTTATCTTATTTTTGAATGTCACATCAGCAACTGTATCTTCCCATCAATGTCAAATTCTCTGACCAAAATAATTTCCGCTGGGCTTTTACCTGTCGATATTTATCTTCCTTAGCAACTACAACACCTCTTGATATTTTAAATGTTTTACCTCCTTGTCTGGTGTCTCTTAAACTTATTTTCTCAAGAACCTTTAAATGTCAAAATAATATTAAAAACAAATATAAAGTTTTGCAAAGTGTAAAAAAATTAATTATTAAAAATATAGATTCATTTGTCACGGAATTGACTATTTTAATACAGAGAAATTTAATTAATAAACATGTCTATTAATTAGTTAATTAATTTTCATATCAACCCTTGTTGGCAGTAATTGGTTAATTTTAAATAAGTTATTAATTTTTGTTGAATAATTAATTAATGTAATTAATCCAATCGTAAATTAATTTTTTACTAATTTATTTATAACTCATCCTAATTTTGCATTCAGTATTAATTATTAACGATATTCTGATTAAAATTCAAAAGCTTTTTGGTTCCGTGGGAGAATGACACAATTACATAATGATATCTTTGCATTCTTTGTGCTTGAAGTTGAATTAATGTAATTTAATATTTGTTGGGATTTGCTAATAATGTCATTTGTTTTAATGAATCCAATTCGCGATAACGCAATTCCCCACATAATCCTGACCTGCAAATCCTACCTGGAATTATATTATTATATAGAACTGCTTAAACATATATTTTTCAAAACACAAATAATAATTTGCAGAGTTATTATAACATATTTATCGTTTCACTTGTTTGTAAAAGATAATGTATAAAATTTATGAAATAAGAGCGACTGGTGAAAGAACAAATTAAAATCAAGAATATTTTTATGAAGTTTTATTAATAGTAATTTTAAACTGAAATTTATTTTATCTCAATAACCTCTAATATTTCGTTTTTATTGCAGCATTTGCAAAGAAATTGGGAAATATGTAAGAAGTTATTTTTGAGATTCTTGCATTTTTTGTTTTAAATTCAGTTTTTTTACAATTCGAATTTCAATTAATTCTCACTATTTTCCATGGCTTTGATAAGCCAGATTTTATCAAAATCTGAAACTTAATTATAGCTCAACAGCTACAGAAACATATTTCGGCAAACAACATTTATAAAAATAATATCAACGGTTTTCAAAGCGTTGAAGTTATAGACCCTCCAAAGAATAAGAATATAAATGAAGCCCATTGGTTCACTCATTGTATGTTGCCAATCGACATTGTCTAGCAAGGAAGTTATAATTATATATTTAAAAAATTGTACACTAACTTTATATTAATTATTTTAAATATTTTCAAAATATTATTTTCAAATTAACACATTCAATGTATAATGTAAAATGTTAAATTTAAATAATAAATTTACTATGTTGATCTGAATGAAATGTATGAATATTGAAATCTGTCCATCTCAAAATATCCATATTTTTCATTTTAGAAAACCAAAAAAAATATGTGTTTAAATTAATTGCGCAATTTTTTAAAAACTTACTTATTGTATTGCTGGTTATCTAGGAGTTTTATAGAAGTAGTGTACTATATTTACAATTACAAAACATGAAAAAAAATTTTCCTAAAAGAATTACTAAATGAAATTCCGCAAGCGTTTTGTGTCATTCTAAAGAGAAATGCTGATTTACCGATAAAATTAAAATAAAAATGTCAGATTGTCGATTAAAAATCAAAGTTATGGTAAAATTTAAATTAAATTTAATACAATCAGAGACAAGCGCGCAGATCTGGTAAGCTCATTCGCTCATGTCGTGTTATTACTGATTTCGTTAATTTTATTTTATATTTAAATTAAAGAGAAAAATTGTAGATAAGAGCGAAGTCTAATTATGAAAAAACAAAAATATATTTAATTAATATTTCTCACAGACAGAATCAATTTACAAACTCATGATAGAACAGTACCTGAGAAACGCTGTCTACTATGCAGACGAAAAGAATTTTTTACTTTGTAATGCTGTGTCGTATCACGGCTTTTTTTGTTATGAATATTTGTGATGAATGGGGAAATTAATGAGTAGCCAGACGAGACAACGGAAAATAGAATTATAATCGTAATGCGTCGAATACATGTGTTATAATATATAGAATTTTAATTAAATTTTTTATTCGATTTAATCTTTGTTTGGTTGAATTTACACTGAAGATTTCATCTGGAGAAATATTTCAACAGAAAACTCGATGAATTTTATTACGTCTTCACTTCTTTTAAAGATTTGTAAGATTAAAAATTTTTTTAAATTTTCACTATGATTTTTCTAATCAATATTTTTATGATAATTAAAATTTTTAATATTTTGTAAATTTATAATCTAAGATTTACTTTTGATAATAAATAGAAAATATTTTTTCTACTGATAAATGATAATTAAATTGTTGTTTAAGTAATAGAATAATTTTGAGAAAATTTGAAATAAAATTTGTAATATTATTATTAGGACTCCCACGAACATTTAAATAATTAATTAATAATTAATAATTTATTGGAAGTGAATCAAATAAATGTCTTCTAATATATAGAATTCTAATTAAATTTTTTATAATTAAATATTTGTTTAAAAAGTATAATCATTTTTAGAAAATTTGAATTATAAATTTGTAATATGATTATTAGGACCCACAGACTGTTAAATAATTAATTAGAAATTATTAATTAATTGGAAGTGAAATCACTTTTATTGTTTGAAATCTCCGGATTTCTTTCATACAAACATCAAATTGCAAGGCTCATTTAAAGGTGTATTCATGTGACGCCCAGAACCTAAGAACTTGATTCAATCGTATATTCATTTACGTTTAAAATTTCTTGGCATCGAAATTTCTTTTTTCTACCCATAGATTTCCCTCAGCTTGAAACCTTAAGTTGTTTTCTTGAAAATATGTTTTTATATTTTAGATAAAGTAATCACTCTTTATTCATATTTACTAGCAATTTATGTTCTTGAATAATAAATGAAAATAATTAATAATTTTTGTGTTTTCACTCCAGTCTATAGCCGGAACCTCAAATTTTCATTTAAAATTTACCATTAGTTACCACTTCTCCTGAAAATATTCATTTTTATTTTGTGAATATTTTATTAATTTTAATTAATTTTAATCAATTTCTTATTAATTTTCGGCATTTCTGTCTAAGTTTAACATAGTATTTATTGAAAAAATAAGGATTTCAATATTAATACATGCATTCAAACAACATATAACAATAATTTAATTGAATTCAAAACACACTTTTTATGATTGAAAATTAAAAGTTTTGGTAAAAAAATCCAAAATATACAGTATTTTTTCTTATATTCTGCTATTGCAATTGTACATCCAATCTAAGTAGACTCATGTTTACTGATTATGTTCTTCAGTGCTCGCTGACTATGCTGAACAAATATTTATTGTTAGTTTTCTAAGAATATAATTAAGTTAATTAATTAATTAATTAAATAAAGGATTAAATGATTAATTAATTAAATAAATAAATATTAATTAAATAAAGGATTAAATGATTAATTAATTAAATAAATAAATATTAATTAAATAAAGGATTAAATGATTAATTAATTAAAGAAAATAAATATTAATTAAATAAAGGATAAATGAATGTATGTTGTGCATTGATGTGGTATGTAAATTCCTTATGCTTACATTACTTTACGTTTAATTTAATTCCTCAAGAATTTTGTCTAAATAATATAAATAAATTTTGGATTTTTATTAAATAAATATGTAGTTATGGATGTTATAAATACAAAAAGTAATACATGTTTTTTATTAAAATTTGTTAAAGTTTTTCATAGTTAAAATTAAATATAAATTAAAAAAGTAAATATTTGTTTATATGTTAAATTCAACATGCATTAAAGTCACGAAAGTTAAATCAACAGAAGAATTTATCAAAAAAAAAGTCATAGAAGAAAAAACAATTTTGAGAAGAATTGTTTTAATTTACAGACTTTACATACGTTTTTCTAAACAAATAACATACCTGATCTCTTTCCATCCAAAAGTTTTTAATTTTACTGAAAAAGTTTTATTTTCTTGATCTGTAAATTTTTCCTTTTTTTATAAGCTCTCTTCTTAGTTTCTTCTGCATTTTCTTGTCAGGTTTATGTCTCTACATTTATATTTTAAAGGTTAAAGTTTAAAGATTTTTAGCATAAAGTGGTATTTAATCATAGCAGGGAAAACTTCATGCCACTGTATCTTATTTCCGAATAAAAAGATATGAAATCTCAATATTAATTTATACTTCAAAATTTTCTAGCAATAGCATTAAAACAATTATAGTAAAGAAATTCATGAATATATTACGAGGTTTTTTCTCAAACCCAAAGTTTAACTTCCGAGGTTTAGACTTTCACATATCATATTTCGGAAGACCGAATATTTGGGCAATACGGATGTGAAATATCAAAATAATTTTAATGATAATGTTTCTACAATAATATTGTAAAATAAATATAATTTGAAATAAGTGTGATATTTTCTATTTAATTATTTGTTTAAATTATTTGACAAATAGATAAAATTTAATTAAAACTATATAATAGGAAATAATTTTATCTGAATATAGTTAAACTATTAAAACAAAAATTAAAAAATTTGTAAATTTTTCAAATAATTATTACAGCAAAAATGTGTTTTCTAATTTTATTTAAATACTTTTCATTTAATAAAAATGCATTAAGTTTTATTCAATTATTAAGTTTTTAAGTATTCTAATGAAGAATGATTTTTTTCAATTAACTTTAAACAAAAAATAGCTTATCTAGAAACTCAGAAAACGAAATATAAATTAATTAGAATAAATTAAATTAAGTAAAGTGTATGATGTTTGCAAAGGGAAAGCTTTTCTGATTATTTTAATTTCTTTTTGTCAATTAATATATAAGTTTCGTTAATTATGCATTTAATCACTTCAATTATTTTCATTTAATTCCTAATGAATTATTATTTTATTGAGTCTGGTGTATTATGAAACGTTAATATATTTCATTTAAGTGTCTTTGATAATCAAATGAAATAAATAATTATGATATTTTTTTGTAGCATAAAGATATTTATATTTCTTTTACCTTTTCAAATCATGATTAAGCAATAATTTTATCTTTTAAAACAAAAAAATTAATTGATTAAATAATACATAAAAACTTATTAAAAGATTCAAAATCTTTGACAATAAAATGCATACTAAAATTTGACATAAATTTTTTTTTATTATTTGACTAATAACCAGTAATGATATCAATAAAACATCGAAATCATTACTGATTCATAGTCAAATAATAAAATATTTTTTATGTCATTGCAAAATGAAATGCAATCAGAGGTAAAAAAAAGTTTTATTAATTTAATAAAATTTAATAAAAGGCGTAAGGGATTTGTCGTATTTATGTGGATCTTTTTAATTATATATAATTTAAACAAGGTTATACTCATTACTAACATTATTAACATCAGAAATTAATAAATTCAATATTTATGAAAGTTGTTTAAAAATAGAATTAAATTGACAATATTTTTAATTTGATTTAATTAAAACGTTTAATTTAAAACGTTAATATTTTTATTAAATTTAAATTTATCGAATTAACAATTATTTTCCAAAACCTAACATTGTTAAATCAAATTAAATATTTCATTCAAGAAGAATTCACAAATATATCAAATAAAGACAGGATTTTACGAAAATCCAGGAAGGACAAAAATTGCTATTGGATAAAGGCTTTTTCCGAAGAAAACAAGATAATTGTCTGTTAAAGAAATGCCGAGTAAAAAGGTTAGATGAGACAAAGATTTTAATACATTGCACTTTGTATCAGACACAAAGTGGTCGTACATTGGCGTCTGATAATAATCTGATATTTGTCCGTAGTAAGTCTATTGTTCTTCCCCAACATTAATATTTGCAAAACTTTGTTTCTGATTTTATAAAATAATTACACTACACATCTAAAAGTAAGCTTTGAATTAGTGTATCTAAATCTAATATGAGGATTTTTTTAAATGTGGCTCGCGGAGTTATGATGCTTTTCCAAAGTGACTCACTAGATCATTATTTGGTTTGGACACCCCTGCTTTAGATGTTATCGAAAAATTCAATCTAACTGTAAGGTATAACTATATTACACACACTAGTAACTCTTTGGCAGTCATTATTCGGACTACTCATGAAGCTTCGTGCGGGGTTTGGATAATTCTCAAACTATTATGATTTTAAAATCTTTTAGGTTATAGAGTTCAGCGGAACACAGGTTAAGGACAACTGTGTTTTAGTACCTATTTGACTAATTTTTGTAACATCGTTATGCGAATGATGTTTTATGTCAATGTCCGTTTATTTAATTTACATTGCTTCCTTCTTAACTTTTTTACTCAAAATATCATAACACTTAGAATTAAGAAATACCAAGTCTTTCTGTCAAAGCTCGTTTTTCTAAACATCGAGTTTTTCAATGATAAAACCAAGTTTCGTAAAATAAAATGAATAATTAGTCATAATTTTACTAGAGTTAACGAAATGAAGAATGAAGAAATGAAGATAGAAAATCCCATAAAATATCTTTTTAAACAAAAAAGAACCAAATATTTTCGAGAAAAAAATAGTACAAAACTCAAAAGATTAAAGACATATAGGATTCAATATCAAGTGATTTTAAGACATTTGCAAAAAAATAAAGCTCTATATTTTAACTAATACCAATAACAATTATTAATAATAATATTTATTAATAATCATAATAATAATAAATTTAATTAAAATCTATGTTAAAAATTTTTAATTACACAAATGAATCATTGACTAAAAATCATAATTAGAGAAAAATAAATTTCTTGTTTTAATAAAAATATCGACAAGATTTAATAAATGATTATAAATTAATACTGTAATTAATTTTAATTAAATTAAAATCATACAGTAATATAGGGAAAAGATAAAATTCAAAGCTTACATTTCTATCCTTTAAATGCTATGCGAAAAATACAATTTAACTGTAATTTTTATGTTGCTTGTCTTTGAAAAAAATACTATTTTACAAATAATAAAATGAACAATTTATAATAAATTCTAAATAACTTTTATCACGATTAATAAATGAAAATTAAATTTGTAATTTTATGCTTCATTTTGCAATTTTGCTTTTTACGATTAAATTAAAATTTCACTTTAATTTGCAATAGATTTTATTTTAATATTTCAATTAACAAATATTTAAACAATTATAAAATTAATTCGAAAATATACGAAAAAACTTTGGTGATAATATTGTGAGTATGTTAAAACTCTTATTTAACATTTAACGCATTATTTAACATTATTAATTATGGCTTTTATAAACCATTTGATTTTGTCTTTATATCATTCTCTGGCCCTCTTTTCCGGATCAGAATATTTCGCACTACTCACAAAAAAATAAATTTTATTTCTATACAAAACCAAAATTCAATTCCATATCAACTTATTAAATAAATATTTGTGTATTTTTTAATTTTATCCAAATCTATCACAAATGTTGTCTTAAAATATCTTATTTAATTTTCGAGGTTTTTTCTCAAAGTCTTTCTCGAATTTTATCTTTGAAAATAATGGCTCACAATGAAAATGTTTTGTGATAAATATAGAAAATAAATTATATTTTTCAGTTCATAATGTAGACAAACATTATGTAAATTTCATTGTAAAAACATCTGTTCTTTTTTTGAATCCTTCTAAGACGATCAGTGATTCAACTGGCCAACTGCTGGTCACAATATGGACAGAAGGAAAAGCCTTTTTGTTTTATCTTTAATGAAAGTGATTCAATTACTAATTGGGTAAATTGTAATATTAATAATTAATTAATATATTATGTTTTCATTTGAATAGTTAGAGCACATAGAGTCGAATATGAAATCAGTAATAGCTATTTAACCAAATTGTAATAAAAACCGAAAAAGCCTCTCAAATCTTGCAGGCTTTTTATTACAATAATATGGAGAAATAAGAATGTGTCAAGAAGATATCTATCACGCATTTAATGATCAGCTGAGAGGGGCACTAGAAATACATCCAGTTTTGTTCACTGAAACTCAGTTGAATCACAAAAAAACGATTCAGATTATATTTGTAACATTAAATTAACCAACTATGGGTTATAAATCTTATTACAAATGAAAAAATTATAGATTATTTTTTAAGCTCAGATTGTGTTTAAATCGTTAGTTTTCTGATGAAAGCGAAAATTCAAAATTATCGATGAGTAAGGAGCATATGTATTCAAATCAATCCTGATAAAGATGGAAGCGCTTTTTCCGAATATGAAAAACAAGCTGTCGTATTTTGCTCCTGAATCGATAAACGAGATCAGAACACAATCCGATCGGAATTTGTTTTACACGAATTAGAAACGATGTGATACTCTAAATTTCTCATCTGTTTACTAAACTTCCTCTTATAATTTGTAAAACCTTCCAACAATATTAACACAAATTTAGATATATTCTTTTTATATATATTTTTATTATTATTTAGGTCAACACTCAATTCACACTCATTTGTCGAATTACACTCTGACCTTCCCAGGCAAGGATCTTTGGGATTTAAAAACAATTTATCAACAGTTTTTTTTATCATCAATAATAAAAATTAATTAGACAAAATTGAATTTATTAATTTTATATTTAATATCAAACTCAAAACCTTTAAATAGTAAAATTATATCAATAATACCAAAATAATGCACTATTTAATAATATAACCTATACTGTTTTAGCATATCCATTATATATTTGAAAGGGTTAAAACTTTTGAACTTGTTTTTTATATAATATTTTAAATAGGTCCAAATTAATTTCTTTTCTTAAAAATGGAACTCATATATTTCTAAAAATGATGCTTATTTTTTGTCTGTTAAATAATCGATAATTTCTTTTAACAATTTTTACTTAAACAATAAATATATTTCTGTAGAAATATTTAGAATGTTAGATTTTACACATAGATAATTAAATAATTAACTGAAAAAAATATATATTAAAAAGTGAAAACAAAATTAAATTCCATAAAATATATAAATTTATTTTAAAAGAAATAAATCAATACATTTTTAAAATAAATCAATAATCACCGTAATCAACTCGTATCACAAAATATAAAATTATTTTAATTTAAAAAATAAAAATAAAAATTATTTTTACATAACCTCACAAACGAATTACAACAATTTATAATATACACTCTTCACATTAAATTACTTAAATACATTCAAAATACTTGTAGACTGAATATTTTTAACATTAATTATAGTATTTAAAGATTTTATCAACAACGCCTCACAAGTTATTCGTTCCAAATAATTACTTAGAATTTTTGCTATTATCTTGAAATTAGACATACCTATTTTCTTACTATTACATTTCCTAAAGTGATCACTAATGTGAGTAAATCAATTCAGTCGACAATGCTCATAGACTCGAGTTTAAAGGTGACGGACAGTCTTTCCAATGTATCTAGTCTTACATCCGTTACATAAAGATTAATAAACAAAACCAGGACAACGACCAACTGGAGTCGGACACATATTGGTGAACATACTACTAACTTTGCAAGACGTTGAAATAATCCTAAACTGAGTTTTATCTACATCTTATTCTTAAATTCTCTGAAGCCTCGGAATAAGGCAATACCAATTACCAATTTCAGAGTCAAAAAGAGTATTACCTCCAGACAAATCAGTAGAATAATAATGAGAATTCAACACGTATTTATTCACAGTCTCTTTTGTCATTTGCTCAAAAAATCATTTAAAATATTCATTTTTAAGTAGCAATGCAAACCAAAAAGTACACTTTAACAAACGTGAAAGAACGTGACCATTAGCGAAATACTAATCTACTCACTATATTTTGCTTATATTTAATTTCACAAAAGTTTTTAGGAGTAGTTTACAAGCCAGTATCAAATGCCTTTCTGTATACTTTCGTTTGATAGTTTTTTTCATCAGTTGAATAAGCATATCCAAAAAAGTGGTCGACGACATTTTTTCCTCTTCACATGGAAATTTAATATTCAAATGTAGACTGTTCTGATCATGTTAAAGAAATGTTTCATAGCTTTAGTTATTCATAGATCTTTGAAAATGCTTTGCCTAAATGTCGATATCTCGTGATTTTTGCTAAATAAACTGTACTATTGACTAATTATATATTGTAAAGCGTTATATAAGTTAAAATAACATGAAAACTCGATGCTAATTACCTTGACTGATTAGTGATGCGTGTGTGATAATTAATTGCATGCGTTAGTGGTTAAAAATAAAATTATAAATAAAATGAAAAATAATTTTCTCAAAAACGTTACAAGTTGTAATTTGATATTTTTTAAAATTCATTTCTAATTAAAACAATTTAAATTTAATAAGTTTTATTTAATAAATTTGATTAGTTATTAAAAGTTAAATGATATAATAAAACTTATTATTTTAAATATTTTCGATTTATTAGAATGTTTTTCTAGACTGAAACAGACTTCTATGGATTTCTGGAAACAATATTTTGAGAATTAGGCAATAAATATATTTCCTTTTTACCCTATAGAATCATGTCTATATCTGACGAGACGCAATGAAAGAAATTCTATAATTTGTTTTGTTAATAATTTTAAACTAACGCTTTTCATTGAATTAGTCTGTTTTCAAAAATGTTAAATGACAAATAAATCTTTTGTTTAAACATATTCAAATTAACTCAATTCATAAATATTATTAACCAGCATAAATCATAGTTTATTATTTTTTTAAATATAATTTATTTTGATTATTTTTTTAAGAAGTTTTCTATTTTACATTTAGTATATTTTGAGCGGAAATTCAATTAATCATGTGAAACCATATTTGAACTTTTTTATTTAAAGTTGACTTTTTTTATTTAAGAAAACTTTTTATTATTATTCAGAAACAGCTGATAATGGGAAATTAATTGAAATTAATAAAAACAGTAAAAACTGCAATATTGTAGATGGTTAAATAAATTTTATTTATTCTCTCTTTTGAAACTAATCAGAATAATTTTATCATTTGTTTAATCGCATCAACTTCATACAAATCATTGCAAAAGTTATAACAAAAATCTCAAGAAATTAATTTAATTATTGAGTTAATTTTAAATTAATTAAAAATCGACATTAAAGTTGTTGATTGCAGACTTATTAAAAAGTGAATAAAAGAAATAAAAAAAAATATTTATTATTACTAGAAGTTCAAACGTTGGTGACATTTTTATGAGCCTGTTACTGTGTGTTTTTTTTGAATTGTTTTAATTTTAAATATTTTATTTGGAAATAGAATAATTTGAATCATAAGAAAGGTAAAGCTGGGTCTCCAAAATTTATTACTTATTTACTCCATTTTCTGTACTAGCAATGTTTTGGAAGCATACTTTTATAAGGGAAACTGTTTCTTTAATGAAAGGTAACAAAACGTTATGATAAACTAAACATCATTCACGATAAAGTTTTTAATCTTTAAATTAAAAAAGCATTGTAACGGTATCCAAATGGATCTTGTAAGAATGATGTAATAAAAAACAATTTTTGTTGTTTAACTATTGTAAAAATGTGAAACTTTTACATAATAATAATAATAATAATAATAATAATAATAATAATAATAATAATAATAATAATAATAATAATAATAATAATAATAATAATAATAATAATAATAATAATAATAATAATAATAATAATAATAATAATAATAATAATAATAATAATAATAATAATAATAATAATAATAATAATAATAATAATAATAATAATAATAATAATAATAATAATAATAATAATAATAATATAATAATAATAATAATAATAATAATAATAATAATAATAATAATAATAATAATAATAATAATAATAATAATAATAATAATAATAATAATAATAATAATAATAATAATAATAATAATAATAATAATAATAATAATAATAATAATAATAATAATAATAATAATAATAAAAGTATAAATCATATAATTCTTAGAAGGGACTATCATAGTCGTAGCTTATAAGTACTCAAGAAATTCTTTCTTTTTAAATATTAACACATGCTTGTAAAAATGAAGCAATTCAAATTTTACTAAGTGAGTAATTTATTTAATTAAAATCTAAAATGGAGAAAAGAAAAGATTCAGAGATTTCCCATTAATGTATATGCTAATCATTGAAACAATCAACATTAAATGATGTCATTAGAAAATGAATTAAGAAGTTAGGCCATCTAATTTAAGTGGAATTCGAAGTAATTAATTAAATTTTAAATTTTATGTAGATATGAGACGAAGATTCACGAGATTATTAAATAATGAATAATTGAATAATGTCTGATTAAAACAAATTAATTTAGATTTGTTTTGTGTTTTAATTTTTCAGTAAATTGAGAGGGTAATTTTTTGATTAATGTTATTTGAGTAAAACAGAGAGTTTTCATTCATGATGAATTGTATCAATTGGTTATTTTTTTGTTGTTTTGTGGTTTTAGTTTTTGTAGTTTTTTTAATTTTTGTTCAAGCTCAACTCCTTGATTTATGTACTAGTTTTAATAGATGTAAGGCCCACTCTATTGAATTTGCTTCTTTCAAATTGTAGATAATTGAAAATGTCTCTCATTTAAATTATTATGTAATTACAATTCTAGGTTTCTCGTTGAATATTTGAGACGGAAAGAAATCGGAGACATTTGCGAATGAAACTATAACGATTATTTAGGTATGTAAAATTCTATTTCATCTGAAAGAAAAAGACAGAGAAAGAGAGAGATGCAATTTTAATAAATTATAATTTTTATGTGTATTTTAATTTCAAATCGTAAACAAAAATCGAAAGAATCATCAAAACATTTTGACCAAAAGAATAAATATAATACAGATTACGTTTAAGAGAAAGATTATACGAGATAAGAGTTATCAACAACAGACAACTTATTAAATTTTTGTTTTAATTTATTATACTTCTATTTTTTAATTTTTACTAAAGATATTTTGGAATATTCTCTAAAATACATATTTTCCTAAGCATTTTATTTTTTATTATTTAAATATTTATATATTTTTAAAAATAATTGTTAGTAATAAAATTATTATATCTGTTATCAAATTAATTTAAATAAATTTATAAACAAATTTTTATTTTTTTTCACAATGCCCTAGAGTCTAGTAAATAAATTATTTTGTTTGAATTGATCTTAGATTTTATCTGAATAACCTTCAAACCTTTCTATATTACTATTTAAATTAAGTAAAATATATTACAAATTCAGTCATGTCAATATATTTTTATTTTATATTCAAATTGAAAAAACTAAGACAAGTTTTCCAGAAAAATACTTTACTTTAATTGACACTTAGAAAAAACATAAAACGCAAAATATTTCCATCATTCCATCCCAATTTTTTCACTGTCCGTTTTGCTTATTTTCATTAAATCTAATTTTAAGATCATTTTTAATATGATTAACAGCATCTAGCAAATCTTGATCAGTGGATCACAATTGGAAATTTCTGACAAAAGCAGCTTCTCTTAATGGTTGAGTGAGCATGATTTTACATCACTTTGATTGTCGTTATCAGCATTATTCAAAACAATATTTGACGACTTCTGCGGTCCACTCAAAGATGACAATACTTGAAAACCAATATATTTTGGAAATACGGAATACCAAATGTTTTTCATTATGATTTTGACAAATTATTCAAATCACAGTTTATTAAAGATAGTGTACCCTAGTTCTTACCACCACTCTGCAGACGGAATGATATAAAGATGATTTTGGATAATGAGAGATGCAATTCATACTTCATTTCATGATAAACATCATAGTAATTTAGCTTATCATTTACCAAATATTGAATTTATGTTAAATGCAACTATACAAAGCACTATTGGTTGTGGTACAGCCGAACAGGAATGTGGAAAGAAAATGAAAAAAATGTTGTATCCGACATTAGGGAAAAAATCAAACAATTCGGAATAGAAAAAAAATATAAAACGAATGTTGCTGAAGAGGTAAAGTTCGCTAGCGATTAAACCGGAGAATCAAATTGTCGAAATTTTAAAGTAGGAGACTGGATTTTTATTAAGGAGGACATACGTAATATAGAAGCAAACCGATATGAAGGGCCGTTTAAAATAATTACAAAGAAATATAATCGAAGTTATATATTAAAAATTACGTAGAGAAAGAGATTGTATTAAATACAGAATGACAAAGATTTTATAAACAATTGGGATGTATGGAGAAGATATATATATATATATATATAAGTTATATACTTATAATCAATAAGGTATGATTGTAAAAAGTGATGAATGAATAAATTATGAATTTTAAAAACACATAAAAAACATAAAATATTATGCAAAAAAATAGTGAGGTACTAAGAAGGTAGTAACATAAACTTCCAAGTCAACCTTCCAAAAATGTACACAAACCGATTGTTCGAGTTCAGTAGCGTTATTTCTTTTGTCGCGTCTGTGTGTGCGATTGGTAAGGTTGTGGAGTATGTTTGGGGTGCGCACACAAAAACGAGTTATTTTATTTAGAATAAGTTAATTAATTGATTAGTTGAAATGGAGTTTATGTGGAACGTTTAAGATTATGTTGGAATTTTATGAATTTATGAGTTTTTCGATTTTTTGATTTTTATTGTGAATTTGTTTTAATTCTGGAACATTTTTAATTTTCGTTGACTAGAAGTTTTTAAGGATTTTTGGTTAATTTTCAAAGTAATATTTTGGAATTTTTGTAAATCGGTTTTTGTTCAAAATATATTCGATTTTGGAATTCTTTTTGTGTTTATTATTCATTGCATAATTGAAACTATCATTCATGGCTCAATATCAAGATGTCGGAAATGTTTAATGGTTTAACTCAAAGAATGGAAATATATTTATTATTAACGACAAGGTACGATGTGATGAAGATACTTTTGTTCATCTGGAATCTATCGCTACAGTTCTCGCTTTCGATGCGGCTAGGGGTTCGACAGTCTATGCGCTGCCTCATGCAATTTACAGTATGGATTTGACTAGAAAAGATTTGACCGATTGTGTTATGAAACTCCTAGTAGAAAGAGGTTACTAGTTTACATCTATAGTGGAAAGAGAAATTGTCCGAGAAATCACAGAAAAATTGTGTTATATTACTCTTGATTTTTAGCAAGAAATGCAAACTGCGGCCCCTTCATTGTCACTTGAAATATCAGAAATGACAGAGGACAGCTTTCATGCTGGAGAATGAAAGAAAGGGAGCTTTATCAAAGACTAAAATATAGGAATCAACACCGATGATGATTCAGAGCCTTATTACCTAAACACTCTGCTGGTTTGAAAAGACAAAGTTAAATCGATCAATCTTATCTTTGGACGTATCAGTTACAAAATAAATAATTACCTAAATTTAATTAAGAGATAAATATTGCTGCTAGAGATACGAATTCCTTCGTATCGGAATATAAAATCATCGGATTGGATATGTTATTAGAAGCGATGGTAAATGATCAACTGTTGACGAAAAAAATAATAATGAAGTTTATTTGATTGTTATAATAACGGTAAAATGTTTACAAGCCGTGTTGTAAATAATTAATTTGTGCATAAAAATGTATTTAAAATTATTCAATTATATTTAATTGAAATATCTTTTATTTTCAATATCTTTCAATATATTTTAAATTCAATTTTTATCTTTTATAACTGATTTATTAAATTATAAAATTTGTTTCTACAATACGAATATAAACAATAAGAAACCTGAGCATCACGTTGCCGAGTTTATCCGTATTTTATATTCAGATATAAAATAGTAATAATAAAAAAAGAAAAAATTTACTAGTATTATTTACAGTTTCAA
Source organism: Schmidtea mediterranea (assembly GCA_022537955.1). Taxonomy (NCBI): domain Eukaryota; kingdom Metazoa; phylum Platyhelminthes; order Tricladida; family Dugesiidae; genus Schmidtea; species Schmidtea mediterranea. The sequence continues at coordinate 310,685,488 of CM039679.1, read as the reverse complement.
TTTTACTAAAATTTTACTCTTTTAATTATCCATATTTAGATGGAATCAGTGAAAGCAACTCAATTTACCTAAGCATTTAATAATCTTTCCATAATTATATAAAATCGGAATTAGAATTTCATTAGTAACTTTAAATTAGATATTTTCTGAAAACTTTAATTAAAGCTGTCTAAAAGTTGAAATTTTTAATTTAATTTTGATATTATTATTTTTATATAATTATTATTATTATTATTATTATTATTATTATTATTATTATTATTACTATTATTACTATTATTATTATAATTATTAATTATAATATTATTATTATTAAAATTATTATTAATTTTATTACTATTATTACTATTATTATATTATTATTATAATTATTATTATTATTATTATATTATTATTATTATTATTATAATTATTAATTATAATATTATTATTATTAAAATTATTATTAATTTTATTACTATTATTACTATTATTATTATTATTATTATTATTATTATTATTATAATTATTAATTATAATATTATTATTATTAAAATTATTATTAATTTTATTACTATTATTACTATTATTATTATTATTATTATTATTATTATAATTAATATTATTATTATTATTATTATTATTATTATAATTATTAATTATAATATTATTATAATTAAAATTATTATTAAAATTATTATTAATTTTATTACTATTATTACTATTATTATTATTATTATTAAAAATTCCAATTCGAAACCAATTTTAATAATGGTTTCAGGATTAGCGCATCTGCGATCATAGATTCCTATCTGAAACTATATCAGAAACCAAGTCAAATTGAAGAGATAAATAATATTTGTTATCGAAGCATAACTTATTAAAATTGTTATTAATCTGGGATTTCAATCGTAATGGCTTGACATTATAAATAATGCATTGAAAAATGCAAAATTCCAAAAAGAATTTTGCCAACTAATGTTTCCTGATATATTATCACTGGAAAGACCGATTTCAAAGAATTAATTTGCAAATAGTTTGCAGCCACATACGTTTCTTCACATTGACCATCTTTGACAAATGAGCCACGTCTCAATTTGTAAATGAAATTTAAACAGTTTTTTTTTCCATTCACGAAAACTACTTTTCGCTGAGATTTATCTCTTTGGCACTTGAATTAAAATTACGAAATTCTCTTAAAAATCCAAATACTGCATATAAAATTCGTTTATGACAAGAAATAACCTTTTCATTTTTTTTTTGAAAACTCAGTAAATTATTTATTATTCAATAAATCTAAGTTCTTAGATTTACATAATTAAGATAATTATCATCCATAAAAAAATTTAATTCTTTCAAATTTACTTTATCAAACTGCCAAGTCCTTTTTGAAATTCTGACAACTCACACTTAGTAGATTCAAACAACAAACAAGGCCAAAATAACAAATACAACCAATTGACAAAATATAAAACAATCAACTTCATTTTTATTCCACAACAAAATATTATTATTTCTGCTTCGTCAGATAGTCTTGATTTTGTTCGGATCTTGGTTTTCAACTAATATGTTATAGGTGTAAATTGGAATGACTGACAGTCATTTCCGCTCTCAAGTTTTCGATCACAGTCGACTGATGGAATTGATTGAAATAAATAAGCGCAATTCTTTGATACAGGATAAAACTAAATGTAAAATAGTTTTGTTAAAAAAATTTTAAATATTTTGTTAAAGTCTCGGTTTTGTAAAATTTTAGAAAATTATTTTTTTAAAATTTTGTAGAATTTGTGATTTATAAAAACAAGATGTTTAATTTTTGATAAAATAATTTGAGAATTTAAAAGCGGAAATTTTTTAAATAAAAATGGTTTATTCTAAATAGTTTAAAGTTCAAGACGACCTGACGAAGGGAGAAATTCTGTCGAAATATATTGTAGCTGAATATATATTTTAAATTTTAATATAAATTTTAAATTGGTGGTTTTCTTTAATTTAAATCAGAGCCAACTTTGTGTGATTCTTTAAATTAATTTTTATTATTATTATTTCTCATAAACCTATATAATGAATTTGAGCGAATTTTGATTAAATTTGATATTTGATATTTTAATAATACTTAATAAGACATTTATTACACATTGTAATCGGATCACGTATTAATACGTGTTTAGCTAATAAATGCTAGAGAGCGGATCACGTACTTATACGTTTTTGATAGATTGTTAGTGGAGCGCGGGTCACGTTAAAATGAGGGTTCCAATATACTTTTGAAGTTATCGCAATTTTTCTAGAGGTCTACGTTAGCGCGAAATTACGCGAAAAATCACCCGTTACCAGCACTACTACGCGGCCGAAAACTGCCCAATCACAATGTGTTAATATACTTTGATTAAGTAGATTATAAATAAGAATTAGATGTAAAATACTATTTTCTTAATTAAATTAGTTTTTAATTAGTTTATTTTGTTTTAATTTCATTATTCTTAGCATATCTTTTGTCTTTTCCAAATCTGCTATATCGAGATTAAAAAATAACATTGCAGATCTTGATATATATATATATATATATATTTATAGCCAGTAAATGAATGTTAACACCGTCTCATAACTGAACGTTTTTTACCGGTTTCCAGATAGAAGCCTCGTGTGGTGAGTCTATAAACCTTTGAATATAATTTTGAATTTCTTTTGAAATATAATATACACATTTAAAACAAATAATTTAAGCTATCAGTTTATCTCAAATTTCTTTCTATAATTGAGTTTTAAAACTTGATGGTCTTGATCATTCCAGGATAGCTTTGATGATTGAATAACAATAAAATGCATTTATTGCAATTTATTGAAAATAAATGTAAAGTTTCCTATAGTTTTCAGCTCATTCAGTAAAGAATAAACAATTTCCGTGATTCAAGTTTTGAGTAGTAAGCCTAAGTTCTCATTATTCCAAGAATTTTGTTTTAATATAGTATTATGGACTATAATAAAAATATTTTTTTATTATAGAGTTGTTGTTAATGGCAAAAATCAGACTTAGCGGAAAACATTATTAGTTGAAAAAACAAAAAAAATATAAAACGTAAACAGATTATTACGTGAAGTTTTTTGATAATTTTGAGATCCACGATAAAAAACTAAAATATATAATCCAAACTTTAATTTATTGAAATGTTTTGTATTATAATAAATATTTATTCAAATAAAATTTTTTTAGATACTAATTGTTGAACTGCTAAAGTTTTCATAACTCTAATGCTTGGATCAAACCATACAGAATATATAAAATATATTAATGTGTTTAATTCCAACCGCGACTTATTTTCCTCTGATATCTTTGCATGGGGATCATTTTCCCGAGAGTTTTTGTCCTGAAACTCACAATTGATTCAGGTATGAAAGATGCTCAAGATTATTAATTCCTTAACAAAATTCAGCAATTTCTTAAAATGTAATCACATTATAATACTTATTCTTGTTTAATTGAGAAGAACTATTCATTAAGACACATTCTTAATTATTTTATTTATATTCATTGTACAATATAAAATAACAATAAACAATAATTATTTCTCGATTTTGTTAAAGGTTTTCAAAAGTGGTTTCCTAGGATTTTTAAAGTTCCTGGAAAGAAAGATCTAGTATCCTCTCCTGACTCCTAATTTTGAAGGTAGAGAAATTAGACCTGATCAAACACCTGTGTAATAAACAATTTTTAAAGTAGATTTTAATTAAATTTATTATAATTATTATTATTATTATTATTATTATTATTATTATTATTATTATTATTATTATTATTAATATTATTATTATTATTATTATTATTAATTTTTTATAGTTTATTTTAATTTTTATTATTTTATTATTATTATTTCAACATTTTCTTTTTAATTTCAATTGGTATCTTACTCATTATTCAAAATTTTGTCTCATTTAATTCCATATTCAAACAAAATGAATTATTATTTTATATAATATTATTTATTAATAACGAATTTGATTCGATCAATTAACAGAAAAAAACATTATACTTATGGAAATGGGAAATTTTCTAAAATAATGTGCATTTACTTATAAGTGAAATAAAATAAAAACGAATTTAAACAAATTTTCTTTTTTTTTCATTAATCAGCGACAGACATGCTCTTATGAGATTCTGTCGTCTAACTATTTGTCCCACTAAAATCTTGCTAAGATTAGTCTGCCTACAATAAGCTGGTCGAATGAAGACTGTGTTCAGTCTCAGCTGTGATTGGTCGAAAAATATCATATCTATTAGTATTTTATATTCATAATATATTACTTAAAATATAAAGCTTACTAATGGAATCAAAAATAATCCAACTAACTGAACTGGAAAATCATTTCCTCATCTCTTTTGCAAATGGATCTAATATCAAAATCCTCATGCCACATCTAATAAGATCTTTCTTTCAAGACATAGATTATCCAACAATAAACCAACTACTAACGTTTCTTAGTATCAAATGCTGTCAATGTACCCCAGAACAACTTCGAATTCTTCATACAACAAAGATTCTCTCATCCGATGTCAACCAGTGTGGTCTTATTGACAAAGTCGATGCAAAGAGACTGTGTAAATTTATCCATAACACCAATCTCACCTCTATTAGATCTACTTCATCTTTATTTGTCATACCGATTATACATTATTGTTTTGGAAGACAACAAGCATTTCTTTATCCAGACCTCTACGTGAAATCGAATTCAAGATGTATAAAATGTGCCTCGTGTTCTCAGATCTTTACCACCTGTGAGTTCGTCAAACATACCCATTTGAAAATTAATCATATCAACACTGTACATTGGGGATTTCATTCACTAAATTGGAGATATTTTATTTACATATACATTTTCAATGCCGACGTAGAGTACCACAAAAATGCGACACTAATATTAGATAACATCAAATCTGCCTTTCTCAAAGAAGACATGAAAAAAATGGTAAATTTCATTCTATTTTCTTAGTCAAAGTTTTTTTTGTTTGTTTTATTTATGCTTCATATAATTTCAGAAAAATAAATTACCCTGGAGACCGAAAAATTTAAGAATCAACATTCCACCTATTTCTACAAACAAGTAAATTTATTTCTTAAATATGTTTAATGTTATGAATTATTTTCTTCACTGACGACAGTAAGAATTTTGAGACAGACTTTTTAAAAAAGAAAAAAAAAATTGTCCGATTCACATTTCACTATTGGATTGACTGTGCTGCATAAATCAAATCAATAAACCGTCTAGAAAAATAATCAATAGCTTTTTGCAAATTATATTCTCAATTTTATAATTATATTTTAGAAAATATAAAAAATGTGATTGAAGTAAAACAAAACGAAAGAAATATCTCTCAAAATATGTTTTAACAGTTTATTTTTGCAATTAGATAGATTCGATTAGTCAGCATGATTTTATTTATATTTTAAGTTAAAAAAATAAAAAATAATAATAATAATGATAATAATAATAATAATAAAATAATAATAATAATAATAATAATAATGATAATTATTATAATAATAATTATAACATTAATAATAATAATTATATTAATAATAATAATAATAATAATAATAATAATAATAATAATAATAATAATAATAATAATAATAATAATAATATAATAATAATAATAATAATAATATAATAATAATAATAATAATAATAATAATATTAAAAAAAATAATAATAATAATAATGATAATGATAATAATTATAATAATAATTATAACATTAATAATAATAATTATATTAATAAAATAATAATAATAATAATAATAATAATAATAATAATAAAATATAAATAATAATAATGATAATGATAATAATTATAATAATAATTATAACATTAATAATAATAATAACATAATAATGATAATAATAATAATAATAGTAATAATAATAATAATAATATAATAATTATAATAATTATTATAAAATTAATAATAATAATGATTATAATACGCTTGCAGAGTAAATTCAATTTTTCAAGAAATGAAACCTATTTTCAAAAGAAAAGACGTCATCAGATCAAACACAGATCAAATAACATTTATACCGAATGTTTATATTGACTCGAAAGACAATTTAAGTTGTGATTCTCTCACAGATTCGGTTCTTGATGACGATGATGATGAATATGAAGATCTGTCAAATAAAGAATCAAAATTGAATTCACTGGCAAACATATCAGAGGAAAGATTAAATATTTTACAAAAGATAAATGAATACAGTAATCATACGTATTTTCCTATTTCATAAATTGTCCATAGTTTTGTTCGAATTTAATGAAAATATTAAAATTAAACCACATTTGTTTTAATGAAATCTCCATGTCAACAACTTTGTTTGTTTAAAGTCACTTGTTTTCATTGTTGAGAAATTCAATGAGGTTTGATATCAATAGACCAAAATAGTTTTTAATCAAATTATGTTATTATTCAAATTTATATTTTGTTGCCTAATTTTTGTCTTTAAATAATTTTGGAATTATTAGTAAATTATTTTTCATTATTTTTCATCGTTCATCGTAAAAATATTTCTCAACTTATCAGATGGCCATGAATCTAAGAATGCTAAAGGATTTCAAAGAACATGTAATAAAACTTTTTCAAAATTTGTGGTTATTCGACATAATAATTTCACATGAATAAAGAAAGGAAACCTAAAAAATTCATTTAAAAAATAAAGATTTTGAGATTATACAGGCATGAATACGTTTTTCTTAAGATCTATCCTGTATAATATTTGCATTTAAAATTTAAAATTTGTGTATAATATTGATAACACCATAATTATTATTATTATTATTATTATTATTATTATTATTATTATTATTATTATTATTATTATCATTATTATTATTATTATTATTATTATTATTATTATTATTATTATTATTATTATTATTATTATTATTATTATTATTATTATTATTATTATTATTTTGAAATAGATTTTTAATAAAATTTTTATCATCTATGTCACTCAATATTCGAAGTCCCTTTCTTTACTTGCAAAACATTCTAACAATTTGGTAGTAATCTGATTATTTACAAGAAACATTTTCTATAATGTTAAGTCTTCAACCTGCCCGGATAAGCTTAATAAAGCCTAGAATTTGTTGTTTGATACTTTGGTAGTTTATTAATGTAAATTAAGACCTTTGAGTTTAAAACCCACTACAAGGTTATTTTTAGTATTCCCTAAAATAATGTTTTGGTGTTATTTTGTCTCTAAATACATCTAAATTGCATTCACTGCTATTAATTGCCAGGAAGTAATTTATTTTCTCATGATTTTTCTTCTTGATCTAAATTCTGCCCAAATCCGAAATAAAGTGATTTATCTTTCTATTGTGTCCTAAATTATAAATGCATTTATTTATAAAGTTATGTTTTTATTTTATTTTTAATTATAATTTTAAACTTTTCTTTTGGTGTTATCAATAAAAATGTTTGTTTATTTGATTCGATTGTATTTTAATTAGTTTCAATTAACTCCTTAATATCTGTCTCTCAGTCCTCTTGAAATTGATATAATTTAACAACTTCTCCGTTTTGAAGGTGATACCGTTATTTATGAACTATTTTTTTTTGTTATCTTTTAAAATTTTTTTAAAGCTTTCTTCAAAAATGTCTTGGAACTAAAAGTGACATTATCGGACACTGCTTTATAGTATTCAAAAACATATGAATAAAAGATCCAAAAATATATAAAATGAATTATATAAACTTTATTTTTTACACGAATTAGCTTAAAGTTTCTCATCGAAAACTTTTACATAATAAATTTTAAGTGAATGCCAAATAAAGAGGAATTTTTATGAGTTTTCATCATTAAGAGATCCTCCATTACGTAAAAAATATTTATTTTTTTTAATAATATCATCAGTAGTTAATTGTTTTATTCTTTTTTTGATTTTTCGGATTTGATTCAATTAATAAATTTTAATTAATTCTGTTAAACTCCAACTTCTTTAATAAATTTGTCAGTTAAAATGTTTTTTTCTTTATGAATATATAATTTTATCAAGACCTTTATTTTTCCAATTAGTTTACCTTAGATTATGTTTGGAAATCCTCACTACTTATAGTAAATATTAAAAAAAAAGATTTTGTTTAATCGTAAATAAGTCTCGCGGATCACTTGCTATGCATAAATTATAAGTGTAAAATGTCAAATTTACATTATTTAATCGTCTACTAAATAATAATTTAAAATATAACTTATAAATGTCCTACATATTTTCTTTTGATTTATAAATAGGCTAAATTATTTTTTATACTAGTATTTTGAAAACGATATATTTTGCGAATAAAATATATCTTAAAAGGCAATAGTTAAGCCCATCTGAGTCACCTGTAAAAATAGAATCGGGAAGCAATTGTATGTAATATGTGAATGAATGCGTTTATGTGTTGAGAGTAAAATTAAAATAAATAAATTGTTTAATATTTAAAATTAAGGATTTTTTTATTTATTTTTTTATTTACTTTCATGTATATTTCACCTATGGATCAATGATTTTTCTTTTTTAATTTTTGATTTCTCAGAATCGCTTTTATCAAGTGTTATTTTGAGTAATATTTCAGAATTACTTTTGAGAATTGAAGACTATATAGAATTTGACCCATTTTCTACATGATTTAAAATTTTAGTTTTATCATTTTATTTTCTGTCTATTTTCCTTATTGTTTCTTGCTTTTTTAAATATTTATTTTTGAATAAATTATTATATGTTAAATAATAGGAATTCTAACTTTGAATTATACATTTAATTTATATCTTTTAAGTACGTAATTCATATAATAAAGGTGAGATACCAAATAACAATAAAAAATAAGGTGAGGGTTAGAATAGTCGAATATGGAAACCAAAAAAATAGTCACCAAAGAAAAAAAGCATTAATTGGTTAAAATCGTAGCCAATGTTGAAACCCGAAAAAATCGTCGAAACTGTAGTACAAACAAATAGCCGACAATATTAAATCCTAAAAAAATAATCGAAACATTAAGGGTCAAAAATAATACAATTTTTTTAAAAGGGTGTTAGTTAACTGTGAGATATTATTACTATAGTAGGTAGTAAATAATCTAGATGTATAGATAATTAAATACCGGGGGTGGATTTTTTTGTCAAAATTTGGTGTTAAGAACTCTAACCGTTGTTTATATGCCCCACAAATAATAATTGTCCAATTTCAAATACAAAACTTGTACCAAATACAAAAATCGTATCCAAAAATATTTCAATTTCTGTTGTAATAATGTCTTTACAAAACCTTTAGTTATACATGGTACTTATTAAATTGAAAATGAAACAAATAGACTAAAAATAAAATAAGCAAAAAATTGTGCAATTAAATATTACAACTTTAATACAACTATATATATTACTAATTTATAATAACTAACTTTTATTAGATTTTACAATTAATAAATTTACTACTTTTTCCAAAAAATTAATTGAATTAAATTGTCGACGATTTCTTTGGGATTCTTATATTGACTAATTTTTTGGCATTTGTTGGATGTCGGTTATTTTTTTGGGTTTGCAGTCGGCTAATTTTTCACTATATGTCGACTCGTTTTTTGACTTCCATATTCGACTACTCTAACTTTTATTAAAAATAACATGTAGTAATAAAGTAAAAATAAATTACTAATTTTGTATAGTTAATTCAAGTGCAATAATAAAAATGGTTTTTTAACGAAATTTGTTTAAATGTTTTGAGTATAAAATTTATAATTATATAAAATTTAATTTGTTAAATTTAATTAATTGATTAATTACTTTGAATGCATGTTAAACGTACATAAAAAATAACTTCTGGAATTAATACAATTTTCCCATCATTCAGTATAATTATTTACAATTTTAAAAGTCAATATTCAGTTGAATTAAAACAATTATATTATTTTAGGGAGCGATTTCATGGTTTTTCAGTAAAACTCCAGTTTTTAATAATAATGCATGTTATTCAGTTACATTTTTGTTTTAGACAATTATGTTTTTTTACTAAGGGAAATGCAATCATTGAGGATAACGTAGTGAATTTTTTCATAAATTATACTTGGAGAAATATATTATATTACATAGAAATTGAAATTTTTGATAATGACATTTTTTCAGTCATTTAATTGCGTTATATCTGGAAAAAGTTCTATTAAAATTAAAATCAAAAATGGATTTTTAAAACAATAAAATTCGATTTCATTGGAAAGCACGCGAGACTCTGGTTTCAAAATAATAATTAAATTTGCTTTCTTTTAAAAATTTCTTTCATTAAAAACAAATATATTTTCAATTTTTTTAAATTAAATTAATTTTTTTTAAAAAAATAGATCAGAAATTTCATAGTTTATATTTTTTTTAAATTATTTTGAAACATAGATAAAAGTCATCTATTTTTCAAATTGGTATAATGAATTTAATTAATAAAGATTAAAATTGAAAATAACAGAAGTCTTTAAGATTAAGAATAAAATTTTCTAAACTTGGAATTGAAAAAGTAAACATTATTTCAGTAAAGATGAATTAATGTTTTAATGTTTTATGTTAAAAAGGAGAAATTAAAATATGCTCATTATGTTTAAATTTATTTATAAACTTGATCAATTAAATTCAGTTTCATAAAAAATATCATAAAAATTTATTTTTTAAAATTTTTAAATTAAAATTTCAAAAAAAAACAGATTGTGTTAAAATTAGGTTTCTTTAAAGATATTTTAAAAAAATATTCTTATTATAAATTATAAAAAAATTGATTAAATAACTGATATTTTCATTATATTCGGCCAGTCTAGTAAAACAAAACTACTGTGCAATTATTAGCTCGGAATATTTCTACATATCATTCAACAATTAATTTTTATTTTAGACGGCTGCTATGACATTTTTAAAGCAATTTAACCAGTAACAGTAGACACATTAAAACAAACAAGAAAGCATTGCATTTCAATGCATTTCTAATATGATATGCAAGAAAAATATAAATCGTGATTTCCTGATTTTAATTTAGAAAGTTTTATTTCGGTTTGAAATAATAAAAATATATCTCCTTTCCATATGATACACAAAAATAAAATTTTTTCACGTTTTCACTTAAATTGTATGAGCTTCATAAATTCTCCTGAAATCTTTGATAACGAAATTTCATTTCTATTTCGGAAAGATTTAAAACATCAGTTTGTTGCTTTGAGATAATTCATATTCAACTGTTAAGAAAATTTAAGAACCTTTTCTTGGAGGCTTCTTATTGAAAGAGGGAAATGCTTAGCTCTTACTTTACAAAACATGCTCTTACTTACATTCGAAAACAACGTCAATAAATCTTCTTTTACTTTAAACTCATATGAATATTGAAATACTCTGATCTTTCAAAATATTATATATTTATTTATATACATTTTTTTACTTTGATCATAATAAAAACCTCATGTTTTTCTTTTTAAGTTTTTATGTTTGGATACAATTTTCATCACGAGTTATTATTATTATTATTATTATTATTATTATTATTATTATTATTATTATTATTATTATTATTATTATTATTATTATTATTATTATTATTATTATTATTATTATTATTATTATTATTATTATTATTATTATTATTATTATTATTATTATTATTATTATTATTATTATTATTATTATTATATTATTATTATTATTTATTATTATTATTATTATTATTATTATTATTATTATTATTATTATTATTATTTTATTATTATTATTATTATTATTTATTATTATTATTATTATTATTATTATTATTTTATTATTATTATTATTATTATTATTATTATTATTATTATTATTATTATTTTATTATTATTATTATTATTATTATTATTATTATTATTATTATTATATTATTATTTTATTATTATTATTTATTATTATTATTATTATTATTATTATTATATTATTATTATTATTATTATTATATTATTATTATTATTATTATTATTATTATTATTATTATTATATTATTATTATTATTATTATTATTTTTTTTATTATTATTATTATTTATTATTATTTTATTAAATTATTATTATTATTATTATTATTATTATTATTATTATTATTATTATTATTATTATTATTATTATCATTATTATTATTATTATTATTATTTTACAATATATTTCGACAAAAAATGATAATCATATTAAAAACAATCAATAAATTATTTAAAAATAAATTAAAAAAATTATAAAATAATTATTTTAAATTTTCAAAACATTTTTAAACTAAACATTATTTTTAAATACTTTTTAAAATTATATTTAATTCACATCAAAAATAAAAGATCATTTCAAAAAAAATGAAATATCCTTTATTTATAATGACAAATAACCTAAAACTATACACATTATAGAAAGATATTTATTAAGGGTTGACAGTTACTGTCGAAATATTTCATTTAAATTTGTGTTAATTTATTGATAGATTTACATTGGTAAACAAGAAAAGATTCATTTATATAGCAATTAAGAGTTTAAATTTTTATTTCAGAAAGAATCATATCAACAGAAAAATCAAAAAATTATTTAGGAAGGCATTCTACAAAGTTCTGCAACCGGAAATTTCAACCAAAATATATCCTTTTATCAAGATTTCAAAAAAATGAATCAGAGAAAATGGAAACTGAGGTAAAATATTAAAATTCTTTAAATAAATAATGTTTAAACTATTTTAATTAATACAAACATTTTGCAATCATTTATTTTTGATAAATTTTCAACAATGGTATCCAAACCATATACCGCTATAAAATCTTTAATTCAACATTTATTATTCGAGTAATAAAAACAATTTATTTTAAAATGAAAATTTATTTCCTCGACTTTTTGAATTTTTATTTATCTATTAAAATTAGCTTTTAATATTATTCAAATATTTTACATATTTCTACAATATTTTGTTTGCCTTGAGTTAAAAGATTTGCATATCACTGTTTTAACGGTTTTCTTTTGTATTAAAAATCTCCATTTTCATTCACTTATTTCTCCTTAGTTTACGAGCATTTATAGTATCAATAAATTTAGTTATTGTTGAAAACAAATTTAATTTTAAAAATAAATTCAAAATTATATTTTATTTACAAGAAGCTTCATTTAAATACACATTTTACGATATATTTCGACTGTTCTCTTAACATCTTCAAATAGGATATGAAAACTATAAATATTGTACAATATTTTAACAGATTATACACTTTAATTTAAAAAAAATTTAAAATAAATATTTTTAAAATTTGTTTTAAATAATTTTAAAATAAATAATTTTTAATTTTTTTTAATAATTTTAAAATAAATATTTTATTTAATCAGAAACATTTCTTTCATAAATGCGATTATTAATATAATGATTTGAACCTCATCTTTAAACAAAACAGCATTACTTACATTTATCAGGTATTATCCACAAAAATTAGAAATCCCAAATATTGTCTCAAATTTCATCATTTTTCTAATGCTTTTTCTTTTTATTAATTGAACATCTTTAGTTAAAAGACATTCACTAAATTTCGTTTTAAAAATGAAAGAAAGAATCATATTTTATTCTTAAAAATTTTGTCAAAATCACAAATTTAGATTTTAAATTTTATCAAAAATCTTAAATGTTAAACATATAATGATATCGAATATTACTAAATCAAACTACTTTCAACAATTTCAATTTTAGAACAAATAAAAAATTTGAAAAAAATAAAAAGTTGTCTTAAAAATATAAATTTGTTAAATGAACTGGACAAAAAAATATTAAAAAATTTGCTAATATTTGAAAAAACGCAAAAAAATATTTAAACAAACAAAACAGTTTATTGTATTAATTTTGTTTTTGAATAAATCTCTTTGCCTGTCTGGTCATTTACACTACAGGGAATGAGGAAGTTGCCGATCACGCCACTCATTAAATGTAAAATACTTTCAATGCCATTTTTCATATGACTATGATAATCACATTTTACAGTTCATTTTACAGTCTATACAAAAATTTTAAAATCAAGTTTGACATTAGAAGTCTTGAGGAAATTTGAAGCATTACAGACAGCATCGTTCTATAAACATTTTAAATTATAATAATGATGATTATTATTATAATATTCAATTTTAGATGCCAAGAAACCATTTTACGTTATTATCATTATTATTATTTTTATTATTATTAATATTATTATTTTTATCATTATTATTAGTCTTATTATGCTAGTTTATTTTTAAGTAATTTAACCCGAATTCCTCTTTTCCTCTAAAAAATTCTAAATGATTTACTATCGTTATAAAAGGGATAAAAAGTGATTTTACTAAATATTCTAAATTCTTCAGAATAAAAATCAAATTATTATCATAAAATAATTGTAATTTAATGAAATTTAAAGTAATAAAGTAATTTAACTTAATATAAGCTGAATATAAGTCTAATGGTCAAATTTATAGATAATAAATAATTAAATAAGCTTGGCAACGATTTTATTAAAAGAAAATGCCATTCAAACACACGTCGTACGATATATTTTACCAGTTTAACTGTCATCTTTAGGCACACAAACCAACTAAAATATTAAGAATTAATTTATATAATTTAAACAAATTATTTAATTAATATGAAAAATTATTTGTTTAGAATATATAAATTAATTCATAATATTTTAGTTGGGTTTTGGTTCCTGAAGATGACAGTTTAATTGTCGTAATATATTGCACATAATACTTAGTGAAACTTAACATAAATATTTTAAAACATTATTTTCAAACAATAATTATTTATAAGTTAAAATATATGAATATATAAAACCAATTAAATAAAAATATTTTGAATATAACTAATCTTTTAGATTCTTTAAAAAATTTAAAAAAATAATAATAAAAGAGATTTAAAAATTTTGTATTTAATAAATCATAAATATGTCAAAGTTAAAATTCTAAATAAAACTCTTTTTTTGAATTTTATTAAAATTTATTTTTAAATAAAATAATATTTATAAGAAATTTCTTATCAAACGGTTAATCATATTAAAACTCTTGTGTTGGTGGATAACTGATAAAATTCAGTGAGGAATTTCAATTCAGTTTTCGTCCCGATTTCATTTTTAATTTAGTCTAAGAATGAATTTTAAAACAAAATCAAACTTTATTTAATCATTTTTTTCTGATATTTTCTTGTAAGTCAACAAATAATTTCGGGATTGAAATAAATGTGGTAGATATTGTCCTATTGTGTTTATTAATATTTAAGGGAAAAACTTTATAGACTTATTTTTCAGAAAAATTGAACATTTGTTTTAATCTAGAAAATATAATATTTACTTTCGATAATTTATTTTTTGAAAACATAGTTAATGTAATACCAATTATAAATTTAGTTAATAAACAAATAGAATTGATGGGCCCCTATTATGATATGCAACATTTTATTAACATATATTATCTTTGATGTCATATCTTTCACTACTTATGACTATCAAATTGAATTGCGTTTTATTAAATGCTAACCTCATTTTTATTATCTAACGTATCTTTAGAATAGTTTTTACTTGTCTATTGTTTCTATTTAATAAAAAAGCCCAACTTAGGGTCATGATGTCATAACCTACTTTTCACATCTTTCAGAGCGGTTCTGAAACAATTACGTGATATTTTGTAATTTTAAGTTTTTATTTAAATTTAATTATTCAATGTAAAAGAAAATAAAAGATTACAAAATAAAGGAATAAAGGAACATAAGTAATTAAAAAGCACAATTGTTTTTCTTTTCATTTTAATATTTAATGAAAGCAAAGTGAAAAATACTATTCCTTGTATTATTTCATAAAAAACATATGAAATTAAATAAATTTATTTTAGTATTAAATGTTATGTAATAAATGAAGCAATATTGTTAGTAATGTTGTTAGAAATATATTTCGAGGAAATTATCCTTGTTTTCAGTCTGCCATCAAAATCTTTGTTAAATTTCTTATATTTGGCGTTTTTCGAGTTTTTATTAATATTGTTAGTATTGATTTTATTATGCAATATTTATGGTAATAATTTAATATATTAATTTATCCATTGCATATTAAGTTTATCAATTGTTTGTATTCGAGTTATCTTATCATATTTTTGACCAATTGGGTAATTTTAATTTTTTAATTTTTATTTTTGAAAATTGTTAACTATTTCTTTTTACTACAAATAGCTGAAATGCAAGAATCACATATATTATTAATTTCAACTCTTTGAGAAAAATATTTTTTTATTAATTAATCACTTATTTATTGTTTATATTTTTTTTATCAAAAACGGTAAGGTCAATAATAAACAATAACTGAACCGCATTTGCTTTGGTAATTAACAAAATGACCCGCATTAAAAAGAATGTAAACACAGTTTTATAAACGATAATTGTTAACATTTTAGTGTTTCTCAAACTATGGACTAAAATCATTGTTTCAAGATTTTCATCCCTGTGCAGCACTTTTATTGAACTGTTAAATTTGACCAATAGGCCTAACGTTGGACCAAACATTTGTACATTTGAATGTGGTAATAATTTACCGACACTGCTGTTGACAAAGCTTTCATAACAATTAAATAACTATTATAAAAAGTCTAATAATAAAGTTTATTAGAAAATAATAATGTTAAATTAATGTAATCCATAAAATTTATATGGCAATATAAAGTTACACGAGTCAGTAAAACACTAAAAGCATTATTTTGACAAAGTCACTTTCATTAAAACCAGATAGAAGAACAATCGCTTGAAAAAAAGATTAATCTGTAAAAGAAAATAAACAAAAATCCAATTTATTAAATAAAGAGACGATAAAAATTGAACTATGAAAAGTAAAAAGTATACAAATATGCTAAAGAATATAAATTATCATATAAATTAATTGAAGTAAATGAATAATTAACTTTAAAATAATGTTTCATTTTGGATTTAGTCATTTGTCAAAGACTGAATTTTATTGAGAAAAAAGGTTGATTATAATATTAATAAATTGACTTCATAATAAAACATGGAAACATACACAAGCACCGAATCAGGACAACAAATGATGTGCATGAATATATTATTAGAATGCACATAATGCAAAGTGAGTGTAAACATACAAACACAGCATATCCGTGTATCTTATACATTCAATAATGAAAACGCATTATGATGATGACTAATGCAGTAGTTTTTAAAGTGGTGGTCGGTGGTTTACTGATAACTGATCTGTGGAAGAGTTTTTTTAAATTTTCAAGTGTTTTATTTAAAATGGTTAAATTATTTGAATTTTACTTATTTTATTATTACATATATAACGCTTATTGTATTCTCAAAAAATATATGTTGCTATTGTAAGTACTCATCCTTTAAGTTAGCAGTCCGCGATCTTCAGCAAGATCTTCTTGCTGGTCCGTTGCGTGCAGATCTTTAAAAACAATTGGAGCAGTGCATACGGTTGGAAATTTATAAAACTAGGGCCATATTTTTAATTTTTATTAAATAGTATAGATCTTAACAATTAAATATAAAAGCAATTCGAATGGAAAAAAAATTAGTAATTTGTTTGAACTTTCGTCTATAAAAATTTATATATTTTTGTCTTTAAAGTAAGTTTTCTCTAAAGGAAAATTATTTATTAGACATATAAGCCGAACTCCAATAATTTAAGTCATAGAATTCAGACATAGAAATCATAAGCCTTTATTTTTAAAATGATTATGCAATACCAGCACTGATCCGTTTCCGAAAGCAAAAGTAAAGTGAAGGAAGAAATGGGTTTTTTTAACAGGTAAAACAAAAATCATATATTTTCGTGAGATGTGTTTTTTGTAGACAATGTTTACTTCAAACAAATTCGGGCTTAATTTTTAATTGTTTATTAAAAACTATTACATTTTTGTTAATTAAAACCGATAAAAATTTTGAGGTTTTGATAAATATCAAATTTATTGTACTTTGATAAATAGTTAAAGTATTTTAGAAATTAAAACAGAATATTCATTTTACATTATGTGGAAAGTTTAGGCATTTTCATTTAAAAATAAGGAAAAAAATCCAATTTTGCAACAAAATTTGCATGATTCTATTTATTAATGTAGCTAATTGAATAAAAAATGCCGTTTATTTGTCGAGTTTTATTAATTATTATTATTATTATTATTATTATTATTATTATTATTATTATTATTATTATTATTATTATTATTATTATTATTATTATTATTATTATTATTATTATTATTATTATTATTATTAATATTATTATTATTATTATTATTATTATTATTATTATTATTATTATTATTATTATTTTTATTATTATTATTATTATTATTATTATTATTATTATTATTATTATTTATTATTATTATTATTATTATTATTATTATTATTATTATTATTATTATTATTATTATTATTATTTTTATTATTATTATTATTATTATTATTAATATTATTATTATTATTATTATTATTTTTATTATTATTATTATTTTATTATTATTATTATTTTTATTATTATTATTATTATTATTATTATTATTAATAATAATAAAAAGAAATTTGCAGGGCGACAAGAAATTCCAATTTGAAACCCATTTTAATAATAAAATAATAGATTCCTATCTGAAACTATTTCAGAAACCAAGTCAAATTGAAGAGATAAATAATATTTGTTATCGAAGCATAACTTATTAAAATTGTTATTAATCTGGGATTTCAATCGTAAAGGCTTGACATTGTAAATATACCTTTTAAAAATGCATAATTCTCATTTCCTATGTTTAAAATGAGTTCATCAGTCGTATTTCATTCTTTTCTCTCAGAAAAAATTGAATTTTGAATTATTTCATCTGAAATATTAGTAAAAATGTATTTCTAAATTTATATAAATAAATATATATATATTGTAAGGCTGAGGAACTTATGCAATATTTATTGAAAAAAAGATTTTTATAAATTATTTTATATAATTATAATATAAACTAATAAGCTAAATTTTTGTTTTAATCATCTGGTTGATAATAATAATCAGAAAGAATTAAGTACACGCAGTTATTATGAATATAGAACATTTTATTAGAAGGAAAGAATTTGATGATCTTGGAATTCTTTATATTGAAAAGCTCTTTATGGATAAGTAAGTTAGGAAAAACAGTTTTATCAATAGAAATAGCAGAATAGAAATGTTTGAGATTGGATTTTTTTTGGGTGTAAATTGTACACATGGTTTTTGGATCTAGATCTTAATGATGAAAAAGCATTGAAATTTCAATGAACAACAGAATGGCAAAGCAAAATTCTAAATCATAGCGGGTGAATAACAAAAAATTTTCAGCGTAAAATCACATGTATTTGAGTGTGTGAATATATGTAATTTTCCGTCAAAAAATTAAATTCTTTACAATCAATTAAAACAAAGCCAACTACTTAAATTTTTAACATATCATTTTTATCAATGACTACAAATATTTATTATTCAAATTTACAAATGCATAAATGTATTAAAATGTAATTATTTTCGTCTAAATCATTAATTAACTCTTATAAGTTGATAATAAATAGAGAATTAAAACAAAAAATTAATAAATGTTTAATTTCAAAAATACATATCGAAATACAACTTGTTAAAGAAAAGTAATTGCAAAAGATGCGGACAAAGTCAGGTTAATATTAACACTAAATGCTAAACATAAATCCATGTGTACTTAGTTGAATGAACCAGCAGACAAAGATTTCCCCCCCTCCTCACCAAATAATTCCCTGCGTGCAACGAGCTCTGTCTTCTCTAGACGACAAGCAGTAGACAATCGACAGACAGACAGATTATGTTTTTTTAAGCCTCGCTTGTGCTACAGTTGAAAGTGCTCTGTATTGCCCGTAGATAACAAAATGAAGTCCTCTGTTAATTTCGATACACTACAATATACATATATATTTATATAAATAAATTTATACATATATATATATATATATTATATATATATATATGCAAAAATTTTAAATGAAATTGATTCAAAGACAGTGAAGTAATTAAGAATGAAGCAGAGACAATGCGTGTAAATCTGCATAGATAACTTATTATGCGATTATTCTTTCAATTTTAATGTTAATTTTTTCACAACTTCAATAGTATATTTCCTAGCGATTCTGACAAATAATTTATTTATTATTTCGATTCTATTAAAATTCTCTAATAATTACAAGAATCTTTTGTACGAAAAATAATTCAATGAAAAAAATAACAATTTATTTTAAATTAATTATTTATTTAATATTTATAATCATAATTATAATTTATTAAATCTATTGATTAATTATTATTGATTTTTGGAAATTATAAAATTAAAATGACACAAACGAAATAAAATTTACTTAAAAGTTATGAAAGATAATATTTTATTTAAATAATTTTTAGCTAATAATGCATTTGAGTAAACGTTTTAAGGAAAAGTATTCCAATATTTACATTAATTTTATTAATAAACCATTTACTAATAAAATATCAACAGTTTTGCTTTGAAGTGTTTTGAGTTTAATTTGAAAAGACTTTTACAATTTTTTGTCTTTATATTTTTATTTCATAAATTTGTTTGATAAAATTATTTGTAACATTTAAACAATTCAAATATCAAAATCAGATAAGAAATATTAAAATTTCTTAATTTAAATGCCTTAAAAATTAAAACAATGATGTCTTTAAAATCTTTTTAATTGTTTTAGTTACTATGCATTACGATCAAATTCTGTATAATATTTAATATATTTTTTAAATTAAAATATCTCTCAAACAATAATACAAAGATCTTGTAGTTTTTTCGCGTGTTTCACACACACACACACATATATAATAATAATAATAATAATAATAATAATAATAATAATAATAATAATAATAATAATAATAATAATAATAATAATAATAATAATAATAATAATAATAATAATAATAATATAATAATAATAATAATAATAATAATAATAATAATAATATAATAATAATAATAATAATAATAATAATAATAATAATAATAATAATAATAATAATAATAATAATAATAATAATAATAATAATAATAATAATAATAATAATAATAATAATAATAATAATAATAATAATAATAATAATAATAATAATAATAATAATAATAATAATAATAATAATAATAATAATAATAATTTTAAGTATTCGTATTAACTCAGCTGAATATAAAATGTAAATTGAATAAAAATATCATATCAGATTTCATTATAATTAATATGTTAAATTTTAGTGATTTCAGTTATTTCATTAAACTAAATGAAACCTTTTAACTGATGAGAAAATATTTTTCAAATTCTTCAAATTCTATTTTAATTTCAATATATAATTTTGTTTCAATTATCGAATTTTATAAATTATTCTTTATTATTAAAATTTTGATTAATGAAAAATTTGTTTCACGTTCTGCCACTAATCATTTAGCACCTGAAACATGGAAAACTAAGTTTTTTTCATATTCAAGCAATTAACAGTTTTAATATATAAATTTGATGTAAAAGTAAATTCGCATATTTTAAAAGTCAAATTAGATACTCATTCTTTATACTCATTTTTACTCATTCAACAGCTTACTTATTGTCTCTTAAACCGGTTATAAATTTCGTATTTTGGAATGAAAACGTCTCTAAACTTCACATTTTGAATAACATGAATTTTATTTTCAATAATGAAAGGTATTATCAAATAGATAGAGTACTCTGAATTCTACTTTAGCATTAACGCGGGCATCAATATGTTTAGCAAGTTAAGATACAAAAATTGCTTCTTTCCAATTTCAGAAATACATTGCTTATAAACTGGAGCCGTTTTGGCATTTTATGAACAATTTATATAAGAACATTATATCCACATTTAAAATGGAGAAAAAAGAATGAATTCTAAAAAGACATGAAAAGATTTAATAATTCAGCGCTAAGATTAAATTTATAAACCAACTGATACTGGTCTTTATACTTCTCCAGAAAGGTTTTGTGAATTTAATTATAAATAAAATATGGTGAAAGGATTGATTTATCTTTCATGGTTTTAATAAAGAATAAGTATTCAAATTCATTTTTATTTTTATTATTGATTAAATTGAGAATTCCAGGAATCATTATTTGAGAATTTCTGATTGTAGTTTGATTAATTGATGTAAATCGATTGTTGATGTAAATAATATTAATAGTGTATTTAAAAATAATTATCCTAGGTTTGTGTAATTGGAAGGTTTTACAAATTTTAAAAGAAAGATAAGTAAACCGTTAAAAGATTTAGATTAATTCGGGTTAGTTACGCAATATGTTCATTAATACGCCAAAGGCTCTGTTTCGACTGTGTTTGAATATTTTTAATCAATTTACATGTAATAGATGTAATTTCACATACATTGGAAAGAATTCTCGTCATCTCTGTACTGGAACATTGTCAAGTGGAGTTATTGACCAATATTAGTGAGCTCAATAGAGCCTAAATGAGTAAAATAGGCATGTCTGATTTCAAAGTTTTAATAAAAATGTTTTATGATTACAGAGAAGTGTTATTCGTGTATTTACGATAAGGTCATTCGATCCAAAAATTAATGTGTAAAAAGCTATAACTGCAAATGCTTTTAATATTATTGAATAGTTTAGTTATGTAAAATTGAGATAAGTAAACATGTCATTGTTAGTTGTCAAAAATTTTAAATATTTTGTTTGGATGTATAAATTAAATCCATATTATTTAATCTAAATATATCACAAAATGTATATTTGAATGGCATTTTTTTGTAATAAAAAAATTTTATACGAACTTTATTAGAAAAAATAATAATAAAACTACATTTATTAAAAAAACAATAATAAATTAAATATTAATTACTTCATTTAAACAAATAAAAATTAAATCATAAAAATTTATGAAACTAAATAAATCAATTTTTATATAGTCGTTGAGTATTATTAGGTTGATTAAAGGTTAAACAATTATAATTATTTATTTATAATTTTAGTGTATATTTTATATTTTACCAATCATAATAAACTCTAACAGATTTTTGAGTTTTAAAATAAACATTTTACTTATTTAGTTCTAAATAAAATAAAGTATATTTTACAAAAAATTACATTTATATAAATTTTCCAAATCTTTTAATTAAAATAAATGTTTGTAATGCAGATTGGGCCGTCGACAAATAAATGTACCTACGAAATGAGTTTCCACATTCGAAATCAACTGCATAAATCAGTTTTCGAAAAACTGAACTATTTAATGCAAATTACGGAGCAACGAAAACAGAGAAAAAGTGCTCGATAAAATTTAGACATTATTATTAATTTCTGTATGAATTTCGTTAATAAAATTTTATTTTTATTTGAATATTATTATATATTATTATTTCTTATATTATTATTATTATTATTATTTCTTATATTATTATTATTATTATTATTATTATTATTATTATTATTATTATTATTATTATAAATAAGTCTTTGCTGTATGAAAATTAAATAAAAATAATTGTATTCAAATTGTATCAAAATTTTTCAAATAAAACAGATTTTTAAAAAATAAACATTTAAAATAGTTTTAAATTATTTTTAAAAATGGTAAATATGCTATCATTTTTTTCAAAAATTTGTTTATAAAACAAAATTGATATTAAATTAAAATCTTTTTCATAAATGTAATTTAACAAACAACATTGCACTAAATACCTAATATACAAAACAAATTGTGATGATTATTCGAAAAAGTCATTGCCCTATCCTCTATAAGTAAACCCTTATAATTAATGTGTATGACTGCATGCATATTAATTATTTTAATTGCCTGGTCCTCGTATTACTTTGTTGCTTATTATTTATCGCAATGATGAATGTGGTGTAAACACACATATAGTATATATATTTTTTGCCTTTCACATAATGACAAAGGTATAAAGACAAATAATTTAAAAATTGAAACAATAAAAACCATAAAACAGTCTAACTGTGTAAAACATGTCAGAAGCTTTATAGGATTATGTAATTACTATAGAAAATTTATTCGAAATTATTCAAAGATAGCTAGATGGAATCGTTGTAAGATGGTAAAAACCAAAGTATTGCTTGAACAACACAATGTGATGAAGCTTTTGATAAATTATAACAACGTTTGATGATTGCACATTTAATATGCTATTCGGACTTTAATAATACTTTTATTTTGGATATAGACGCTAGTTTCTATTGTATAAGTGCTGTTTTATCCCTAAAAAAGACCATATGAAATGAAGTTTATTTTGATCACTGATCATAAAGCAATGTCAATAGAAGATCAAACTTTTAAGTGAGAGAATAATTCAACAGAAATAAGTGAATTAAAAGAAGATATTGATAAAAGGAACAGGTAATATTTATATATAGACAATGGCAGGCCATTTCACAGGACAGAAGAAGCCTGGGCCATTTCAAAATTCTGAGGCCCTTGACCGAGCCTAAAATACATATTAAACATATTAAGTACTCCTGGCCCCCCTGTGATAGGGCCTGGACAATGTTATTATTAAGACTAATAAAAATAAAAGTTATATTAGAACCTGCTCAGATAAGCTTAATAAAGCCTAGAATTTGTTTTTTGATACTTTGGTAGTCTATTAATGTAAATTAAGATCTTTGAGTTTAGAACCCACTACAAGGTTATTCTTAGTATTCCCTAAAATAATGTTTTGGTGTTATTTTGTCTCTAAATATATCTAAATTGCATTAACTGCTATCGGAATTGTGTCATGCTGGAATTAACAAAATTACAAACCATTCAAAGAATTATTATTATTTCAAAAACATGGATGAAAGTATTAAAAATATTGTAAAAACCTGTGAGATTTTCCAGAAACGTAAAACATTCACTGGTCAAACAAAAGAATTTTTTGAAAGGTTGAATGCTATCGAACCATTTAAAAATATACTCATTATTTTTGTTGTCCATTTAAAATCACACCATCTGGAAGAATATATATTCTCACTATAATTGAGCAGTTTAGTAAATAAATAGTGCTAAAAGCAGTAAGAACGCAGGATAAAAAAACGCAAGTCGATAAAGTTCATGGATTTTGAAGTTTGGTCCACGAAAGAAATTCACTATGACAAAAAAAATGTTTCGATTCAAATAGTTTTAGAAACATGGCACTAAAATCTCAAATAAAGACAGTTTCTTCAAGTAGAATGTAGAATGTATGATGATCAAAGTCATTTAAGTCGAGGGTTATGTGATATAATTGGTTGGGTTGATTTGATTCCCTGCTCCTATATGTAAACCATTATAATTAAAGTGTATGACTGCATGCATGTTTTATTGATTATTTTGATTGTCTGGGTCCTCGGATTACTTCATTACTTATTATTTATTACAATGATGCAAGTGCTGCAAACACACATGTAGGATATATATATATATTTTTTTTAGAGACATTGTTATTTTAACCTTCTTACAGTAATATTTATTTATTTAAATGCATTCAAAATACCTGAAAACTGAGCGTTTTTAATCGAAATATATAATGCGATGTCTTTTAATATAATTAGTTGACTCTTTTTAATTATTATTATTATTTTTAATTTATTATTATTTTTAATTTATTATCATTAATTAATGTATTATAATTATTATTAATTTATAATTGTTTAATTAATCAGATGAAATATTTTAAAAAGATTTAAATCGAACTCAAAGAACTTTTGAAATAATGTGTTTACAAAATAAGAAAGTGAAATACAAAATAACCATCAAAGAACTTGAAAGTAATAATTCATCTAACATTTTTAAATTTTCTATTGATCGTATAAAAGATAAAAAAAAATTAATTATTAATTTAACATTACACGAGGGTTTCTAATGAGACATACTGAGACAGAACGCAATAATGTCAGAATTATTTTGAAAAAGGAAATTTTCAAAAAATTATTCATCTTCATAGACATCGATACATGTAAAAAAATTATCAATTTTATCATTATTTTTATGATTAATTATTACTATTTTATTAATTACATAACAGTTAATTGAAATATATTTTCATAATTTCACTTTTAAATACTTCAAAATTTCTTCAAATTTAGAACAAAATCTAATTCTTATTTCAACGAAAGTTTTAAAATTTTTATACAAAATGGCTAAATTATATAATTCAAATAATTTATTAATAATTTTATTAAAATTTTCCTAAAGTGAACCGGTATTGTCCTTGGATATTTTAGCCTGGTTCGAAACATATTTTAAATAATTTCAAGAATTCACTATTAAGCTGCAAGGATTTTCATCATTTTCTTATAAATTTTGACTTTATAAAGTCTTAAGTATTAAAACAAGGTTTCTTAACCTGGTGTCCATGGATCATTTTTCGGGGTTTCGTCGACTAGAATTTAATTTTTAATCCAAAATTTTCAAAATTCTTTAACTTGAATTTTAATACCAAGCACAACAACATAAAAGTAAAACCCGAGTAATTTTATCAAATAAAAATAAATTTTTTTTATTTTTTATTGTGTTTACGCTGCACTTTATTTTTCCAATAACCTTTATGCGAATAACCGTCATATTTTTTACAAGAAATGGTACACGGACAAGGATAGCGTTATTTATCATACCCGGATAAAAGTAAACGAAATTGAGCTCATTCCATATTTTGTCTATCTTCTCAAAACTTACTTAATCGTTCAGTTTTTCATTGCTGTCATCTCGATTGTCATCATCATTTCATGTATAAAAAATATTATGATGCTGATAGATTTCTGTAAAAGGTTAAAGGAAAAGAGAAATAGATCCAAGAAACAAAATGACATAAAATTAGAAAAGGTAGTTGAAAATATAAATGAAAATAATTAATAAATAATAGAATTTTTTTTCGATTTAAACAAAAAGTCAATTTTGTAAATATTTTTTAAGCCTTAATAAAAATATTTTTGGAATTGTTTTTAATAAAGCAAAAATATTTTCAAACAAAAAGTTTTCATTCAATTTCTGAATAATTTAAATGTGAATTCTAAATGTTGCATGAATAAAGAAATTTAACTAGTATTTATAATTTGAAATTTTTATACCCTCAATTTAATTCTATATGTCTAAAAAAGGTAGCGTGAAGAAAATGACGTTTTTTTTGGATTCTGTTGCATGAAAGGATCTGACAGTACGGAAAAGCCACAATGCTTTCTGTGTATAAAAAGTTAAAATTAAACTTAACATCGTGAATGTTTTCTTAAAAAGAAGGCCGGACATTAATACAACTTTGGTATTACAGTAACACTCATAGGCAAAATAAATAGCGCAAGCAAAAACATTTGTCATTCCAAAATTAAGAATAGAAAACTCAAAATTAAAAATAGAAATAAAAAACAGTACATAATTATGAATAAAATAATTATTTGCAATGCATAATTATTCGTCACTACTTGATAATATGAGTAATTGTTAGTGACAAACTAGCTTTTTTTAACCATCGCCCCCTTAAAACACAATTTGATTTTCCACCACCCCCTAAAGATTATTTAATTGTATAATATACAAGATGTATTGCATGTAAATACATTTTAATGGAAACAGAACAATTGCTACCGGATTGCTCCAATAGCGTTATTTAACAGAAACCTGTTACAACTTGATTGCGTACGGCGTGCGGGCTATCCTACGAAATCTATGTTAAGTATTTTAAGTTTTTATACTATCATACAGGGTAGAAATATAAACTAATTATTCGTTATTGTGTAGTAGGTAGGTTTTAATTTTAGTGAAATTTAAAATATAAAGTAAATGAAATTACAAATTTACCATCGCCCTCTTAACCCACGCCAAAGCCCCCAATTTTTTCTGGGCCCCTTAACGCCTCCTTCTAGGTCTCAAACGCACACAAGGGGGCGTTATCGCTCACTTTGAGAATGACTGAACCAGACCAAAGTCACTATAATCACTAGAGATATCCACATCCATCAAGCTCTTTAATTTACACTTTAATTTACAGCTATTGATTCCTCAGTAATTACATGCATGACATCAGTGCGCAGAAGTGATTGAACTATTTTAAATAAGTGTAAAAATAGCTTGTTGAAAACAGTTTAACTAACTTTTAACTAAGAATTTACTTTTCTAAATTCTATTTTTGCAAAATCATTTCCACATTCATTAATCTAAATATTTAATAGTCTAATGAAATCAGAATTTTTGGTTGAGTGAAAAAATAAAAATTTTTCAATATTTAGAGAAATATCAGTAAAAACAATTCTAAATGAGGGATACCTTGACACTAACCTTTTTTTCCACGAAGCTCATGTCTGAGGGCCACCCAGATTATATGATAATAACTTCAGTTTACACAAAACATTTAATTATTTAAATATTAATTTTACTTTTATGTAATTGAATTTTAATGTATTTTTTTGTTTAAATTATGAAATTTAAACAATTTTTTTGAACATTCAACTTAATATAAATAAAAATTAATGCAAACTCTAGAATAAATCTGATCACTGAAGCAATATTTAACAAATTATTAATTCTAGTTAATCTCTATCTTAGACTAGAGTAAGAAAAAGGAAAAATACAAATTAGACAAATAAATGCATGTCATACGGCAGAAATACTCTAAAACGACATTGCTCTCATATTGGTTTCAGGATATAAAAAATTTTAATTAATTTAATTTATAGATGTTTATGTTTGATTCTTAGGTTGAAATGCTGTTAATTTAATAAATTAAAATTAAATTGAAATTGATATTTGAACAATCTTCATTATGATTTAATCTAATTTTTTTGTCAGAAGAGGTTCACATTAAACAATGGAAAAATATTGTTAGAAAAATATATTCAAAGATTTCTATTAAGATATTGTAAATTATTTTGCGTGTTCTGATAATTAATGAATTAAAATTAATTTTAATTAGTTAATATAAATCTGTTATCGAATTTGAAATTTTTTACATTTCAAGAAATTATAAAATAATATTTTTGTTTAAATATTTGAAATTTAAAATTATCGTTAAAAATTTATTTTAACATTTATATTAACAATATAAGTCACTCGCTTAAATTTGTGCTGGTCATATAATTCAATTTGTAATAAAATACAGCTATTATTCAAAACTATATTTACTAATTCTATTTTACATTATTATTATGTATTTACTATTAAATTATTTTCAATTAAAATATATTAAGTATCAGAAGAAAAAGAATTTCAAGAAGTCAAATTTTAGAGATATCAAAGCAACTCAAACAAGAACTAAAAGTTCAAACGTTGAACTTCGATTAGCAGTATTCATCATAAATTACTGAAATTTAATGTTGCAGAAAGAATTGAAGCGTGGTCCTTATGTGGACTGATGCCTGTTTTAGAACATTAAGTCGTGGAATTCTGCAAATCAACAACTAATGATATAGAAGTCAATGAAAACCTCAGAAGACATTCGCAATAAGCCACTCGAAATAGAATTTGGTGGCGTCAACGTGCTGCAAAAAAACCCCGAGAAACCATGTAAAAGGGTCAAGATAGAAGTGTCAAGAACCACAAATTAAGAAAACTCATAAAATGATAAATGTCAGACGACATGCCTTTATTTGGTAATAAATAAAGTGGACAATTAACATATATATGTCATTAAATGATATCTTACTTGTTGAGAATTTGGTTAGTCTGTTCCCTTAGCCCCATGTAGTTTAGTAACTTGGAGAATGGATTCAAAATTTAAGTCTTTTCTCCAAGTAACAACAATAATTAAAATTAAGGCCGGGAAAAATAAAAATAGAATTTGAAAAAATGAAAATGAAAAAAAAGACTTTATTTTGGAAATTGGGATGTTTTGTAATTTAAAGGACAATACTTTAAAATAATTGTTTTTTAAAAATTTGTTTGTTTAAAATTTTAATGTAAATGAAAAAAATTTGAAAATTAAAAGGTTTTAAGTTGTTATTATAATTTTGTAAATTAATTTGAATAAATTTCTCAAAATGCCTGCTATTCTTAAATTTTTGAATAATTCTGATAAATTATTTGCAGTTGGTGGATTTATGTTTATGACATACAAATGTGGTGTCTGGTCAGATAATGATTCTAGTCGGAGCTCATTTAATACATTATGGCATTCTATTATTGCAAAATCTTGTGACGTTATTCCTAGTAGAGCCGGCGAAATTAAAGAGACTAGCACAGCTCGAGAGGCTTTGTCTACTCTCAAACCACAAATTGGAATTACATCTCATATTGTTTCTTCTCAAGCTGCACAATTCGATAAAAGTGAAGCAGGAAAAACTCTTCGTTGGATGGATATGTTAAATGCTACAGTTCCAAGACGTATTAAAACTGCTCTCGATAAACTCCCTGCAAATGTTCAAGAATGTGCTATGGATGAATATCATAACTTTCTGTTTGATGGTCTAGTTTCGGGATATTCGATGACAGCGTTGGGTTCAGGTCATAGTGAACAGTTAATTGGAAAGACCTGTGTAAACCCCAACGCAAGCATTCTCATTCCCAATCAAAATCTGCTGATCGGGGATCTTCCGCGGCTGCAATATCTCTGTATCCTCGTGGGCCTAATTAATAAATTAGTTAAAAAGATGATGGAAAGTGAACAAGATAAAGGAAAAATATAAAAGCAAATGGTAAAATACCTTAATGAAGATTCAAATATATCTTTCTTGACGGAGGAATACTGTTGCTGGAAATGTAAAATTGACGAGAAATTGCATTGACGAAACTGTAAATTTAAAGTAACCGAAAAAAAAGATTTGATTATTGTGAAATATTTGCACTATTAAAATGATAATTGTTAACAATAATAACAAATTAAAATAATTTACAATATTTTAGATACAAAAATATTTTTCACTATTATTTGTCATGAATTTTATTCTCATTTTAGTTTGAGTTTAATTTTTAAAATATTTTTGTTTGGATTTATTTATATTTTATAACTTTTCATGTGAGAAGAATTTTCAATAAAGAAGTGTTGGGAAGTTATTGTTAAAGTCGGTTGCTCTCTGACTTTATTTCACTTTATCACAAATACAAGTTATCACTAAATTTGCACTTTTCTCTGACTGACAATTATTGATTATCGTTAGGTAAGGCTACCCAAAGGACAAATACATTTCTGATATGATAATTATATTTAACTGATCAATAATTTTCTATAATTATATAACTATAGTTCCAAATCTTTAGGGATCATCGAAATATTACAACTCACTCAGAATGATTGGGGCAACAACAATTATTCAATTATTTCCTTATCGCCCGGTCAAGTTAATTTTTAAATTGTAATCCATTGGATTTCGCTCGCTCTGAGTTTTCCTCATCGTTCGGGTTTCCCATTAGCTCGGGCCTTTCATTAGCCAATTAGTTAACTTTATTTAATTTGGTTTTCAGTATAACTTTTCCTAGGAACCATTCATAAGATTTTTATTTTTATTACCAGATTTGTCTTATGATTTGGCGTTCAACAATACCCATTTCCTCCGATCAATATTAATTTCCAAGTTTTTAATTAGTTTTGCACTTTATTGATTTTTGATGTTTTTTGTTCAACTTCGATTTTTCGAATGCACTCATTTTATTTCCATTATTATAATAACAACCTCAACAGAAGTAAGTGAAAGATAAGTTTAGTAAATTTAGTGTTTTACGTCGAAATATTTCATTTTGTGAATAAACACTAGCCTATATAGTTATTTGCGAAAAGAAATAATGTATGTTTTTTCAAAGAGTTTAATTTACAAGATGCTATCAAAAGTGTGCTCACAAAGACTGACATCAAGTGGCTGTGGAGAATTCCAAAAAAGGCTTGAATATCACCTTAGATAATTATGTTGAACCTTTTGGATTCTGTGGAATAATAAGGAAAAACATATTTGATTTATAACGAAAAGTGGGTGAAAAATCAAATTCCCCCCAACATGTGTTAAATACAATTTGATAAAATAAAATTTTTCATTTATGCTCTGTTTTTTTCATTTAGAATTTTCTTCATTTTCCTTTAGATTTGTATTGTAAATAAATATTTTCTTAGATTTAAAACAAATATAAAAATCAAATTCTGTCAATAATGATGATTAAAATTAAAAATGGAAAATAAAATGTATATTATTTAACTTAAATTATAGTTTATTTCACTTGAGATTTGTTTTCATTTACGATTTCCCTGAATGCACTGAAAAGATTATTTAAGAAAATAAATATTTTTATTTAAATTTTAATTTAAATTTACGAATTTTGAAAGCAATGCTTCACATATCACGCGTTCCCAATAATTATTAAAACTTCTCAACAAAATTCTAAAATCAATTTGTCTCTAATTCGTGTAAGGTACGCAATATGTTTAAGAATAAATCAAAAACTCTGGTTGGATTGTGTTCTGATCTCGTTTATCAATTTACATGTAATGGGTGTAATACCACATACATTGGAGAGACTTCCCGTCATCTTTGTACTCGAGTTCTAGAGCATTGTCGATTGAAGGGTTTGACCAATATTTGTAAACACAATAGAGGCTGTAAAAGTGAAATAGGAATGTCTGATTTTAGAATTTTGTTGAGAAGTTTTAATAATTATTGGGAACGAGTGATATGTGAAGCATTGCTGATAAGGTCATTGGATCCAAAGATTAATGTGCAAAGTGCTGTGACTACGAATGTTTTGAATGTTTTTAAATAGTTTACGTATGTTAAATCATGTTTTTTTTAATATTATTAAAATAATTGAAAATTTTAAATTACATTATTTTTTAAAAAATTATAATATAAATGAAAATTTTAAATTAATTAAAAGTGATTTGAATATATTTTATAAATATTTATTTATTACAAAATTAAATTAATAAAAAATAATTTGTTTAAATTAAATGTTAATTCATAATATTTTTAGTTGGTTTTGAGTACCTGAAGATGATAGTTATGCTATCGAAATATATCGTACGAAAAGTTTTTTTTGGCGTTATCTTTTAATTAAATCGTTTCAAATCTAATTAATTATTTGTAACCATTGCTTATTGATAATAACTTTTCTAATTTTTATGAGAATTTATTTTGGCTATTGATGCTAGTTTTGACACTATAAGCGCGATTCATTCATAGATTGATGCCAGTGAGGATGAAAGAGTAGAAGTTATTATATTTTATGAAATTAGTTATTGCCTTACATGAAAATATTTGTTAGTTAAGAATAGTTTTTTTTAATATATAATGCATGTATGAAAGTTTTTTGCTAAGGTATCAGTTGCAATAACATCGAAATTATAAGTTTCTGAAATCATAACATTTGTTTCAATACACTAAATAAATTCAAAAGAATATAATTTCAATATTTCCAAACAGTTGTTTTTTAAATTTCATACATAAAAATTCAAAAAAATATTTTAAAATAAACTTTCTTCTTATGATTTTACAGTTAGATTTTTCTTATTTCTATTATACTTTTCAAATTTTTTCAGTTACACTTTATTATAGATTATTTCTTGTATTTTAATTAATTGATTATTTTTAAATTTCCAACATTTTCAAATTTTATGTTTTAACATATATATATATATATATATATATATATATATATATATATATATATATATATAATATCCTCACAATAGTAATGGGGAAATGAAATAATAATTTTTGTTTACTAACAATTTTCACTAATATATTGTAACTAATTAAAACATTTTGAGAAAAATGAATTAAATATTATTTGTTAGAAATTTTAAAATAAATTTTCTGTAATTATTCCTTCTACAAAAATAATTATTATAAAGGAAATAATGAATTAAAGCGATCCCATTAATCAGACGGCGGACTCGGAACAAATTTTAAAGAGAAGAAAAATATCATAGAAATCAAATTTCAGAAATTAGTTAAACGCAAACAGACAAATAGTTTTAAAATAATTAATTTATGAGACATTTAATTTGCATTTTGACTGTTAAACTATCAAACAATTATAATTAATTAACTTTTTATTGACCCGCACCATTTGCACTTAATAAATGAATTTTATTTGCTGGAATTTTTGAAAGATTAAAAACCATAAATAAGGATTACCTTTGCTATTTATAAAATTTTTATTGGTTTAAAAATTATAATTAATTTAAATTTATTATAATTAGTTTAGATTTAAATATATCTTAAATAAATGAAGCATTAAGTATCATAGTATTTGCAAATACTTATAATTTAATAATTATTCTTTACATTTTCTATTTCAATTATCTTTTCCGATTTTAAGGACTACAATATAGATCAATAAATTGTAATTGAACACAAATTTCTGATCCTGTTTTTTTCAACTGTTTGTTGGCCAATCTTAATTAATTTATTTCTTAAATAGATTTTAGGATGATAATTTCATTTTAATACATTCAACAACAATGAGGAATTACATATTTTACCTAATCTTATTCTAATTTTAAAATCATCTTGTTTCGATGGAGACGATATGGACAAACTCAAAAGATCCACCGGGTTTCATGTAGTTGAAGCACTAAGAAAAAATATAAAATTTGAGAAAAGAGACTGAAAAGTGGTT
Source organism: Schmidtea mediterranea (assembly GCA_022537955.1). NCBI lineage: Eukaryota > Metazoa > Platyhelminthes > Tricladida > Dugesiidae > Schmidtea > Schmidtea mediterranea. Next base: position 310,650,933 of record CM039679.1, on the reverse strand, counting down.
ATCGGTTCAAATGGAATTGAGAAACGGTTTTCTACAAGAGCATATAAAACATATGGTATCAATAATTTATGGCAAATGAATTTAAAGGAAATGATTCCGTTTTCAAAGGAAGAAGCAAATTTTGGCATGTCTTTAGTATATTCCCTTGTGCAATACAACTGAAAACAAAGTTTTCTAACGATGTGGCAGTTTCAATAAAAATAATGATTAAAATCGGTAAAGCTGATCTCATTTAGAAACTGATTTGGCTAAAAAATTAATTTCCATTAATTTAACTTAATATATGATTTAGGTAAATAATTTTACAATAGCTAAATTAAAAAAATTATCAAGGGAATAAATCATGACTTTTTATTTTCTCAATTCAAAGATACAGAAAAAATATTCAATTTTCATAAGAAAAAACACATGTAACTTTAAATTTTAGAAAAACAAGATGTCTAATCCAGATATAGTTTCTCGCCATGTCAATAGTAAATCTGGTGTTAAATTTCTGTATTTTATTGGTAATCAATATGTTTCGAGATAGTTACAAACTATTTGTTGATTTGCAATGCCTATTCTTAAACATATAAGAAATTTTAGTATGAAAACTACCAAAGATGTAATAATGAATAATGTCAAAATATTACCATCTTTAAAGTCCAATGCTATATCTGAATTCAAAGACGCAATACCAGATGTTATAGTTTTTTCATTCCAAAATGTAATTGTATCAAATGATGAATAAATCTGAAAAGTCTGGACTTAAAACATCAAAGTTATCTAAATAAAAAATTACATTACGTGTAACTATATTCGAACAATGATTTTTGGAAAAACTGAATTATATATCTCTGATCAACCGAATTTTAAAGCGGTAATGTGATATACGACATTTGAAGACGTATTCCTTTTTAATTCAATTGTTGGTAATAAAAGTGACATTGAATTCAACATAGCTGCTTCTCATACTGAATACAAAGATTGGAATAATATATTATTGTACATTAAATTGAAAGTTACAAATAGTAATGGAAAATAATTTCCAGCTACCTCAGATGCAAATTCTAACAATTACTTGTTTCATAGACTTTTCAGTAATGATGTTGTAGGACTCAATAGTCAAAAGGTTTAAGGTAGAAACAGAAGATATACACAAAACGTTTAAATCTTAACTGTTTCAAACTAGAATAAAAATAGTAAAAACATTAATTTAAAACTCATGGGTTATATTCCATTTGATAAAGAAAGAATAGCATTAATTGCGGGTTAAATTGGATATTTGGATAAAATCATGACATGTAGAATAACACTTACAGATCCTACAGATAAATATTAATTCTTTACGTTTGTTTAGTCTGTAGATTTTGATTTGAATAAATGTCAATTACCACAAAAAAAATTTAAAATTCAGTGAAAATATATGTAATAGAGCTTACGAAAGAGAATTACAAATTACTGTAACTAAAACTGTATTGGTTTGAACAAAGTCCAAACGTTATTGACGAATATAAAGTTTGAATAATGATTTAATTTCCTTATAAAATCATAATTCAACTCTTAAAAATTTATAACTTTAAAAAATAACTTACTTTGCAGCATTTTCAGAAATGGCTGAAATCCATTAAATTTTCTCAAAAAATAAATTCAAATAAGTTGATTTATGTTTCAACTTGTATTATAGCGGAATTTTTCTCAACTTCGCTTGGTGTAGAAAGAAATGATTGACATTAAATGAGTAGGTCATGCACTTCAAACAATATTTATATGTGAAAAGACTCACGAGTACGAATATGTTATTATAAAATCAATTGGGGGTCCCCGGAAAAGGATATTCAAAAAATAAAAATTAATGAATAATTAATTAAGCATGTAGAAAGTCTTGCCATATGGAAAACCTAGTGTACTTGGAGAGTTAAAATCAGGTGGTAAACCTGAGCAGATAATTTAATCAGTTCTCTCGTAAAATCAAAATATCCGAAATTAGATTTTCGGGATTTCTTAAAAAGCGGAATTTTCTAATAAAAGGACCATTTCAAAAAATAACATTCGTCGAGTGGCTAGAGAAATGAACAAAGTCTGAAAAAAGGTTATGTTATGACATATTATTAAAACTTACAATATTTAATAATTATCAGCAGTTTTAATAAAACATTTTGGATATCGCGTTATTTTAAATAGATGAAGTAAGGTATATAACTGGTGTTATCAAATCTATGATTTGAATACCAAAATCTTATAAAACATTGAGAACCAGAGTTAGAAAATAAAAACAATTATTGTTAAATGAATAATTAGAGCATGAACCACTTTTAAAAATACGGTGAAAAAATGTCTAATTCATACTATATTTACCCTTTAGATGCGAGAGGCTGATAAATCCGAATTGCCAAAAACATTAATATTTGTTTCTTTTTTTTCCTCATTTGTACCTTTTAACTTTTCTGAATTTAATTCTGATGGTAAATAGAGAAAATAATTATAAACATACATAAAATCACAATCATATATGTTAACCTTTATTTGACAGATAATCGACACATTTCCTGACATTTTATAAAATTTAATTCCGCATTTAAAGAATTAATTACACAATAATCATAAATATATTAATTAATTTATTTATATTTATAATCACTTATAACAGCAAAATGTATTTTTACAAAAATATTCTTATGTGAAATTTCAAATTATTTTAATGCTTTTTTCTACTTATAATTGTTAGTAGACCTGATTAAATTCAAAATTAAAATAATTAATTTTAGCTTATGATATTTTCAGACTATTTTTAGTTGAGAAAAAATTTACATCAAAATGTACCAATTTGATTTTAACTTATTTTTTATTTTTTTAGAAATTTATTTCTGTTTATTTAAATTTCGACTATAAATTTTGTTTTACTTGACATACTTGAAAAGAAAGCGATAGATATTTGTTTTAAACATTGAAATCTAAATGAAAGTATAAAAGAATAAAAAACGATAAAATAGTAGGTAAAATTATAATGTAAGTTGTTAATAATGTTTATAAAATATAATTATAAATGGATCGAAATTTCTTGTTTTCATGATAATAAGTAGAACAGGTATTAAGTCAAGTGATGATATTGTTGGGGTTAGGTGATTTTCAAAAAATTATAATAAATAAAAATTTGGGAAAATAAATAATTAATTAAAAATAATCAAAAAATTAAAATCAATATTTTCCGGTAGAAATGAATATGCGCCGATGCCAGTTGAAGAGACCAGTACGAAAATAATAATATAGAATTAATTTGGAACCTCTAGAAAAAGTTATTAAGAAAATACAAATTAATTAATTAATTAAAATGATGAAAACAAATAAATTAAATTAGGGAGAAATTCTCCGATTTGTATAAATTTAATTACGAAAGGAACTAAATATTCCCTAATGTGATTTATTTCGCAGTCTTCTCCCGGGGAACGGCTGAAGCAGCCAAAAGATGAAAATAAATTGTTTAACTAGTTCCCCGGAGTCCAATGTAAATTGCCGTCAATTGGATTAGTTGTTTGAGGAGAGATTTCAATATAAAGGAGTCTCAAATCAACAACAGAGTCACAAAATAGTTTAGAAAAATTGCAATTAAAAGTAAGTTGAAAAAAATTCGTGAGATCGGAAAAGATAACTAATCAGACTTGTCAAGGATATTTTAGTAGTTAATTGAAAAGACGGCTACCCGTGGGGATTCCTGCCAATATTGTAAAAGTAACATTTGAATTGTTGGTATTGAATAAAGGTTTTCCTGTCTTGAGTTATTTCAGTATCATTTAAAAAGCACTTGGAGTCAGAGCAAACAGTTCTATCAAACCAAATAAAATTATAACTCAACATTTTGGTGAGCCAGACGTGATTGAAAGGTTGGTGGAAAATTGTCAGAAAATTGATTTATTGTGGTTGTGAAACGAGTGAAACGTGAATAAAAAAATTTGAAATAAATTGTGACAAAGAGAATTGATAATAAAAGTTGTGAAAATTTGAAAAAGGAGACATTGTGAATTATTATAAAGAATTATTGGAATATTGAAAAAAAAATTTAGTGTGTGTTTATTTAGAAATTGGAAAAGTGAAATTGAACCAAAAAAGGTAAATTTTATAATTGTAAACATTTGAAATTTAGACGAGAGAAGCTGATACCCAAGAAACGATTTTATAATTTGAGAAGCCAGAACCAAAGAGCAGAAACCATGAGCAATAGTTCAAATAATAAGAGAGACTTGCCAGTGTCAACATCTAATAATACGGAAAGCAACAACTACTCCAGTTGTCAGAATCTACCAGTCGCACAGTATGGAGGTTACCCGGTCGAGTTTGTCGATTTCATGGTTGATTATTATATGTAAGCGTTGCATATGGATGGAGCCAAGTGATAATGGTGCAAATATTACCGTTATCTCTGAAAGGAGCTGCAAGAGAAGCATGGCAGCAAATAGACAAGAAAGTTGTTGGCAATAACTGAAGAAAGCTTAAAGATGGCCTCGCGCTCAAGCTGATAGGAGGCGATGTAAAGTGCATTATGAAACAAAAATTTTATAATCGTATTTAAAAGCCGGATGAGTTGGTAATTGAATTTTCATATCATTTAACTACTCTTGCAAAAAAGACGTTTGAGGTGAAACCAGACCAAGCTGATGTTGTAAAGCAAGTAAAAGAATTATTACAAGCTCAACTTCTACGTGTTAATTAAAAATGCCATGAGAATTTTGTTGAACCTCAAGGGAACTACATCTAAATCTGAATCATTTGCAGTAATTAATGAATCAAAGGACAGCTATGTAACACCAATTAAAACCAACTCCTTTCAAAGACACAATAGTCCTTCACCAAAGTCCAAAACCAAATTCGAATCGGAAAAGCCAGTGAATATTAAAACTTACACCCAACCAACACCAATTCAATGCAAAAAATGTAAGAAAATGGGGCATCATTATAGTCAAAGTTTGGTTTAGAAACAGTATACAAAGAAGCCCCAAACAAATGCGCCCAGAATGGTTTAGAGGAAGTGGTGATAGAAGTCCCAGACCAATGAAATTCAATGACCAGCGAGCCAAAGATAATATATAGTGCTATTATTGTGGGAAAAGGGACATTTGTGGAGGATTGGTGTATGAAAGTTCAAAAAATAAGAAAACTAGCTGTGGAAGTAATAGTAAAAGATGGAATTAATAGGCATTTATTCAATCGCAGTGGCACTTTCTCAGTAATACTTTCTCAGATTTTGTCAGCACACCGAATCTATACAATTTCTGGTTGGTCGTTGAAAATGATTATTGGATGTATACCACTGTTAGCTCGGTTTTTCATTACAAGTCATCAGTATAAAGAGATAACTGAAGTGAAAGCACGGTTGAAAGATAACCAAAATAGTGAAGAATAAATATTCGGAATCTAATAACAAAAACAAAGGCAGTACCAGTAATGATCGTGAAAATAAATCACCACGTCGTCAAAAAGGAATAATAAATTGCTAAATAGAACCGGAATCAAAGTTCTGGCTAGAACCAATGCCAAAATTTAGTGGAATTTATAGGCTTACTCAGTGGTGCACACCAACAACGTTTGTATTAGCAGCACCATTTTATCCCAAAGAGAGATTGAAAGAGATGAAACCATTAAACGATATTAAATTAGAACTTGAAGGTGCCTTATTATTAAAGATAGTGATAACAATGTACGTTCTCGGATGCAGTTCTAAGAATTAATAATATCAAGATTGAGGGTGGTAACAGTACAAATATTTACAAAGCTCTGATAGAAACTATTATAAATTACAATAGCGATACTAAAAATACAGGTTTAAGTGTTATGGGTTATGTAGTGATGATGATAGGAAAAATCGGATTAAAGGCTCAAAATTATTCACAATGTGCTCATCATTATAACTCGATTCAATGGATCAACAGAAATATTTAACCCCAGGTTTTATTGTACACATTAGATTGAAAATATCTGAGTCGACATTATCACTAACAATTGCTACTACTGTACCAAATATTCAATTAGTTAATGCAAAATTATTGGTGAGAAGAGTTCGTGTTGATCCCTCTCTATTAGCCGGTCATCAAATAGAGCTTAATTCTAAGCATGCAATAAATCCATTGATAACAAAGGAAATTGTTCAATTTGCTATTGCTAAAGGTGCAGCTTCTTTCTATAAGGAACAAATATTTGGAGATAGAAGAATGCCCAACTTTATATTGGTAACATTTTAAAGGGAATCTCAATATAATGGATCATACTTAACATTGAGCTCAATTTTCAAAAGCTTTGGAGCAACATCGTTAACGTTTTCGAAAAATAGCGATTATAGAGAAACATATACTCAAGATTTCGATAATGATAATTATTGTGCTACATATATGCAGAGTATAGTAAGAAATATGGGTTATTTGGATAAAAACCTTAATTGTGGTATAACTCTTGATAATTTTAACAGAGTTCAAATATCGTTGGTATAAATGTATAAATAACTTATGATAATTTGTCATGGAGTAAGATTTTCATATTTTATCTATCGAATAGGAAAACAAATACTTTGCCACGAATTTTTAAAGGTTTTTCCTCTTGATAAAATTCCATATTTACTTAATAATCAAGCTATAATCGTCAATACTCAATCATCTCATCTTAGTGGAGAACATTGGTTAGCAATATATATGAAACCTAGCAAGATATTTGTGTTTGATCCTATGGGTTTCTATTATCCGGCTTTAATGGTTTCGAAACTGCAAACAATAGGTTAACATATCATGTATAATAAAACTATGTATCAAAAACCATGGACCTTAACATGTGGTCAACAATGTTTAGCTTGGTTATTATCCAAGCGATTATCTTATAGAAATGTCTAATAAATGTATTAATGTTGTGTTTTATTTATTTTATTATTATTATTATTATGTGTTGTATTTTTTAATTAATATACTTTAATTAATATCGACAAAGACAGTGCATGATCACCACATGATTAACAAAGAACACACTCTAGACTGCATGTGATTTACAAAGAACACATACCTACACAGTATAGACTGCATGCAGAATTTCACTAACCTTCATGTGTGTATTGCATGTAAAATATGTATGTATTGCTGCATTCTGATTGGTTGAGACCTGAAAATATTATTCTCTTTATAAACATATGCAAATTCAAAATCTGTCACAATTATTTCAAAATTCTAATATGGCAGGACATAATAATATTTTAAAAAGCCTTCTGACTTCATCCACTGGTCATTTTTATTTATTAATTTTATTTTTTAGTAAATTTCGACTGGTTCGATGTAACCTTAAACGAGGATCTTTTGAACTTGGATGACGTTTTGAGTAAAGATTATTTATTTATTAAATGATTTTATTAATATTCCTTTAGCTCGTAATAATATTGAAACAATTGTTATCAAAGATACTCCCATTTCTATTAATAAAGATGTTTATGAGGTCATATCTATCGGTAAGTTTAATATTTATTTATTTACAAAATGTAAAAAACATTTTAGATGATGATGTTATGTTTCTGGCATCTTACGCAATAGTTATTTTGGAGGATACAGTGGATAATGCGCCCACTTTTATTGAGTAAGATGCTGATTTGGATAATTCTCCCACATTTAATGGCAATGACAATTCATCTGATGATGATGATGATGAAAATGATGGTGATTTATGTTAGTACTTTATTTATTTTTAAAAAATTTTAAAAATATAATTAATGTAATTTAATATATTTAAATAAATTTGACGAATTTAAATAAAATTCTAATAAAGTTATTTTTGAAAATTATTAAAAGTAGATTATTGAAGTTTTTTATGGAAATTATTAAATGGCGAAGAATTTATGAAATCATCCATAGTTGATTATTAAATATTTCTAAGGAATGATTTCTGTGAATAATAAAAGGTCGTTTTTATTAAATTTTAGGTTAATGAATATCTCTTCTTTATTACTAATAAGAAAAAATAATAATAATCATAATAATAATATTCTGCAGTGAGCATTGAAAATGATATTCATTTTAAATGATAATAATATATATTTTATATGATAATAATAATAGTCTGCAGTGAGCATGCAGCTATATTTTGAAAATGATATTCATTTTATATCATCAATCATATTTAGATTGTTTTCACTTTTAAATATAGTAAAATAGCGTTAAAAATGTTGATAAAAATGAGTTGATAAAAATGTTAGTTTTGCCTATGGACACTATAGAGGACTTGATGCAATTAATAGTGGTCATAGTATTACAAGAACACAGCAATTTCAAGATATTTTCAACAAAATTCTTGCTCCTGAATCATGATCATCATCAATTTATCAGACGAACAATTATGTGAATTTTGTATATTACAGAAAAAATAAACTTGTACATTTACTTATTTTATTATGTTTTTGATTATTTTATTATTGCTTTTATATATTATGGTTAGAAATCATGTTCACAATAGTTAAAAGTAACTTGAATAATATTTCTTTAGAAACAAAATAGCATTTATTACATATACACAAAATGGTACTCATCAATAATTATACCACAACTTTCACACCTATTAGAGTTTATAAAACATGATGAACAAATAATGATATGAACCCATGGCAAATATAAAATATTGAATTTATTAATTAAACAACTTGAACATGTAAGATATTTTTTTTGTACTTCATCCAGTTTATATTTGATTTTTATTTCGATTTTATCTGCATTATCAATGTAGGATTGAATAACATCTCGATATTTGCCAAACCTAAAATCCATGCATATCCAGAATATATTAAGCATATTAATAACCGTAGGATTTATATTATTTAGAAATAATATACAACTAGATAATTTCATTAGTGACTTGTTGAAACCGAATAATTCTACGAGAATTTGAATATTGTGATGTTTTAAAGATTTATTTATTTTTGGCAGTAATAAATAATCATAAGTTTCTGCCAACAGTCTATCGATTATTTAAAAGGTCTGATACCATTTAATAATGAATTCCGGTATCTTAATTTAGAAGATTAATACAATTTATAATCATAATAAAATAAAACCTCTGTATGATTTAGGGGAGTCGGACATATCTGCATTCGGAGAGTAAATATTATTTAACACTATGTATATATATGTTTTCAATGTCTTTGTTACACGTCAATAATACTATTAAATATTACACTCACATGACTTATAAAGATATGAGCAATAGGAGTGCATGAATAACAAGGACATGAGCAATAGTAGTAGTTCATTAGTAACAAGGACATGTGCAAGAGGAGTTTATTATAAAAAAACTTGTAATAGTAATAATAATATTATTAATAATAATAATAAATAATAATAATAGAAATAATAATTTTAAAAAATAATAATAACACTAATTATAACATTAAGTAGTAAATTATATTTAAAAATCTTTAAAAAATAACATAACCTTGAAAGTTTTTTGAATGACCTTGAGAAATTATGATGACTCATCCAATGACCTTAAATGAGTCATGGCTTTTGTTTCAATGACCTTTAATGAGTCATATACTGTTTCTTAAAATTTTATTTGATCTTGAATGAGTCATGGTCTTTGTTTCAGTGACCTTTTTAATGCTTCGTGATTGTTATACAACACCAAGTGGTTATTGTACAGTATTTAAGTATTTGTGTTCCAAATGTAGTTATCAAAGATTTTCAATCCAGTAACAGACAACGAAATTCTAGAATGTCTATTTTAAGATCAGATTAATTTATTTAAATACATTGTGTTAAATCAGTAGTTTATTAATTAACACAAAAATTCAAAATTATCGATGAGCAAGAAGCGTATCTCTTTCAACTTATGGTAATGTAGAACGAAGAACTCTTTCTAATATGAAGAACATCCTTTCATATTGCGCTCCAGAAATCCGGAATAAACTTTGAAGATTGTACGATTAATTATGATTTTGTGCAAAGTTCCGGTTTGAAATATCTAGATTGCTGTGATCCAACAAAGTTTCAGATACAAAGACTGCAAGAAAAAGAAGTTGTTTATATTCTGCTGGCAGAATTAAGAAGAGCTTGTTTATAAGCTAACTTGTGATGAAAAATAAACTTTGTATTGTATCTTTGATATCTTATTTTATTTTTTCGTGTTTGTTCTCAGTTGTTGGTTGTCAGTAGTCTGTTGATAGTATTGAATTTCTCAGTATCTAGTGATTTTTATTAAAATAGTAGTGATTGGTGTTCAGTACTTATTCAGTGGTATATAGATGTTGGTATCCAGTAAGTTGACTTTAGTATTTATTTGATTGTTGATAAATTTATTATTATCTGATTGATTTTAATTAGTCTTGTTAATCTTAAAGCCAAAATTAAAACAAAATAATAATCATATGTAAATTCAAACAAAATATAAAATCATGAAAATAGCCACTGTACACATACACACTCACCACAAGCAGATATTAAAAATAAAACATCAAATAAAACAAAATAATATACAATAAAAATAATTAAAACAAATTAATAAAATTAAAAGAGAGCCGACAACAGCAGATAGAAACATAATTTAAACAAAAAACCGCCAAAACCTTACAAAAGAAGGTTTAGAAAATACATAGGCGTAAGAAGCGACCATGAAACCAACTTGTTTAGAGTCAGAAAGAATAAAAATCCAAAAATATTAATAAATTTAAATTCGGAAAAATATAATTAATATAGCAAATATTAACGAAAAATAAGTAAACAATGATAAGATATTTTAGAAATTAATTTAATCAATAACAAACCATTAAAATGGCTAAAAGCCGCCTATTGGTGGCTCACACACACAAACAACTATATATACAGTGGCTATTTTCAATTCATTCTGTTTAGAAATTTTGAATTTTTGACCTAATTTTGGGTTTGCAAATTTTTGAAGTAAAGAGTCATGTTTATTTCTCATTGTAATTTATTCTGTTAATATATATTGGTACATATGAATTTGATTTTATGATTTAATCTATTCTGGATGGTCGCGACATCTTTTAGTGTCGTCGACAAGTAGAATATCTGGGAGGTCCAATGGTGGCGCTACTAGCTAGTTCAGTTTAGCTGGAAGCACTGCTCGACTATTCTGGATTCCTTGATGACTGCCTCGGGATCTGGCCATCGTGCATAGGTCCTGTTCTGCTAGTCATCATTGTATCACCCTACTAAGTTCGACGGAATACATCGGTCGTAGTCGGCACTATAAATTTAGGTAGTTAGCTATGAGTTTGGGATTAGGTTTGGAATAGGTGTAAATCTATTTTATGGTTTGAATTTTCATCCATTCTTTTTTTAAAACTCTTTTTGATATCGATTTCAGTTGATTTGAGCAGCTAGGGATAAGTTATAGTAAAGTATGATGAATTATTGGCAGCAATCATTTTTTTGGGTCCCACCTGTGATGAATTTTTCATCTTATTCAACTAAGATTGCAGGGCAGCATCTAACCGCAAGATTGTAAGTGAATAAATTCTTGTCAGATGTGAGTACGGTAGAGGGGAAACTTTTGGTAACTAGGGAAGATTTTGTCAATCTATAAGTAGGAATTATCATCTCTTTAAGTTCCTTCTTAAAACACGGCTTTGTAAGATCTTTTAATATTTTCAGAAAAATGAAATTACCAAAAATAGTACCGATCTCAGTGGGTATAGATATCCAAACTAACCATGCTAGTCCGATGAGCATTCACGGAAACCGAACTACAACTCCTCCTCCTCAATCATGAATGAGTACAGAATATCAATATCATCCTTAGCCAGCATGTACCTCCGGATGGCCCTTTAGGATCACTAAATTTAGCCAAGGCGACGATCGCAACTATTCCAGCCGAAAAAGAACCGCCCTCTTCATTTTCCACTTAGAAAATAAGAGAGAAGTAATAACACCCTCTGTCCAATTCGGAATAATGAAAATGAACCACTTTCATTCCTCTATGGGCAATACAGTTTAAAGTCACACCTGCCACTCAAGATGATTTGGCCCTCAACATACAGGTCTCCGTCGACCAGCTCTAGTTAAATTTCCCGGAGAAATTCAAATTGGCGATTCCAGTAAACCATAGGAAAAAGAAAAACACCAGATGTAATTGATTTGAGAATCTCACCGATCCAATCTATCCTGGCAACAAGTCCCTTTACTAATCTCGTGACTGGCCAAGCATCAAAAGGAGACCTTTATCGACTGCTAAAGCCACCCTAGCGTCGCTGTCTTCCAGTGTACATTGACGAAGAATGAAAATCTGCAACGCAATTTCCCTCACCCATGTAATATACTAGCTCACACCGTCTCACCTCATTCGTAACTAATGAATCGAACATTATCGCATCATGTGAAATTACTAAACTTATAAATATTGTGTAGTAATGCAAATTATATAGTTTTTAATATTTACTTATTTTTCTTTTTTCAGTTTTTGCTTACTGAGTGCTTGTGGTGTTGATGCACCATGTGGAACGTTTGTTTGGAAAGCTGAATATGATGATTGATTGCTTGATGCGAATTTCCGTAGGGATCCGTACAGAAGCCATCGCATGGATAGTTTTTCTGAAATATTGAAAGTTGTAAAAAACGAGGAACAGAACAGAATAAATTAATTAGAATTTAAGTATGATAAGCAAGGTCTGTGGGAAAAATCGGGGCATGACTAGAAAAAGGTCCTGAGTGAACCTTACTATTCCTTTTCATTTAAGCCAAGAGGCCTTGAACGGCTGTTGTGCACAGTGAAAACGTGAGTTTCATCACGAGTACATAATGGTAAAACAAAGTTATGGGGTGTACGAGTGGGAGTGATACCCCTAATAAATTGGCACGGACAAGTAATTGAAATATCGGTCCCATAGCAGCGTAAAAGTCAGCCGAAAATATCACTCGTACAGCAACAGTCTGTAACTATTTATATTTTTTATTATCAATAACATTTTATATCAATATCATTTTAATTATTAAAAGTATTTGTGATAAAAAGACAAAGCTTGATTCAGAACTTTTATTCTACTAAATACAAATATATAATATTCATATTACTTAGTATAAATGAACTTACTATAATTGCTAGTTTGAATAATTCTGTAATGTTTAATCTTAAAGATTTAAACAAATGAATTATTCTTTAGATAACAATTATAATAATTCATGACAATATTATTATTAAATTAATTAGTTAAAAATTTAATTTTCTAAAGATTTGATTTAAATTAACTTAAAAAAAGTATTATTTTAAAATATTTCATAAAATTATACACAAAAAATTATCTTAAAAATATATTCCAAAAAAGTTCATAGAAAATGGCAGAATCAAAAATACTTCAATCTGCTGGAGACCACTAAGAAGTTCTTTTAACAATTCGAATTGTTCAAATGCAAGGATAGCGTTGAATAAGTGCTACATAGAAAACTATATAAGGTCAAACTCCATACCCAGTTCCATATTAAAATGAATTTGTACATATATCTTACTTATGTAGGACTTAATTATTTTGAGCTGAAGATGACTGTCATGAAAATAATTAGGAAATAAACACGAATTCAGAATCTGGCATTCTTCTCCCGCAAAATTGGCTATACCACTAAAACATCGCCAAAGCAAATACAATCCTGTTTGAATTCTACTAAATTGCTTAGAAAATTAAAGAAGGCATCCAAACTTTTAAGAGTATAATTTGATTTTGGTGCTACACTAGTTTTAATAACCTATTTAATACTTTTCTAAGTTTTCAAAGATTTTGAACTTGAGCTTTTAAAATATTTATTTGCAAATTTGAGAGCCATTAAATATTCCTGCCTTCAGTTTTTCATTACTTAATCCAGGGAATGTTCTACATATATGATTAAAGCAATTTTGGCTATTGAAGAAATATGTGTTATCACTGAACTTTGATTAAATAGCAATCTGATAAGGTTTTGTGACATTTCATCACGCAACATTAATTACGCGAAATTTTATTTGTTTGATAAGTTAGCGTTTCATTTACGGATCCAATAATAAAATTCAGATTTTCAGCAGTTAGTGATGCATTAATTTTCATTTCTTCAACTGCAACTCTTGCAAACGAACGCTCTATATTACCAGTGTGATTGTGAGTTGCGTTAATCTTATTGACCACTCTGCTAGCGTTAGTTGTTATCGTGGCCTTTCATTCTTTGAATAAAGTTTACATCTCCACTGAATATCTTTGTTTTCTCAATTCTTATTATATTCAAAATTTTCAAAAATTACAGTTCGTTTTCCCTTGAAGAAACTCCAAAATCGAATAAATCCATTGTAAATTTTTTCTTTGATAATTATTATTAAAGATTAAGAATTAAAAAAACGTAAATATTAAATTAAATAAGAATTGATAAATGTCGCGTGATAAAATGTCTGTACACGATCTGATGAATGAAACTTAAATAAAATAGTTGGCAATTAAATAAATTTGTTACATTTTAAATTAATTAAGGGGTTTGATTTTTGAATCAATTTTATAGATTATTGATTAGATTTATAAGGATAAAACACTTCTTAATTAAAATGAGGAAAATAGAAAGAAATAATAATACTTGCAGTAAAAAACAAATACATTTATTAAATGAATGTAATAATCCCAATGATAATCACAAGTATGTCAATGACTTTTTGATCAGTGTAATGATTTTTCGATCAATTTACCTTTATTCGATATTATATAACCATTTGCTAGAATTTCAGTCATTATCACTCAAACCCATTTATCATCCTTATTTGTAAAGATGACTGAAAACTATATGACTGATAGTTACTGAGACCTACTCTAAATTGAGATTTTCTATCTAAACTTTAGAAAAGGGATTCTTAACCTTTTGACATCATACCTCCACTAAAATTTATTTCTTTAGAATTTCTAATCCACTAACTGTTTAGATATGACTGGTGTCATTGAAGATAAACAAAATAAACAATTAAGTAAATAGAAACAAATCAAATTAATTTAAATAGAAGTAATTAAAAATAATTTAAATATAAAATTAATAATTAAATGAAGTAATTAATTAAAATAATTAAAATAAAACAATTAACATTAATTAAATAAAGATAAATAATAATTATTATTTTTTAAACGAAAAAAAATCACAGTTTATTTACTCATTATTAGCAGTTTGATTTCGTAAATTTATTACGTCCATTAAAAACTAAATTATAATAAACTCCAAACTTTATAAAAAAAACTGCAAACAAAACAATATTAAAACAACGATCTAAAGTTATTTTTAATCATAAATGTTTTTTAGTATTTCTTTTGAGGATATTTTAGCAAGCATGAAATAACAATTGAATAGGGAATATTAATACACAAACATTCAATAAATATTTAATATATTTAAATTACAAACATTCCTAAATATTAATTTTACAATCAACAATTTCATCATTCCATAATTTAACTTTTAAACTTATTTAAATTTATCATTATAATTTCATTAAAATTCATTACATATTTTAAAAACGAGAATTAACTCTTCGATTTAATTATCCTCACACTCATATACATGAAAGTTAAAATATATATTAATTACTAATATTTAGTAAGTTGCAATAATGAGGACTACCTAAAAGTATTATGCTTCAGTATGTACGGTAAAATCATTTTTATTCAGTTAGTGAGTTTAACGATCAAAAATACAAGAAAATGTAACAATTTCAATATTTCCTGAAATCAGTTTAAAATTTTCTATAGTAATATGGTGAATCTATCTCTTATTTTTATTTAAAAAATTCAATTAAACAGTCCTAGAAAAATTTCTAGTTTTAATTGTTTTAAAATTATTAAAATTTTTAATGAATCATTTTCAAAAAAATTAATTTAAAATTTAGTTAAATTAAACGGAACAATTAGTTCAAATAATAATTTTAAAATTTTTCTTTTATAATTTTTATTTAACCAAACAATTTAAATATAACTTTCCAATAAACGATTTTAGAGATTTTATTGACAAAATAAATAGTGAATCTCCACAGTCAATTAAAAGAACAATAAAATACTCAAGAATATTGTTGATAGGAACGCAGAGGCTGAACGATATAACTACAAATGAGACAAAGAAATAGTTGATGACAAATTTTGGTAGCATGTTAAGCATAAATTTTTTTTGGGAAACCTGTTACTGTTTTGATTCTGTACCTTGGGTATAAACCTGGTTATGAATGTAGAGGGATGCAAATGACACGATTTAAAAAGACCGAACCTATCAGATTCCTCTTAAACGTGGAGGATTGGTAGAAATTAGCCTAGTCAATTTATTACATTCAGTTTAAATTTTCTATATGTAATGGGTAAATAATAACAATTTGGTTTAATTTGATTTTTTTTTCGTTCTTAAATGAGGCGTTACAAGACAGAGCGGAAGTAGTAGAGGTTTAACCTTCATTAGAGTATGTTCTCGCAGATAAAGCCTCTAATGCAATGGTATATTGGAATTTAGAACAGGTCAGATGAAACGTTACTAACTTGCGTGAACAAGCAAAACACCGCTGTCAATTCTTGTGATCTATTTAAATCGCAATGAGTCACAACAATGAAGTTATACACCAAGCCACGTTGAGACAAATAACCTATAATATAAAACAAAAATCAACACGTTTATAACATATAAACACACCAACTCACATTGAGGTTGTTTGTAAAATAGTCACTGAGACAAACCCTACACTATAGAAAATCAAAAAGTGATAGAGAAATAAAATAATTCACATTAACACAACCCATAATAAAACATGCATGTAAACTTTTAACATTTAGCCTTCAAAAGTTGAAAAAACTCCTATAATAAATTAATTTATAGACATTTTTGAGATATTTGTAAAAAGAAAATGGCGGAAAAATTTTTTAATTTAAATTTTGAGGTTTTTGCTAGGAAATTTAAAACTAAAATTAATTTAACATTTCAGACAATTCTGTCGAAAAAAACCAAAACCTGAAATCCAAAAAAATGGTGGGTTACTGGGTTTTGCTATTTGTTTGGATCTTCCTATAGTTGTCCCGGTAACGCCATATAAATATTTCTAGCTACCACTCGGCACCCGTTGCTAGGCAACGTTGGAAATGTGTTCGAGTGGGTGATTGTCCGCAATAAGTAAGCGTTATTACTAATGCTGTAATTGCTCGGACAACCCCTGGGTTCAATGAGCTGTCGATGGAAGACATATGCTCGCTATGTAAGTCCCTTGTGTGTGAGGAGTTTCAAGGTTAGAATCATGTTAGTGAGTGTTAGATACGGTGATGGTGTTCCTAGATAGAACGACGACTAACTGAAGAAGTGTGAATACTCATGAAATAATTGCAGGGTTTTTATCATTCTTCGAGTCTTAAAATATCACTTTTAATAATTGAACAATCTTTGGAATCTAATAAAATTCACAGATGAAACAAGTTTAATTCAATTAAGTTTATTCGACAGTCGAGCGGCTCTACGTCTGGCACGCTCTTTCCGCCCCGGCCTATAACTACTGGATGGTGTTGTAGTAGGAGTTGCAGTGAGCGTTGGTTTGGTTGCTGAATCCCGATAAGCCAATTGGGATGGGGCGAAGACAAGAGGGTAGGTTACTGCCTCTCCCTCCCGACTGGCGGACAAGGCAACTTCCAACCCCCTTATCTGCGTTCGGAGACTTTGATTTAATTGTCGTTCATCGGCCCAGCCCTTTTGAGCGGCGGTGAGCCGGTGGCGTAGGGGCTTAAGCTTGGCTGGATCCACCCATGTGGCTTTCACTTGTTGTACCTCTTTGGTGAGCTGTATGATTCGCTCATACAGTGCTTTGTTAGCTTGCTGGGCACGGGTCAGCTTTTTCTGCAGTAGTTGGATGGGTTCCATGGCTATTAATAGATGACATTTAAACGATTTGTTATAGACAACAAAATTTTATGTAACAAACAAAGGGATTATCCTATTAAAAACATTCACACCAATAAGGATAATTATCGAAAATAACAAGCTATTTATTTCATCAAAGTTCAATTAAATCAGGAGTTACGTTGAGTTACTTGAAGTCTTTATCATGGGCTGGAAATTCAGGAGGCAGGAAACCCCCTCTCGACCCACTCTTCCGGAGAATAACCGGATATCGTCATTACGGGCCGCTTAGTGTTGCGGGTACGCGTAGTTTTCGGCCAGTTGCCGAGTGAGCCCTCGCATTGTCGCGGATGTCGATAACTGCTGGCGATCCGACCAGCTAGTAGATCTTCTTCGACATTCGCCAGGTATTGGCGAGCTCGGACCACTTGCAAATTCACCTGCCGTTGGTGGCTTTCGAGCTGCTCGAGAAGATGACGGGCCTGCTCGCGATCTCCCAGGCCGGGCTCCATTCCTCCCATGGACTATCGGTCAGCCACAAGCCATGGTCACTTTCCGATTGCCGGCCGATTTGTTGAGGCTCCGGTTGAGGAAACTCGGGCATTTTTCCTGCCGGATTCGTTCCCATGCCCATCTCCATCAATCCGCAAGATGGGTCGAAACACAGGCCATCGAGCTGGGTTTCTCTGCATTATTATTTGTTCATGTTTAATTTAATAACGTTCACGGTAAAAATAATGTGAATGAATCTAAGGTATACTCCATAACAGGGCCATATAATAACAGATGTGCGTCGAAAACCCAACATTATGAGTAACCAACATTCATCACGGACATTTACAAGTTATAAACTAGTGCGGGTTGAGGGTATTTCGAGAGCGATGTAACATTAATTTCTTTAATCATATTCTAAGTTGAATGTCTTTAGCAATTTTACAATTGTTAAACGAGCTATCAGGTCAATGTAGAATAGACGCATTGAAAACGCCACTTACAATTGAAAAAAAAATTTTCTTCGATTTCCTAGCAAATTACTAATAATTCGAGATTACTTTAAGGGGACTCTAAAAATTCCTATTTGGATGGGTATTTGATAGACCTTTCGTTCCACAAAATGGTTTTAATTGCGGATAATTATTAACTAAAACTTAAGAACATTTAAAAACAAATAATTAATTTAAATGTAGTTACAATCTGTTACCTTTAAAAACAAACAATAATTTAAATATAGTTAAAGCTGCCTATAGCCTATGTCATCAACACCACTGAATCCTGACAACGATCTCGAAGCTATAGTTAACGACTTACTTGGAAATTTCTGCCAAAATCATCAACTTATTAGGGTTAAATAATATTTGTTTCTACGAATCGTTTGGTTAAAGGCCATCATAAAGGGTCCGTCCAAAAATTTCTAGATAACTTGCGATCGGATTCCTGTTGAACATTGGTCGAAATCAAAGTTTTAAGGTTAAAGGAGCTCTCATCTGGTGGATTTTTATGAGAAGCGTCAAAAATTATGGTTAACTTATCCATTTCTGAGCGACCATAAATCAGAACAACTATTGCTAAATGATTTTTCAAAAATAACGGGGGATTACATTATCAGGTAAGAAAATCACCATTAAATTATCAATTTATAGTTAATCAACCAAGAATAAAAAATGATTTAAGAGTTTATTTGAGGGATATTATTAAATACGAGTTACTTTATTTACATCAAGAATTAATATTACTTGTCTCATCTAGGGAAGGTCCCACAATTTCGGCAATCCATCGTTATCGAGAAAATTATCAAGCATTTTTCAAATGAATTTAGTATTCCAACTATCGATTTATAAGAACTAAGGTGATCGGATGTGTATTACACACTGTCTATCGGTGTGCGGGACGGCGGATGATGATCGCCGGTAAGATGATAGAAAATCGACATTTGGGTGGATTATTCAAATCTGATGACTTCTGTATAAACAATTGCGGCATCCGCTTGGAATTTATGACTATATCCATCCTGACGTGGTATCAAATATTCGTATACATTAGATATATCTTCATTTTTGGAATGATAATTCGAATTGGAAATCGGGTAAGTTTTTCTATTGGATGCTAACATCGGAAAACCCGCATGTTTCATTGCCAACTTTACAATTTCACTGCGAGTGTTCCCATGTTATTTCCACTATTCGGCATTTCACTTTATTTTATTAATATTCAAGTAATTTATTCCTCGTAGTTAGACGTTCAGCGATGTTACAATTCATGAAAGATCGTAGGCATTCTCTTATCTGCAAGTACTGGATTTTATTTTTTTTTGATTGATACTTCTTTTTAATGGATCCTTATGGCGTTAAGGGGTTACTTGTCACAATTTTTATCTATTGTTCGCTCCACGGGATTACGAGCTATTAAACAATTTTATTTTATGGAATTTCGAGTTTAATCATTCAACTCTAGGAAATGTCAGCGACATAGGTTTCTGGCACATGGTGGATTTAGTGATGACGATGGTCGAGATTGGGAATCATTTATGGATATGAACTCATCGAATATTTTCGGTCAAAAGTTAAATGATTGGACAGTGGAACAGGTATCAAATATGGGAAGCCGGTGTCGTAGTACTACCAGCTGATGCTGAAGTGGTTCCAAGGGGCAGAAAACAGGTGGATTATTACTCCGGTCCTTTTGGCTGTTCAAGAGGAGTTAGGTAATTTTCTTTTATTTGGTTTACAATAAACTTTCCTCTACTTTATCAGTGTTTGTATTTTAAATTTAATTATTTAGGTTAATTAACTTTTACGCTGGAGCCATTTTTGATCAACAGTTGGACTTGGTAATGACTACCTTTTATTCGTATGAGAGTTTTGAAAAGTTCTTCTATCATTGCTATTAGTAAGGTATACTCTGGTTTGGAATATGATTAAATCTACGACTTTACTGGGAGTTCATGGTTATTTGTTTGATAAAATTATTATTCGTCGTCTAAATTCGCATTTGGGTTAAATTCATAAAGTTAATTGATTTAATTGCATAGCAGTGATTTCATATTAATTTTATTCCCCGTCACCTTTCCCTTTAATAAGCCTTGAACGCATTTTATGTTCATATTATATTTAATGAGTGCCCACTGGACTACTCGGTGTGGTGATTTTGAGCTGTATGTAGATTAATTTAGGTCGAATTTACAGAAAACGAGGAACAAGGAAGTAGCCAAAAGACCACCCACTTATTTCTCTTTTCTTCTATACGGAATAATATTGATGTTCCGATCCCTGCGTTCCGCACGCCGGGTCTTTACGGGCACAGATCATCGGCGATATTCCACGCACTTACACGAGTCTGAATGATATGTGGATTTTACTAACTTGTGATGTGTCTTGGCTGTGGGCCGGAAAAATTTCGACAAAATGAATAATTAATGAAAAATAAACTGATTTTAGGTTTTATAAATATTTATTAAAATATTAAAAACAATATACCAAATTACTTGCTAAAGCATAACATCATACCAAATAAAAATACTACTCTCCCCACGCCGACATCCAAGCAGAGCTCCAATGAGGTTGCGAGGACGTGACGTGGAGAGAGAGTTTCCAGATAAAACTCTCACTCACCTAAAATAGATTTTTAACAATGATTTCACTATTAAAAACGATTTAAAAACGGTTTTAATGATTCAAAAATGCTTAAAATTGTGTAAAAATGAATCGGTATATATATCTATTTTTTGTCCTTAACCTCGCGTGTTCTTTTTGATTTAGTAAAACAAAATTCGACCTTGATATTTTCTAGTGTATTCTAATCTTAAATTTTATTAATTTTTAATTTATTTTGATAATTTTTTATTTGAAATTTTTATTGAATTATTTCTAATTCAAATTCTTTGATTTTAATTTTATTTTTATGAAATTTTCATTTTTTGTTAAATTATCAAATTTCGGTTGAATTTGTTGGGTTTTCGTGTTATGTTTTTATTTATATCGTGCGGATCTTGTTGTATTTTGTTATTATTTTAATTTATTTTTATGTTTATTATTTTATATGTAATTATTTTTCTCTCATATTTTGCTAGGTTTAATTGATGTTCTCATAGGTTTGAATTTAAATCTGCATGTTATGTTTGCATGTGTGTTACCGATTCATTTAAACATTTTACAAGGCCGTTTGTGTTCTGGCCCAACAAAAAGCATAAATTCTAAATTATATTAGTAAGTTTTAAAAAATAATCATAACCCCAATTACTTTGTGTACATATTCGAAGATTTTTTTTAAAATATGTATAAAATATATAATTATTTAAATCAATTAATAATTTTTATAACTTCAAAAATAATTTAACTCCCTTTTTTTAATAATTTCCGAAAAATAAGTTATCATAAAATATATCATAATAATAATATACATGAGCATGTAGATCAAAAGTTGTAATTATAAGTTTGAATAATGATTTAATTTCTTTGTAAAATCATAATTCAACTCTTAAAACTTTATAACTCTAAGCTTATAACTTTAAAAAATAAATTACTTTGCAGCCATTTCAGAAATGGCTAAAATCCATTAAATTTTCACTAAAAATAAATTCTAATAAGTTGATTTATGTTTCAACTTGATTTATAGCGGAATTTATCTCAACTTCGCTTGGTGTATCTGAGTCGTTACTTTTCGCGAAAAATGAGTAAAAGTGTTAACAATTACAAAAATGTATGACATTTTCTGTCATTATACTTTCATTATTGTTAGTTACAATTACACTGCAATCGTTTTCTTCTGAAATCATAATTAATAAATTAAATTTCACAAATACATATTTAATAGCATAATTATTTTAACAATCTTTATTTGTTAGATTATATAAATATGTTTTCGAAGCTTCGATAGTTATTTTAATGAACCATGATTCCAACCATATGTTACAAACATACTATATAATTTATATTAAATTATATTTAAATTCATACATTCTTAATATTAAAGATTAGATAAAATTTTTAAATTTCAACTATCTTAAAATTACTTATTTTAATTAATTTTAAATTATTATAACATCTCACAATTACTATTTCGACTACAGAAATTTCATTGTTATGCTTACTGTTGGGTTTTTATAGAAAGTCGGTGTTTAGGCCTGACTCCTTGGTGTCCTTATTTAATCAATTCAATTAACCCAACACAATAAGATTTATTTTCAATCTATATATCACATATCTATTCACAACCTTCACAAAAATCGATTCAATTCACAATACTCTTCACAATTACTCTGCACAAATGCACAATCAATGAGTAGGGATACGTCTTCCAAAGGGAGTTTTCCTTGTCTAGTGCGCAATACTTTAATTTGTTAGACTGATGATATATTTCTAAGATTATTACCTTCTTTGCTGATTTCTCGGAAATATTCTCTTCGACCAAATGGCAATTTTGTTAATTTGCCATTCTCTTTTATACCCACCTCGCAAATCAGGTCATCCGAAAACCAAATTGGTTTTGGCTTTTTTGACATCTCTCTTACTAAAACTAAATTAGATACTTCAGGGCTCCCGGGGTTTCCGTTTATTTATAATAATTAGGTTGGTGGCGGGTTCATTTCGTCAACCAATTTTGTTTTCCGTAAATAGAAAATTTGATGACGCACCGGGTTTCTCACACTGTTCAGGTTTTCTGTTGGCTCAGACTTCCCATTAGCTCGGGTTTCCAATTAGCCAATTAATTTTTAATTAATTTCTATTTTTATTAAATATTTCCTTCTATGGACCCTCAATCTATTTAATTTTAATATATTTGGATTTGTCTCGTCATTTTGCATACGCCCATACCCGTTTCCCCCGTTAAATATTTATTTTAAAATTTTTAATTGATTTTTCCTTTAATTATTATTTCGAATATCAATGTTTTTATTGATTTTCTATTTTAATTTTATGAATTTTGTTAACCACAACAGTACTAAGATTCAAAATATTTTTTATCTTAAATTGACTATCTTACTATAGATGTAGTGGGGTTATAATAAAATATGAATAAAAATAATAAAATTTTAAAATTATCAAAATCAATTAAAATTAATTAAAATTTTGAAAAAAGTAAAAGTCAATATTTTTCGGGAGGTGGAAGTGGTAACCAGTGGCAAATTTGATTTTGAAGATGAATAAGGTATATTGAAGGGTCGGGAGCCCAAAAACAAATTAATTAATTAATTAATTAAATTATTTACCGACGAACCCATTAATTAAGGGCCGCAGAGCTGAACATCAGCTTAATGGGTTTCCCGGCATTAGTAAAATGGACAATAAATTGTCCGGACTGGAAAACTTTTTTCCTTAGCAGTAATCCAAATTAATGGAAACCCAAAAATTATAAAAGAAACTGACAACAAGATAAGTTGCCAGTTGGTCGAAGAGAAAATCTAACGAGTTAGAGAAACGAGTTAAAAGAAGTAAATAGATAAAGAAGCTAATCAGATTGCAGTGATTTATTTCGTTATACCCTTAGGTTGTTTACGAGAAGTAAACAAATGTATATCGTGGTGAATATTTGTCAATAAAGATTTCTTTGTTTGGATTTTGTCATATTGATTATTGAACACGAGTAATCGGATCTAGAGACCTATTTATCGACGACTATTTAATATCCCAACAATATTCACCCATGATAAATTCACAACACACTTTGTTAATTTTATTATTTTTCTTTTATTATATATATTTTATTATCTTTATTTATTTATATTACATTATTATTTTTTAACTAATTTAGTTAATGAAATAAATTCCTCCGGATAAAATTAATTAATTTTGTTATTTGGTAAAAACAATTTTTGTTAATTAAATTGATTGTCTTAATTTTTATAAATAAAATATTTGAAGTTATTAAAGCACATTATTATTTTTATCAAAAGTACTTCGAATTTTTAAGATGCCAAATGAGAAAAAATGACTTTTAAATCTTCAAAACTTAAAGAAAAATTCGAAATTATTCTAAAATTTGTTTGAAAAAATTTGCAACAAAACCTTGAAAAGATTTTCAATGTTGTCTCTATATATCAACTGTTGGAAATTAAAATTTTATATAGCGAATTTTATCAAAATAGCATCTACTCACAAATTGAAAGTGACTTAGTTTGACTTTTGATTTAAAGAGTCACCCAGGCATTTCTTTTAAATAGTGATAAAAATTCTTTGTTAAGTTAAAATTATCAAAAAAAACACTTGATATTTCTTATTCACCCTTTAGGTGTTCATTGTTTGAGAGTATTTTGCTAGCACAAATACAATATACAACGACCTTTTAACCCTTTATATCCCTAAATTTGTAAAGAAAAAATTTACAATGATTCTGGAAGTATTTTCTCCTGATCTTCTGGAACCTAATAAAGATTAATGGGAATCCATTTATGAATTATTCCCTCATATCTTATATTTTGTATTCTTTATTTTATTTTTTTATTTGTCAATAGAACATTCTAGAAATTATACAATTAAATAAATCTTTTTATTATTTTTCAAAGTCAAAATATTTGCTCATTTATATGTTAAAGACAAATTGAAAAATATCATTCTTATTCAAAATCACAAAATGAACAATCTTTTACAGATTGATTTCTAATAGAGCTAATCGTACAAAAATATTTAAATTTAAAATAATATTTCAATTTCTGATTATTTTTTTTAACTTTAAAAGTAGAAATGTCTATTACAAATGAAAGTATAACATAATACTCCTAAGCTCTATCGAACATTTGGAAAACTTAATTATATTGAATTAATACACACACACAGGAATACAAGCTCGTAGACATACACACATACAGGCATAACACTCGTAGACATACACACATACACAGATCAGATTTTTGGTAAATTCAAACTACCAAGATATGAATCAAGTATTATTAACAGAGAGCAGCAGGTTTTGTAAAATAAATCTGTTTTTGATAATTGATAATTTTTACAAAATTTGTCTATGGAATGATGCTTACGTAGCAACTTTTTCTCTAAAAAAATCATCTCCAAATCTGAGTATTTTAGTTATTAAAATCCAAATACAACGCAAATTCGAAAAAGATTTTTATCCCGTCAATGCTATACAACACTTGAAGATCCTCCTGCACTTCGGTTATTAAATTCTAACAAACGATTTACGTCTTCTTCAGTTCCAGTTATTTTAGCTTGTCGAAAATTTTTCCACAATGTTGCAGTGACATCTAAAGCTATTAAATCGCTAGCAATTTTTGAGACTAATTGTAAAATGAATACACCATCAGGACCGAGATTTATGTTGACAAATCTTGCACAATCTCTTTCCTCAGTGCTACTGACCATTTTTAGAGCTTTTAAATATTGTTTGATATATTGGACCCGTCGCATTGGAATAAGAGTATTTACAATCCATTGGAGTGTGCTGAGAAAGGTTAAGGAAGCGAGAATTAGAAACCAAAACCAGAGAAATATATATATCTTCTCAACAAAGTGATTTATTGGTAGAACACATTGAAGGGTATAACTGAAATTATAATAGAAATAATCAATGAATAAATATAACTATAAAAAACAATCTTCTTCATCAATAGGTACAAGTGTGACCCACTCAAATGATCTTGTAGAAATGGGTTGGAAATGCATTATGAATAGTATGAGGTAAGGACTGCAGTGGATTTTGAAATCAATAATCTTTCAAGGTCATCGCAATGTCATATAAATAATGTTAAGATCATAAAATATAGGTTAATAAATAAATAGTTTTATTTATTTATATATTTATTTTTAAATACTTTTAATTGTTTTTATATTATTTATTATTATGTATTTGTATTATTTTTTTATTACTTAAAATATATTTTTTATTTTTTTGTCTTACTATTTTATTTTAATTACTTTATTTATTTAATTAGTTTTAACTATTTATTAATTTTAATTAATTATTTAATCTATGTCATTTTTAATAATTAGTTATATTAGTATTACGATTATTTACTTATTTTTATTTACTTTGAATCCACTGTAACAAGATTGAAAGTCATAACACTACCATTTCAATTGGATCTAAATTTGAATTATTTATTACTCAATTTAATAGAAAATCAAACTGAGTTTCATTTAGATTAAATGAACATGAAAAATTTTAACTAAAACTAATGACCTAAGTTTCTTTTTAATGGTTATAATACATTTGAGCAACAATGTCACAGAAAACATAGCTTAAATGAAATTTATTTATATCATAAACGACGAGAGACCCCTGTTGTCTAGAAGAAATCTTCCATAATTATCATGCGTGTTTATTCATATATTGATAAAATCCACATCATGTATTTTAATATTTATTTTGTTCTCGTTATTTGCAAATTGAAGTTAAAAGGGTAAAAAAAAATCTCAAAACATTAAATAAATAATAGAATAATTGTCAACTGAATGAATTGACTTACACTAGTTATCATTTTAGGAAATGTACCAGTAAGAAAATAGGTATTTCTGATTTTAAGGTAATTGTGAATAAATTAAGTAATTATTGAGAAAGAGTAACTTGTGAGAATTGTTTATAAGATCTTATAAGATCTTTATTTCATATAATTAATGTTCAAAGTCCTCAGTATACAGGGATTTTGAATGTATTTAAAAAATTGAATGCTGTCATTGTATTTTAAATGTTTGGTATGATTT
Organism: Schmidtea mediterranea; assembly: GCA_022537955.1. Classification (NCBI taxonomy): domain Eukaryota; kingdom Metazoa; phylum Platyhelminthes; order Tricladida; family Dugesiidae; genus Schmidtea; species Schmidtea mediterranea. The sequence goes on along the minus strand of CM039679.1, from coordinate 310,623,488 downwards.
TGATGTTTGTTAAAATCTTTGTAAAAGGAATGTTTGCGTTTATAAAAAATAATTTAAAATTTTTTTTAAAATAATTTAAAATAATTTAAAAATTAAAAATGATTTTTATTTTTGATACAATTTGATTGCGATTAGTAAATATTTCTTATTTTCATTTTAAATATAATTTTTAAAAAAGTAATAATTTGAAATTATCTTTTCATTATTTTACTATTATTTCTGTATTTTGTAAACAACTTTTGGTCTTGTTCGTTAAATAATTGTCAGTAAAAGGTAATTAATTATATATGCTTCACTTGGCAGAGTCGGGATTATATGGAAAATAATGCAACGCATTTATTAGTTATTAAATTATGCAAATGAGATTAAAAATAGTTGACAAGATTTATTCATAACTTAACTGTTCCTGGATTTGGACCAAATAGAAACCTTATTCTCACGGGAATCATTTCATTGGTGTGTGCAATGCACACCTAACTAAATCTAATTGTGATTGGATGGAATTGATAATTTATCCGATTAAACTTGTAAAATTTTAAATATCTAAATGAAAATATTTAACAAATTGATTTTTGCTAGTTTGTTTTAATTAAAGTGTCAATTTTTCAAATTAAAGAAAATCAAGAAACCTTTTTGATGGATAGCTAAAAACATTTGTAAAAATATTAATAAAAAATAATTATAAATAATTATAAAAAAAAAATAATTACATATTTAAATGTTAATTTGTAGATTGACTAATTACAGTCCATAATAATTTCCTCGTGGGAGTTACTCACTTGTTTTTACATAATAAACATTATGACTCCAATGTCTTCTAACAATATCAATTATTAATTAATTTGAATTTGATTTATTCACGAATGTCTGATTCTAATGAAAGAATAACAAGAAACATAATGTGATATTCGGTTCAAATCACAACAGTAGACTATGGCTCTCACCAGTACTATGTGGGAGGTGCTAAAATTTCTCTTCGTGCCAGGTAAGTGTAAAACAGTGCCAAGTTAACACTGTTATACACTCATCTTGATGCACTCGACACAAAATCAGTTTGCAATGCTTGTCTTTGAGGCAAGAAAAAAGACAAATCTTTATTTTAAAACCTCCTTTCACTTTTTTTTGCACCGTGCATCACGTTATGTTTTTTATTATTCTTTCATTAGAATCAGACATTCGTGAATAAATCAAATTTAAGTTATTTTTTCTCGGTAGTCTGATAGCTTGTAAACAGTTTCTGATTGGTCTTTTTTTCTTGCCTCAAAGCTAAGCATTCTACACTGATGTATCATAATAAATGTTTTGCAAAGTCAACTACGTTTAAAAGTTTAGTTTTATTATGAAAATGAAAAATACATTGTATATATAATGTATATAATCTTAGTATTATAATCTTAGTATACAGTGTGATTTAGAACGAACTCGAACTTAATTTGATTTTTGAAATTGGTGCTTTTCTTATATGTCTGCTTTATTCGGTGGGTGAATTGTGAAACACGACAACAACATTGGAATGATTTATATTTGGTATACCATGCACGAGCCGCAGGTTAAACTTTCTTGTTGTATATGATTAAATTAAATATTCATTATAAATAATTTGATATGGATTTAAACTTAGATAGTCATTTTAGATACAATCATGACTGAGTTATATGACCAATATTCATGTAATTAGATTAAAACAAATCAAGCAAAGATGTTAAATTTATTAAAATAAGATTTTAATATTTGTAACCGTAAAAACTTTGTAAGTCCGAATCGACCGGAAAATCGAAACGGCACGAATTTTGTTAATTTTAAATATTTTTTAATTTTAAAGTCACGAGTCTCACAATACCATTTTTTATAATTATTTTAGCTATTTATTTTATAAAAAAATAGGGCGCTTATTTAGAATTGCTCCGCATTTTTTAAATAAATTTTATAATAGGGCATTTAATACTTTTAAAGATGGATTATCAACCTAACAAAAAATCAATGATTAATTTGAACTTATTGTCACTTTATGACAAGCGAAACAAAGGAATAAGCGTCATTTTGGGACGCATCGTGGCATGTTAGACAGTTATTTATGTTAGTATATGTGGCGACGAAGATTAAATGGTGCAAATCCATTTGAAAAGATTTTACATGATATCCGTGAATACTGGCACCTGCCCAATGATCGAGTTAGATAACTGTTTTTACAGTCATGTTAGCTATCTTTAATAATAAAAGCTTGTATTAAAAGTTTATTATTTAAAATAAAATTTATTTAAAAAATGCAGGCAATTCTAAAGAAGCGCCAAAAATAGATTTAGTACGACATTTCCCGGTACATAAAATACTTTTTTGAATTATTTATGTTTTTCAATAAATTCCGTCATTTCTATGGAGTTTATTAAAAAAATTATTTATTTAAACTTTTGAAATTAAAAGTAAATATTATACAATTAAAGATGTAATTTGATTGTAAAATATTAAAAAATTAAGGATTACAACGCTACAAACCGAATTCGTGCCGTTTCAGACTTGCTTATCTCATATTTTTATAGTATATTTTCTTAAATTATAGGATTTTACCTTAGTCAGAGAATTACATTTTCTCATCAAAATATTTCTATAATCAAAAACGCTACCAAATCCTAGGGCTGACTTTGCATTATTCTTATCCAGCTCAGTGATTTTAATAGGAATTATTATTTCGAATTCTTGCACTATATAGATGAATTCGTGTCATTTTTTTCACAAATAAAATACCGAAAATTAGTATAATTCCTCATTTTTTTGATTCAAATCAATTTTGTTTTTCTCAATCCAAACATCTATTATAATAATAAAAAGAACTTCATTATTTCAGAATAGTATTAAAGCTAAATATGAAAATTATTTTACATTTGAATCATTGCATTAAAAATGTATTATTTTTGTCGAATTTAGTCTTATTTTAGACTAAATTTAACAAATATTCATCTAATAATGTTATAGGTTTTACAATGTTTATAATTAATTTTTTAATAGACATAAAATTGAAAGTATTATCAAAATTAAGTATTTCATAATTATTTGCATTGAATTTCGAACGACTTTAAATATTCAAATTATGTTGTTTTTTTCGTTATAATTATACAAAATTATTGAGAAAATATATTTTTAATATAAATATATTTTAAATATTTATCAGATTTTCTTTACCATATTGACAAAATTATTGACAAAAAAATGTTTTTTATTATTCTGTAACATAATAATGAGGGAAAAAATAATTTAGATGGCCATTTGTAACTTAGATTATTTATTTAATTATTAACACTTAATTTATATGTTTATAATTGAAAATGTGAATATATTTTTTGAATATATTTTTGATGTTGACTCATTTAATTTCCAACAAACAGTACTTCCCAAATTATTGTAATTTATTTGTTTTATTGGCAATCTCAAATTATTTAAATTATTATTATTATTATTATTATTATTATTATTATTATTATTATTATTATTATTATTTTTATTTTTATTATTATTATTATTATTATTATTACTTTTTATTATTATTATTATTATTATTATTATTATTATTATTATTATTATTATTATTATTATTATTATTATTATTATTATTATTATTATTATTATCATTGACAAATTTACATTATGTAATTGGTCGATTCTGAATGAATAAATTGGATGTTAGAGTTTTAGTATGTTCTAAATTTTTTAAATTTTTCTTTTTTAAAAATATATTTAAAATAAAGATGTTAATAGTGAATTTGATTACTGTATGATTAAAATATGAATAAATGTTTATTTATCTTATAGTTAAAAAGAATAATGTTAAAATTGAATGTGGATTAATTTTATTTACTACTTAATAAGCACGACCTCGAATTAAAAAAAGATGCCAACCTCCATGGAACCTCTCAGCAATAAGGTGATCGCTTTGATCAAATATTTGTTATTTTGAAACTTATCAAAATAGTCAAAGAAAATTTACATAATGAAAAAATTGTAATAAAAAATAATGAGAAATGATAATAGAATTATCAAAAAACGATTAAATAACAATAATTTCGTTTAATGGAAAGAAAATCTGATTGACAGGGAAAGTAATAATATCAATTTTGGCTGAAATAGAAAAATACGACGAACAATTTGGAAAATTAATTATCAAAGTACTGATTCGTATCAAATCCTATAATGAATTTCCTGAAAATAACAATTTTTTTATTTTTATAGACGAGAATTTCAGATCCAATTACCAATTTATCTCTATTGAGTGACTGATTGACATTTATATAAATAATCTGATTTTGCAACTTTTATAAAATGACAATTCTTTTCTTCTTTTTTTCAAATAAACTTAATAAGAGATTGTTTGTGAAAATAAATTTGTTAAAAAATGAAAATTTAAATAAATTTCAAGTACGATAAATTTGGCTGAATTTTCACAGAACTATTATCTTAAATTTGTTTAAAAGTATCATTTCTCAAGGACAATAGTATTTAATAGCCGGAAGCGTAAAATATAAAGTATAAAGTTCATTTACAGATTATTTATAATATTTCAAGTCAAATGTAATTAAATTTCTAAAAAATTATATTAGACTAATATAAAAAATTATAGTATAATATAACAAAATATAATATATTATAATATAATTAATGTAGTATAATATTAAACAATATAATAATTTTCAGTTTACTTTAAACGATGAAATTCCTTAATTTCATTTTAATATTTTAAACAAAATTGTAATTATATTTTACTATTGGATAATACGATATAAAATTATATTATATTTCTTAATTTTAATTATGTCTACAGTATATTAGAAATATTTTTTTATTTTTACATTTTCAAATACATCAAGAAACAATTTTGAGCCATATTATAGAAATACAGTTTATTTTGTATAAAGCTAACAATGCTAAATTAACGGAGTAATTATTTTCAATATATTAATTCAAACAAAATTACTTCAACAAATTGAAAATTTGCTTTATTGTATGTCAATGATAATATTTCAGAATTGAAATCAAAGATAGCTTAACAGTTTCAGTTTCTGTCCGTCTTTTAATGAAAATAAGTTTCTAAGTTTTGCAGTCAGCTGTTGTTTATCATAGCAATTATAACATATTAGGGGTTTGAGGGCATACAAATAATGCTAAGGATACTCAAACAATAAAAGACATTAAATTGATATTAAACGAAATAAACTGGGGGAAAATTTGTAAATCGTAGAGTATTTCGTTGAGGAAATCTGAAAAGGAAATTTGAAGGAAAAAAATTAAAACTGAGAGAAATAACAAATAATCAAGTTAAACAAAAAAATCACCACAATGTTGTTTTTAATTAAATATGCTATAAGTAAAAAAAGAGAAAAATAAAAACAAAAATAATTTAAGAATTGAATCCCTTTATCTTAACAGTTTACCCGAGATAACAAAAAATAATAAAATTATAATAAAATAATAATAAAATTATAATAAAATAATAATAAAAATAAATTTTTAATCTTTAGATTTAGCTTTATGGCCAATCTTGGATTTGTAGATCGCTTCTGTGTGCGGATTGTGTGAATCGGTTTTAAATAGGGTTAATTTTAGAATTATATGGAATTTGATAGAAATTTCGAGTTATTTCTGATTTTAAAATGTTGTTTAGCCAGATCAATTGAAATTGGATTTGAATTGAATGTTTTTGATGTTGGTTTGGTATCCGAATTTGTTAAATATTTTGAAATATTCTTTCGTGAATTTATCTCAAATTCTACAGATGCACTAGACAAGATAAGATACAGAAGTTTAACATATCTCTCAGTACTCGATGCGCAAAGGAGTTAACTATTAAACTTATCCCAAATAAAGATGCTACAACTCTAATAATTATTGACATTGGAATAACTGAAACCTGTATCTGAAATTAACATGATCGTTCGGTTTTGTGTGGCTTTCTACTCAAATTATCAGGTTAGCAAAGCATGTCCATTGACTATTCAACCAGTGAAATCAAGCTACAAATGAAATTAAGATAAACAAATATTTTTATTAAGATTTAATTAGTTTATATTTTTAAGTGTTTCTCTTTGAAGAACCCCTTTCCATTTGAAATTAGTGGACTTGTATTTATTTTTATTAATTACTACTGGTTTCCAGTTACCTATAAAATATGTTGAGTCTTCGATTTGTAATTTAAAATATTTCATTTAAATTAATTTCAATTAATTTTCACTTTTTTTTGACATATTTCTTATCAGTATGGCAATGTAAAATTACAGAAATGGTGATAAATACTAGTGATATTTGTCAGAAAAGTACTAACATCGAAAGTTATCTTTTTAATTACGGTGGAGGATACCTCTGAAAATAGAAATTAATTTAACCAAAAAAGTTATAAAAAATTTTAAATAATTTTGTATCAATTATAATTTCAATGAGAAAAAAAGAGAAAAAATATATATATTTTTTAATAAAACTTGATAGTCGTTTATTTATAAATATGGAAAATAATTACAATTTTCAATAGCGCACAATTTTTCAAGCTGCACTTGAGACTGTGGAGACTCATTAAATTTATGACAGTGGATTTTTAGTTAACTTTAAAATGATGAAATTCGTAATTTTCGTTTTAATATTTTAAACAAATAATTATTGTCGTTCAGCAGTTTTTGAATTATATATTCAACTTTATTTTTCATTATGAGATAATTTTTGTTTAAATCTCTTATATTTACCAATTGATTCTGCAACAGAACTCGGCGGCATTTTTGTTTGATGCTACTAGGAGTAATAAATAAATAAAAACTTTGCATATTTTCAATAGAAATAAATTAGTGATTTAAAATTTCTTTTAATCTTTTATTTTTTATAATAATATTGTCAGCGAGTTGTTTTGAGAGTCTTTTGAAGTCAGATAACATAATTGTATCAGACAAGTCCGTTTTATGTCAAATATATATTTTCAACGTTTTTTTTTCTTTTGTTTCTAATTTATTGAATTATTTACTAATAAGAAACAAGTTGTAAGCTAGAATAATAAATAAACAATACATATCTTATTTTAATATAAGGTTTTTAAATTTAATTAATAATAAAAAAACTATATTTCATTATGTTTAATTTTAACAAATTTGTAGATTTTCTCTATGTTATCAAAAAATATTTTAAAATTTTAATTTAAAAAAAAATTATTTAAATTTATTTACTAAAAATGATTTTACAATTAAATAGTTTTATAATCTATTTTTATTTAGGAAAAAATTATCAAAATTTTCATAATCGTTTTTCAAAATCTTTACACAATTTTTTTTGTTCTATCACTATCTGATAATATATAAAATCTATAGATATTAAAGATTTATTTTGATAATATTTTATTAATTTAAAACTTTATAATTTAATTTTAAAAATCAAATATTTTTCAAATAAAATTAATCAGAAAAAATATATATTTAGACAGCAAAAGTTTAATTTTAAAATTTTCATAATCAACCTAATCTTTTTTAAAATTTAATATTAACAAATAATACTATTAAAAATTTAATAGTTTAAAATGATATAATTTTAACTATTTTTTTATATAAGTAGTTCAAAATTTTATATTTAAAAGGCACAATTCCAAAAGCTAAGTTGACCTTCCTAAACGTACCTTAAAATGTTTAAATTCAAACATCAAAATTAAAAGCAATTTTTTAGAAATATAAAATTAAAAAATTTATTTATTAAATGAAATAATAATAAATTAAAAATAATGTATTGAAAACAGCCCTTATTGTTAAGATATTGTGCTGGGATTGTACAAACGAGTTTTGCGATAAAATTATTGTGGAAAATTATTTTAAATTTTAAATTTCAAAAAACAAACCAGAAAATTTTAAAAATAAATTTTTTTGTTGAAAACTATAATGAAAAGAAACAAAAATATTGTTAAAGATAAATCTAATAAGTTTTAAACTAATACACTAATTTTTTAAGATTAATTTATTAATTAATTAAATTTGATTTTGTTAGACAGGATAGCGACATGTCAAGCTAAAATACAATAGTAAAACTTTTAGGCTATTAATTTAAAGATATTGCTGAAAATGGGTAAAGTTTGTTGATATGACTAGCTATGTGGTCAGACATTCGTAGACCTTCATAAGTTCAAAGTTTATTTTTAATGAGTTTCAATTTAGAGAATCCACTCTTTTCAATTACATTACAAGTCATTAAACAAGAATATGTTCTAAATAAAATTTTGATGTTTGGCCATGAACAAAAAACGTTTTGGTTGAAACTATCCATTAAGAAATGATTTTTATTTTTTGTCAATATGTGCTCTCTCAAATCTTTGAAAACATCACCATAATTTCAATTTTTGTTTTTTTTACTAACTTCAGTCACTTTACCCCTGAAATTAAGTAGATTAATTATTATCCCTGTTTTTCGTTTCTTTGAACCAGCACTATTTTCCGAGTATTTTTGTTGACTGCGCCTTCATGCGAGAATTTGACTAAATTACACCAGCTTTTATACATTTGATTGATAATTAATTTAATTGTTTATAAATTCTAATTAAAATTAATTAAAATTGTTACTGCTTTTGCTATCTAATTCGTAATTTATTTCTTTTTCTCTTTTCTTTTGTTTTAATCTTCATGACTAATATATATAGTTTTTATTAATGTAAAGATTTTGCATTTCTAAATTATTCTGTTAATTTTTTTGTTTGTAAATGTAGATAATATTTTTATAATTGAATCACAATGATGGCATTTTATTTTTAAAACCCATGAAAAATCGTCAGTGTAGGAAAACTTGTATTTCTCACTGTGAGAATTTCACATATAAAATCTAAAATATTTTATTTAAATAGAAAGATTTTGCATCTTTAGATAATCTCTTTAGATAAACTCTTTACTTATGCCCATTTGCTTGGAAACATATTTTGGGTTCCGGAATAGAGTCTGATTTGGTACAAAGCATAATCCGCTACCGTAAAAATATTATTCTTTCAGTATTGAGAGAACGGTATCCGGACGATTCATCAGCGGACGGTTCATCGGTGGATTGTTCATCGGCGGACGTTTAATAATTAGGACGCTTCATCGGTGGACGATTCACAGGAAAAATATATAATTTATTTATATTATTTAAATATTTTAATTAATTGTAGTATGGGTAACCCCCCCCCCCCCCAAAAATCAGCGTAGGATTAGTTAGGGTTAATATATTATAATTAAAAAATTTTCTTTCCTTCCATGACAAATTTTCAATAAAGTTTTTATGATTCATGGAATACAAATTTTAATCGTTTAATTAAAAAATTCTTTTTGAGATTCGAACCCGCCTATAAGAGGGAACCCAAAGGGTATGCTTACCGGAAATTTAACTACAACGTTAAGCTACAGTATCGTGTCTTTTATACATTTTCGTCGTCCTACTTCTATTCAGTAAGTAACGGTGGTTTTTATACGTGATATCATGGGCGGTAGAGTCCTGGATAATTACTTGACATGAAAAGGTTGTCATTCACTGCTGGACCGTCCTCCGATGAACCGTCCGCGATGAACCGTCTGCCGATGAATAGTCTCACGATAAAACGTCTTAGAACCGAGAAAACAGTTAGTAAACAATTCCATAATATGTAGAAACCATTCAGATTGTCATTTTAACTTAAATACTTAAAGAGAAACATGAAACTTCAAATGTTCCAAAAACAACAATTTAAAAAGTAACAAAACAAAAAGAAAAAATGAGAAAGACAGTTTATTTTGCCGTTGATTTGCTTCACCTTTTAACACACTCTGATAAATAATACTTTTAAAAATAAAATAACATTTACTTCTTCCCGCTACACTTAGAGTATATTTTATAAAATGTTTATTTTTATTATAATATAGACATATTTTGTTACATAAATTGTAACCGACGGGTAACTGTATTATATTTAATAGATTTTTCATATGAAAATAAAATGTTGTCAATTACTGATATTAAGGTAAGCTCAAATAATAACAATAACAATAAACAATGCACTTTGTAATAAATTAAGGATTAATAAATTAATAAAAAAAAAGAAAGTAAATGATTTGAGAGAAAATTTAATTGTAAATTTATTAAAATTATAAATTAATAAAAAAAAAGAAATTAAATGATTTGATAGAAAATTTAATTGTAAATTTATTAAAATTATCAATTAATAAAAAAATGCTATTTTATTTCATTAATTATTTTAACCATTCGTACATTAAATCTTGATCGTGTATGTAAAGAAAATTTATTTAGTCGTATTTTCAACAACAGGTTTTTTCGAAACGAATCTTTGGACATTTTAATATTAGGAACTCAACTTATACGTCACCTGTCAAAACAAATCTACTTTCATTATTTTATAAGTCCTTTTATTTGACGATGCTAAAATGTCACTTTTTATCCGGAATGTTGTTTTGAAAAAACTTTTTGCTTTTACACAAAAGTTATAAGTTAAAAAAAAGTTTAAAAAATAAAAATTTTAAAAAATGTTACTTTATATTTGTAAATGTAAATTATTTATTTCTTATATTTATCTGATGTTTGTTTTATATATTGGATGCTGTTTATCAGTAAATAAATTCTGATATGGAAAATAGACGAAGTCTCAAAATAAAAATGAAATTTGCATAGTTTTCATATCTATTCTTAAGATGACAAAAAATCCTTAACATTTATGTGGCTACTGGATATGAAATTATACAACCATATATGTAGATAAAAATATGCATAATCATGTTGGGCAGGAAAAAATTGCAAATTTATCAGAATTTCCATTTTATGTAAAATTATTCTTTGATAGTTATGAAAACTTTGATTGACTTTTCTTTCGCTTGTGACATTATTTACATTCATCTGTAACCCATATCATTATTTTCTATATCTCTTATTTAAACAAATCAAACAAATCTATTATATTCATCAAGCTACGAAATTTTGTTTTCCGACGTGATTTTAATTAATTAATTAATTATTTTTTCTTAACCCCCATCGATTTAGAATTATCATATGCGTACTTATCTCTTCATTTTATACTCTCTTACACATTTCCCTAGATAAATACATATTTGTCACATTTTTAATAAATTTCGACATTTAAATTAATTTGCTATTTTTTTGCAACGCACTTGAATATTTTTGTTTAAATTTTCACTTATTTGCATAATTCCAAAAATTATAACAGACATAGTCAAAATATTTTGTTACTAAATAAAAAAAATGTTTTTATATACAAAAATAAATATATTGTCATTGACAAAAATGATCATCTTATTCAGGCATGCTAAATTTACGGCACGCTGACCGGATCCGACTCGTCAACTGTTTTTATCCGACCTTTTGGCAGTAGGAATGAATAGCCAGTAAACAGGCCCTTCGTTTACCAACAACAATATTATCATTAAAAGTCTTGCCGTGATTAGTAGACCATTATAATCACATCTGTGTTCTATTTGCTTGCCAACTGTAATGCATCAGTATATCTGTAGTAAATATTTGATGTCTGTCTCGATTGACAATGACAAGACGAATAGATAATATGGCGGATAATATCGAAGCCGTATTGAAAGAATGCATATTCAGTTCTTTTGGATGAAAGCGCTGACATGATAGACACGGCACAATTTTAACATTACAGAAGAATTGCTAAAATTAGCTAGTATAAAGGGGACAAGAACTGGAGAAGATACTTTTGATGAAGTTAAAGACGCTTTGCAAGAAAATAATCTTGATCTTTTAAAACTAACTGGGATTACAACATATGGAGTTCCTGCAATGGTTGGGAAAAAGAATGGGCTTATTGGTTTGTTCCAGACAGAGCCATACAATCCGAGAATAATATAGATCTTATTGCATCCCACTGCATTATACATCACAAAAAGTTATGTGTGAAGCAGTTGAAGATGGACCATGTGATGTCAGTTGTTTTTAAAACTGTCAATTTTATCAGACCACGTGAATTAAATCACAGACAATTGAAAGAATTTCTTGCAGACCTAGAGGTAGAATACTGTGATGTCATTTTCTACAGTGAGGTTTACTGGCTCAGCAGAGAAAAGGTTCTGCAGTAATTCTACAATCTTCGTAAAGAAATTTTAGTTTTCATGAAAATGAAAGAAAAGTTTATTCCGGAGTTATTGGATGCCAGTTGGATTTTAGATTTAGGTTTTTGGTTGACATCACAACTCATCTGAATAATCTTAAAAAAGCATTACAAGGTAAAAATCAACTAGTAAACAATTTTATGATCATGTCAAAGCATTTCAAGCCAAATTCAAACTATGGGAATTTCAGTTTTTGAAAGGTGACACAGTGCATTTTCCATGTCTGACTGTATGCAAAAAAGCAGATTTGGATAAAATTAAGATTTTCAGGTTTTGCAGCTCATGAACATGATTTTAAATTATTTTCAGATCTATTAAATTTTAATGCACCAAACTCATTTCAAATGGAACTGCTTGAATTTCAATGCAACAGTGACCTGCAAAAAAAACAAAGAAATTATCTATGATTAAATTTTACAAACTTTATGTTTCCCCAGTAAAATTTCCATCAATTCGATTTCATGCGCTTAAAATGGTATCAATTTTTCCTAGCACTTATATGAAAATGAAACTCACTAAAAGCAAAAACAGGTGCAGGCTGACTGATGATAATCTTTCAAATCAACTTCGTGTGGCAACATCAAATATTAAGGCAACATTTCTGAACGGTGTCACGACAAAAAGTGTCAAATGTCACACTAGAATAAACGAGTAGCGATGATTAATGTTTCAGAATTTTAGATGTATGGTGGTATTCTGTGAAACGAGATTTGCTAAATAATTCAAGTATTTTAATATGCAAAAGTAAAGCAAACATCTTGAAATTTAAAAGAATAGTAATTTTAAGTTTAACGAAATATGCCGATTATTTAACTTTATAATTTATCATTTAATATGTTTTGTTTAAATGAAAATTTTATTGAAACTGTATCCTTAAGTTTGTTTCGTCCCAAAATTAATAACAGGCCCTTAGGTCATTACAAGTTGAGCATGCCTGATCTAATTTAATCTTTTGGACTCAAATTGTGAAATAAACTAATAAAAACTGAAACATACATTGGCTGATCTTTTCTAACTAAATTTTTAATTTTTAAACGATAGTTAAAATATTCGAAAAGTTTGGATTGGATTTAAAAACTGTCGGAAATCAGCATTTTCAATAAACATTAATAAACAGCTTTCAAGCCATTCCTTTCCGATGAATAATACAAAAAAATCAAGAGAATTTTCAAAAACCGAGTTTTGCAAAGCTTTTATCTACAAAATAATTCAGAATCGAACAAATCGGATGAAATAGATAACAAGAAAAGCACACATAAAGATTATTAAAATACAGTAGATTGTCGATTATTTTGGTTAATGGTGGCAAGAGGTGGCATGGAACATCGAAAAACACGGTTAATCGGAACGATGGTAATTTATTTCAGGACCATGCTGTGACTTATGTGATTGATAATTTCGTCGTCTTCTCCACTTTCAGATACATTTTTCTCTCTTTTGGTTGAATGAAATTTGAAATAATATCCGTGTCACGTTGGGGCAATTTAACTTTTCATTGGGGCAATTCCGAAATTAATGGATTTTTAACATTTGATAAATCATAATTTTTCTCAAGTATGTAAGTCGTATCTTAGGTATAAGTAGTGGGATTGCGGCACTCTACCCCAGTAGCCACTGAGACAAAGACATATACCCCCCCCGGCAAAAAAGTTTAAAAGTACAAATTTTTGTAGGACAAAGACACAAATTTTTGAAAGACAAAAATCAAAGTTTTTGTAGGTCAAAGACAATGACTCATAAAAAGTTTTCAAGGTCATTTGAACAAATACCATGACTCATCATAAATTTTCTCGAGGTCATTCAAAAATTTCTCAAGGTCATAGTATTTTTAAAAAATTTAAATTTAAATTTACTACTTATTTTTATAAGTAGTGTTTTAGTTATTAATATTTTTAAATTTTTATTCTATTAATATTATTATTATTATTTCTATTACTATTATTATTATTTTATTATTGCAAGTTTATATTATTATTTTACTATAATTATTTTTATTATTACAACATTTTACTATTATTATTTTATTATTATTACAAGTTAATATTATTATTTTACTATAATTATTTTATTATTACACTTTTTATTATTATTATTATTATTACAATTTTTTAATAATAAACTCCTATAGCCATGTCCTTGTTACTCATGCGCTCCTATTGATCATATCTTTATAAGTCATGTTCGTGTAATGTTTAATAATATTATTCATGTATAACAAAGACATTGAAAACACACACATATATATATATATAGTGTTAAATAATATTTACTCTCATAAAATGGCATTAGATATCTCAGAATCACCTTTACAGAGGTTTTATTTTATTTTTATTATTTGTATTAATCTTCTATATTAAGATACCGGAATTCAGTATTGAATGGAATCAGACCTTTTTAATAATCGATAGACTGTTGACAGAAGTCATTGTCTTTGTTTAAATGACCTTGAAAATTTTTGATGAGTCATTGTCTATGTCCTACAAAAACCTTTGGCCTTTGTCCTACAAAAATTTGTACTTTTAAACTCAGAGAAAAAACTTTTTTTGCCGTGGGGGGGTATATGTCTTTGTCCCAGTGGGCCACAATTCCACTACTGGTATGTTATGATAAAAACAAATTCTTTACACTGAAATATAGCTCTAACCAAGATCTATGTATTGTGCATACATCTTCTCAATGCAATCTTTACATTATAATTTTGATTTTTTACAAACAAATTTACAAACTGGGGCAATTTGACTTTTAAACACTATTCACCATTCACACTATTAACCACTCATCAATATTTTATCTATCAACATTTCAAAGACATGTAAACTTATCATTAGCTCACATAATTCAGATAGTATTTCACTTGTATATAGCATATTTAATTTCGGAAAAATAAAATTTAAAAATTATCACATAAATTAATCTTGAATAGTTAATTAACAAAAGTTATTTTTTCAAAAATAATATCAAAAGTAAATATTTTTTCATATAAAAATAAAAGAAACCATCAAAGTCTAAAAGATTGTGGAAATCGGTAATCAAAATTTAAAATTAAAATATCATTAATTTTAAAATAAATGAATACAAATAGAAGTTATGTAAATTTCATAAGCTAAGAAATTTTTTTAAAATAAATAAAAAAATACAAATGGATAAATCTAGTTGTAAATTTAGCATGCATTATATAAAAATAGCTTACAATGAATAACTTCAATTTCATTATAAAAATATTTTATTAATTATAACAATTTTTTCAACCGTTAAACAAAAAGATTCCCGTTGCAAATATAATTCAATTCATAAACTTACAGAAATAACACTTTTTTTAGAGATTATTAATCATATAAATCCCATTTTATTTAAACAGTCAAATTTTACATTTTGTTTTTATATTAATATTTTTTCATCGATATAAAAAAATACATAATTTGAAAAATAATAGAAATAAAACATAAAAGATTTACTTATTATTATTATTATTATTATTATTATTATTATTATTATTATTATTATTATTATTATTATTATTATTATTATTATTATTATTATTATTATTATTATTATTATTATTATTATTATTATTATTATTATTATTATTATTATTATTATTATTATTATTATTATTATTATTATTATTATTATTATTATTTTTTTTTTTTTTTTTTTTTTTTTTTTTTTTTTATTATTATTATTATTATTATTATTTTATTATTATTATTATTATTATTATTATTATTATTATTATTATTATTATTATTATTATTATTATTATTATTATTATTATTATTATTATTATTATTATTATTTTATAAAATATTTTCCTTAAAGAATTATAATAACCCACCTCAAAAATTGGTTATTAAAATATTAAAATTAGCATGAGAGAATCAAACATGATTTATAAGTATATTAATTATAAAATATGTTTTTATCTGGATTTTAAATTTATTTACTCGAATTTTTTTTACATAATGATGGTAATTATTATCATTGAAAATATAATGAATTATTTTTTTATCTATTAATATATTTTCATTCAAAAACTGAATTTCTTAAAAGTATAATTCTAATATTATATAAAGACCATTTAGTAATATCATTTAATGATCCTAGTGCCTGTTATATGTTACAAATATAATTTATTTATAAACAATTACTTTTATCATCGTGATATTTATTTGGTTTAAATATTATTAAATACAATTTAAATTTAAATTTTACACATTGAATTATTTACAAAAAATATGTTAAAAGGATTAACAATAAAAAATTTAGGGTTCATCTGTTTGATTTTTTAATTTATTATATTTATTAATTGACGATGAGCATAGGGCAGCACAAGAAGAACAACCCGTTTTGTTTAATGAAGCTTCAACTAATTCAAAGCTAAATGTGACGAGATGATTCATATTATAATTAAGATATTTGATTCACTACCTATGTATGTGACAACTTTTTGTTGTTGTACGCGCGTGAACAAATAGCTGAAATAATTATAGATTCGGGAGATGGAATATCAAATACTTTGCCAATTTAAGGAAGGTTATGCGTTATCTCATAAGATTTACGAAATGAGTTTAGCTGTAAGAGATTTGACAGATTATTAGATAAAAATCCTGACAGAACGAGATTACTGTTTTACAACTACAGCTGAGAGCCTTTACAAAGATCATTACAATTAAACGTGCAAATTGTTTATTTTCTTGGTTGTTTACATAACGAGTTTTCATTTTAATTAATTAATTACTTAACTGGTACTTTGTGATTTTCATACAATTTCCTGCATTTCAAGTTATCAATTATGCCAAAAAAAACAGAAACTTTACTAGAAATGAACAATTTACCAAGATTTCTAATAATTTTCAACAACTTGCCTCATAATTTATGAATATTATAAAAATTATAATTCCAGTCACTTTACCTTAATATTACAACTTTCATTAAAATACTCATTATTATTTTCTTATTAAAAATTAATAACATTTCAAAGGTTCATGTTAAAAAATTACATTGAACTCCATTAAAAATAATGTTAATTAATAACTTTCAAAATTTTATTTTAAATCGTACTAAAAATATTGAAAATGAAAATAGTTTGACATAAAAAACCATGCAGTAATTAATTTTTGTTTTACTAATAACATGTAGAAAATTTAAAATCAATTTGCATTTTAGATAATTCTTTTATTCATTAATTAAATAACTAAACAATATTTTTAAAGCGTATTTATTCATTTTATAAAAAATTTATAAATAATCTAATATTAATAAAACTAGATATTTTGTTGAGATGTATTTTTTAATTTCAAATATTATTTATATTTTTTAAATAATTGAAATATTTTGCTGAAAGATTATTATCAATTTAAAATTAAAATAAATCTCAAACTGATTTTAAAATTGAACAATAATTTATTATAATTGAATTTCTAAATTTTCAAATTAAAAGTTTTATTACCAAAGAGAAAAGAGCATACAAAATATATAAGCCTCCCTCAAACGGAGTGTCATTAAAAACCTACAAAATTAATATAGAAAATTTAAAAGCTTCAATAAATCATAAAAGTTTTTTTAAATTCAAATTTAATACAACATTTGCAAATTATTCAAATAATTATTATAATTTTTTAAAAGTGCATGATATTTAGGATAATATTGACAATGTAATATTTCTCCAGGTTCCATGGAAAAAATGCTTGACTTTAACTGATTTTGCCTATGGAACCCTTTCAAGTCTCCAGAAGAAATAAATAATCCTTTCGCCGAAAGAAAATGTTAATTTTACAACAAGCTCTGAAATCTTTTTGATTGAATTTCGACAGGATTTATACTAATTTAATTTTAATAAAAAATAATTAACAAATAATTGTAACAATTTTACATTGAGCTAAATACACTCTGAAATTCTCCACGATTCTTTTCAGACGTTAATTTGAAAATGGTAGAAGAAAAGAAAGTTTATGTATATATTATTTTTGTCAATTGAAAGTCACTGAAATGTTTAATTTTACAATTAAAGATTCAAGTGAGATGTAATAGTGTATGTTGATAAAAAATTAAACATAAAATTAAAAAAAATTATACCAGAAATTTAGCTCAAAAATACAACAAAAACTCATTTTTATTTAATCTTTTCAATAAATGTTTCTTTTATATAACTGTATGGATTGATCTTTAAAATTTTGTTTTAATTAAAATTTAATTAAATTACATTATTACATTTTTTCGAGGATTCCATAAATTTTTCTTAATAATCAAACCAATACTAATTTTCATGGTTAAACAATATAAATATAAGCTTTGGCATTTGTAAAAATAAATTTAAGAAAATAATTTAATAAAACTGTAATTAATATAGAAGGAATCGTTGACAGGTATAAAACTAAATAAAAAAATGACAATAAAGAGAATTTTGAGAAAAAACTGAAATTTGAAGCCTTCTTTGGAATCTCTAAAACATTTGAATTCAAAACATTAATTTTTTGTAATTATTTTGTACTTATTCATATCGCAATAGGAATAAGATATATTTTTGTCTCTATTACACATTTTACATATGCAAAATATGCTATGTACACAAATAAAAACAAAAAATATGTATTAGAATAAATTTTTGTTTTATTGTTTTTCATTAATCAAAATTTTGGATGTTAACAAAGACTATGGAATAATTCCGTTTAAAGAGTTTTCATTAAGCAATTAACTGGTGTATTTAAACAAGCATTATTTTTGTGTCATTGGGATTCAATTATTACAAATTAGTTTGTAAATTGTATTTTTTGAAATTAAAAATTAATGATATTTCTTCACGCATGGTTCGAGCAGCATGCTTAGTTTTGAGGTGTACTTTTATTTAATGTAAGCTGAATTTAAATAATAAATTAAATTAAAATATTTGTTTGTATACGTCAGTTGTAAATGGAAAATTTTGAAATTAAGAAATTGTATTTGAAAAAAATTAATGATTAAGAAATTTTTAAATAAAACACAAATTAGTTGCCATTGATACAAATATGAACCGAGCTCTCATTGCTGTTGAATGACTCTTTATAATAACCTATCAAATTCCTACTTTATTTCCATTGCTTTTATTTCAAGGATAAATTGAGTGAAGAGCTGCTCTATTCTGTCAATCTCAGCTTCGGCTTTATACGCAATTTCATAGGAAATTGCTACCCGGCAAAACAACAATTATAATTATTAATTTTATTATTATTATTATTATTATTATTATTATTATTATTATTATAAATATTATTATTATTATTATTATTATTATTATTATTATTATTATTATTATTATTATTATTATTATTATTATTATTATTATTATTATTATTATTATTTTGTGATTGAGCTTTGCAAGTTAATTTTTAATAATACATATATGTTTAAATGTTATAAGTAAAACTTAATAATTCATGCTAAAAATTAAATAAATTATGATCGCTTTTGTCCATAAATCAAAATAGGAATTTGCCTTAAAAATATCTTGCAATATTCGAAAATTGAAGATTTTCTTTCAAAGAATAAATTCTATTAAAAATTTTTAAATATTTTTAAAATTGATAATATTATATTTTTTTGTTTAAAATTTCTCTGGCATATAAGAATATAATGAATATATGAAATTTGATTCAATAACTGTCTAGAGAAATTTCAAAAATAATATATTTATATTGAAAGAGATTTAAATTTTATATTTTTTGAAATTAAAAAAAATACTCTACCTGGCAGGCTGTTGTTGGCCCATTTTCCTTACTTTAATTGTACAAAATGTGACTCTGGGAAAATGTCCAGTGATCTGCCATTCTTTGTCTGATAGCAAGTCTGATATCAAGTCTAAACCGAATAGTGTACTGTTTGCTCCGACAAAACGTTTCATGAGGTAGATTTGACCCACTGAATTGGCAAGGAACAAGCAGCGTACTCCAATGAAAAGAACAGTGAGCCTCAAATTTGGTGCAATACCACACGCACATCGATGAATAAAACTTCGCTTTCTGATAAATCTACTGTAAGCTTCATACTGTTCTTCAAGTGTTGCTACTAAACAAGAAACTGCTTTTAAACGAAGTTCACGATCGGGAATCGCTGCTTCTTTAGCAGATTTTAATAGTAAAGGTAGTCGATGTGAGCAGACCCTCCAGAATACATGTGGGACCCATGACAGTAGAGCCTGACCAGCTAAGACTATAGCCACCCATTGATAATAACAAATATATCGTTTTTTAAGTCTATCAATATCCTCTGTCGGAATTTGTTCATTTGGTAAAAGAAAGTAGGTATTCGAAATCCAGCAAAAGTTTTCTGCATATTCTTCCCACGACCGGGTAAATTCCTGAGGAACCCAACATTGAATTGGTTTTCCTAAAAGTAATTATAAGGTTTTAATAAAAATAAATTATTATAATTAATAAATTCGAATTATTTAAAATATTATGTAATAAAAAAATAGTTGTAGTTTTTAATATTTAATTAATAAAGTAATCAGAGATGACAATTTTAATTTGAAATTTGGGATAATTAATTGACACTTGATATATTGTAAACCAGATTCCTACTCATCTTAAGACAAATACAAGGAGAAAAATAAATTACGAAATAATTTTAAAAATATTTTTATTTATCATTTATTTATTAAAATAAATTTAAAAATCTTCAACAGCTCGGGTGAGGAATTACATTTAAAATGTTCTAAATTCAAAAATATGTCCGAAATCTTAAATTTGGAATAGATTTTTATAACTTTTCCAACTTAAAAATAATTAGGTATTTGCATATGATTTAATAACTTTTAAAATATTTCGAATTAGGAGAAAATTGACAGCAATAATCACAAAAGCTGAAAAATACAAATAAATATAATATATATATATATATAATGTGTAAAGTAATTAATAAATAATTTCCAAAATACTAGAAAAATTTTAAACTGTAGAAGTTAAAATTTAACTTAGATTTAAATTAATTAAATTTGTTGAAGACCAACATGATAATATTCTAGAAATATAAAAATAATTTAGACACAGAATATTTGACAAAATGGCAAAATTTGAAATAATTATAATCACATGATAACCATGGCTTCGTCAATATACTAGTCACATACTGTTAATTAAAATATTTAATGAGATATTTTTAATTGCAAACAGTATTTAACTAGTTTTTCATAATTTGGAGTCAAATGAATTGTTGAAAAGATTTAGTAAACGTCTTATTAGCAATGGCCAATGCTACACTTTTGTACTAGGAAAAGCCCGTAAAAATAGGCGTTTATCTAATATTCTTAGTTCCCTTTATATTGTAATTATGAAAAATACAAATTGTCGGGTTTGAGAGCAACTAGTCTAGTAGAAAATATCCGAAAGATTGAGTCAGAAAATTTGTGTATGGAAATAAGTGAAAAGTTACTCTTGTTCTAAATCTTTGAATACTTTTACAAAATATGTTGGTCGTGTGTTGTTACAAATATTTCCTCTTTATTTTCGATTTATTGTTTAAATGAATGTTTATATTATAAAATATATGTATAAATATACATTAAATTTTTGAATAAAGCAGAATGAAACAGATATTCTTTCAAGTTAAAATACTTTAAAATTAGAAAAGAGGTTTGTGATAATTGTATGAAAATATGCTAAAAATCCGTATTTTGTTGATATTGCTTAAAGCCCTTTGATTAATTTTATTTATCAGTTGAAGTTGATGAAAAATCATTTCTTTTAGAAAGAATCGGATTAACATGAAGTATTTACACATTAATATTATTGTTAATAATAATATTATTAAAATTAGTAAAAAATATGACGACGGCATTTTAAATATTTTGATTAAAACAAATTTTCTAAAAAAATAATCAATAATTCATTCTAATATTATTTTCTGCACGATCAAACTCAAACGATTCAATTCTTATCATTTTTAAAATAAAAATCTGACCTGATAATTTTAATTTGTTTTACTGAATTAAACTGCATACCCTGATTCGATTGGCTGATAATCACGCAAACGTTTCAGTTCAAAATTAAACTGGGTTTTTTTTAAAAAAAATCTTTTTTTTTGTTTATCAAACTTGCAACATAATTTTTAAATTAATTAAATTTATTCATGAATTTCAACAATTTGAAAAAACGTTCCCGATTTAATGAAATCTGATTGTTAGAAATTGAAATGTAGCAAATCTGCTAAATGTTTCTATCTGAAAAACTCTGTCACGCTAACTATTGTAGTAAAATTACTAATAAATTAAAATATATCATGCTTTTAACATATTGTATAATTTGTTTATATTAGTATTGCTTTTGTCTGACAAAAATTTTAATTAATTTTCCAGTTGATAATTTTATTATTTTGAAATTTTATTTCATTTTAAATTTACTAAAATATATTAAAATATATTATTTTCAAACATTTTTATTTTAGATTAATTTGAAAGTGTTTTAGCAGAATTCTATTTTGAATGAAATTTAACGAAACTTTCTAATCATATAAAAGGGTTGTTTTTGAAAAACGAATTTGAAAAAAAGATTTTCTTTAGTTATTAAGAGACTATATATATAAGTATAAAACGGCATAAATTAATATATCAGATAAGTGAATAACAAAATAAACCCTTGCTGCAAAGTAATAATTATATTTTCGAAAAAAGTTTCGATTATTATTTAGCAGCAAGGGCTTATTTTGTTACTCACTTAACTGATATATATATATATATACATATAATTCTTAGATATAACTAAAACTTTGTCAACAGCTTTCGTAAATTGTCTTTCAGCAAAGCTTGATTCATATATTTCAACACAAATAAATAAAAGTTGTTAAAAATTATTTTTTTTATATTAATTTAATTTTGTAATAAATGAAAATTAAAAATATTCAAATACTTTTAACTAATTTAAAATGTTATTAATATAAATATTATATATAGAAAAAAATTATAATATTTATATCAATACCATTTTAAAATTAGTTAAAAGTATTTGAATCTTTTTTAATTTTTTATTTATTACAAAATTAAATTAATATAAAAAAATAATTTGTTTAAATTAAAAGTTAATTCATAATAAATTTAGTTGGTTTTGTGTATGACAGTTAAGCTGTCGAAATATATCGTATGAAGAGTTTTAATTTTGAATTTAATTTAAACAATCTTTTTTTATTTTAAGAATGAAATTTATATATTAATAAAATATGTTTTTAGAGTGAATTTACTGAATTTTAATATTTTAGAAGTGAAAAATTTATTGATAATTTATTTGAATATGCAAATTAAAATCTGTTTAGTTGTTTAAATGTATTTGTTACCTGATTGTGAGGTGAATCTGTCAAAATATGTTGTAAAAGGTTTTTTCGAATAACGCTTTCTTGTAATTAAACCTTGCCATATTTATTTAATTATTTATAATTATAATAATAACAAATGTTTTGAACTAAAATATTTATTAGTAATAAAAATTAAATCAAATCATTTGTATCAAAATAATTGTAATCATTCACATAACACTAATAATAATTAAAAATTGAAAAGAATTTTTTCATTATCATTAAAAAATCAAATGATTTCTAATCATGTTTCTTCTTAATTTATGATGATTGATGAAATCAAATAAATTTCATTTTTATGAAAATTTAATGCATTTTCTTGAAGAATGATGGAGATCTATTAAGAATATTTGTAGAATCAGAAATATTATTAATACAGAATTAAAATGTATTATTCATATTACTACTGCCAGGAGGAAATATGTTTGACACTTACGAGTTGAGTTATTTCTGCTGCAAGTTTCACTGTGAATGGCACGGAGACAAATAAATAATTTCATAAATAAATTAGATTTATCTTTTTCCATTTTTGTGTTTTATTTATTAGTTTATTCAATATTTCTAAAAATTATAATTTTATATTTAAACTTTTTACATTATATTAATAATTGGGAAAGAAAGAAGAAAAAATTCCATTACTATCATTATTATTTTTATTTTTATTATTATTATTATTATTTATTATTATTATTATTATTATTATTATTATTATTTATTATTATTATTATTATTATTATTATTATTATTATTATTATTATTATTATTATTATTATTATTATTATTATTTTTATTATTATTATTATTATTATTATTATTATTATTATTATATTATTATTATTATTATTATTATTATTATTATTATTATTATTATTATTATTATTATATTATTATTATTATTATTATTATTATTATTATTATTATTATTATTATTATTATTATTATTATTATTATTATTATTATTATTATTATTATTATTATTATTACTACCAAATTATTACTATGAAATTTAATATTAATTTTGATTTAATTTTCAAAGTTATTTTAATTAACTTCAAAATGAAAAATGTTTTTGAGGTAATTAAGTCATTGGTGTCATTATTTAATCAAGAAAATATTAGCAAATTTTCATATTATTTTTTCTTTCATATTTTCATAAGTATTTTTTATAATAAAAATAAAATGCTTCACTTCACTGACAACGATTAAAAATATAACATTAGAAACATTTTAAGTGTCAATTATTCCTAAATTTTTCGGGAATATCCAAAGGGGGTCTCGGTAACTATCTATTAAATGTATTTTTAAAAATACTCCATAATTATGAAGGAGCTACTAAATATCGTATAGAAAAAATATTATTTGACAAGTTACGAATAATGGCTGAAATTTATATGACAAAAAGACTTTATTAGAAAATGATATCATAGTTGGATCAAACATTTTCCTACTAAGGAAATTGCACTATGATGCGAAGTTTTCAAAAGGACTTAAAGAACGTCAATACAAGAAATGGCGATAGGCAAGAAAACCTAATAGGTTTTTTAAGGCGATAACGACTAGTGATTGTCTTATGTAAGCAAAAGGATACGATGAGTATTATCAAGTCATCGGAAGCTATTTAGTACTGTTTAACCTTAAACAAATGACGCGGAAAAAGAAAGTTAAAGGGTTGTTAAAGAATTTCAGAAATTATACAGATAAAGGATAAATTTCATCGACTACTAGCGAATAATGCGGATAAGGCACAGAGTACTCAAGTGTGCAAGTGAATAGGAAATTTATATGAAAGTATATATATGAAATGCTTTTGTCGTCACTGTTGATTTAGCAAGTGCTAATGATAGAGAAAAGCACTTAAGACAATACATAGTTGGAGAATCTCTGCAGATCATAAATCATTTGGGGCTTGATGCTGAAGTTTACAAAACGGCTCTGAAAATAGTATATATAAAATAATGAGGAGGTTGTAGTAGATATTGAGACATGCTTGCAGAAATTAAAGTTCTAGATGGAAAGGCAAGTATCAAAAGGCATGCTGAGCGTTGATTAAAATTATTTAAAACCAACCTTTTAAAAAATACTCAATTGGGTCCAAAGTATCAGAAGAGAATCAAAGAAATGGAATGAAGGAAGTTACTGGAGCGAATAACGGCATGAGTGAATGGAGTTTGCAACATTTTCCATTTGTCAGGAAGGATAAAGTCAACAAAAGTATGGTTGGTCTTAGATAAGACTAGAAAATGCAGTGAATGATGTCATTGATCAGGTACCAAGTTAAAAAAAATTTAGTAAATACTTTCCTATAATTCAATAAACAAAAACTGGCTTTAACAGACGACATTGCGGAGGTTTCTTCTGTTTCCATGAGAAGGTAAAACGCGTAACCATTTCAAGCTCAATTAGTTGCTCAGAAAAAGGCTAAAAGCTATGAACACTAATGATCCCAGGGCAACCGAAACAATTTCAGAATCATAATGGATATTTAACCCACCACCGGCACCATATTTGGTGCAGTGCTTGAATCCACAATAAAAGCCACAAAAAACCACTAATGGCTTATGAATCCTAACGGGATCTGATAAAAATGTTTTTGTTGGAAAGTTTATTTCGAGTAATTACATTTGTGAAGATTTATAAAATCTAATTTTATTGTTTTGTATTTTGTATTATATTTTTTGTTCCTTAAATGAATAGCTTTCAATAAGAAGTCAGAAATTTTTTTTTTATTTTTTCGAAGTATCATATGAAAGACAAACTTACTATGACTAAATTGACAAAAGTAATTAAATGCTACCATTCAAAAGAAAACTTTTCATTTAGGATGAATAAATAAAGAAGAATTTTTTTATCAAAGAAAGGCATTAGACATAATGCATTGATGGAATTACAAGATTTGAACTTTGTCTACACTTGCATGTTTGTATATTATTTATATTTATATCAATATATAAATAAATAAATAAATAAATAAATAAATAAATAAATATATATATATATTTATATATAAGTAAATCACTTAAGAAAAAAAAATTCAATAAAAATCCAGAAAAGAATTTTAAGTAAATTACCTCATAAGTAAATTGACGTCAAAATGCGAAATTTTACAGCAATTAGTTTTAAAATTTTGTTACATTTTTTAGAATGCAATAACTGTAGGTCACTTAATTACACACCTTTTCAAAGTGAGTTTGCTATAAGCAGACAATTTGTACATTACACTCACCTGATATGTTTTGTAATTGCAAACAATATACACCAATGTGCAATAAACTAATAATATGGTGTCCGTTTTTCATTTTGATGAATTGAATTGGTATTTTTTATTTAATTCGTGATTCTGACTGCTTGCAAGGATGTGTGTACAAATCATGCAACACCGTGAGTACCCGAATAAAAGGCATTGTCTTTTTATAAAACCTACTACTGTATCTTCTATTCGGGCACTGTCTTCTATTTGTGCAAAAAATATCTTCTATAGGTCCAATACTAACATAAAAAATCAAAACAGCTCAAAATAAAATCCATTTATATATTCAACGACTAGTAATGTTTCATCAGTTTCAGGGTAGAATTCATTGGAAATAATAGTGAGCAGAGATAAATGTTTGAGTAATGTTGGACCAAATTTTTATAAATAGACAAGCTTCCAACAACATCGACAGTTGTTTGTCTGGCATCGCTGTAATATATTGCTATTTCATCCATACATATGATTTGGCTGTCATTATAGTTGTTGCATTGGGTGTTTTCAAGAAAATGTTTGTAATTTAAAGTTCTATTAATAACTTCTTCATTCGTTATCTTGAATAATGAGGTAGAGTGACGAAGTAATAATCCAAAACGGTCATAAAATTTGATAAACAATGATTATTAGATTGGAAGGCATCATAACCCTCATTAGCAGCAAGAGTCGCCGCAATCAATCAAACAATAAATCAAACACTTCTTCTATTGATATCATTTCAAAGATAGTATCTTCTAATCGGTTTTCTTCCACCGCCGATCTTTCTGCAATAAACATATTTTTGTGCATCTTTCACCTCTTTAAATTACTGTTTCCACTTGGAAACTAGTCGAATATTGATGAAATTTTCATTTGCAACATCACTAATTGAGGAGAAATCCAATTGTTGCACTACTGCCTATTTGTATTTGATCGTGTAGCTTTTTCACCTTTTCGTCATTTCATGCTGTTTTTAAAACTGTTTAATTAACATAATTTGCAAATGAACTAAATTAAAGAGAACACCAATCTAAAATATATATTCGGCTACAATATATTTCGACTGAATATTAGTCATCAACAGGAAGTCTTGAACTTTAAACTATTTAGAATAAACCATTATTATTTAAATTTTAATAAAGGTTTATTCTAAATAGTTTAAAGTTCAAGACTACCGGACGATGACTGTTATTCAATCTAAATATATTGTAGCTGAATATATATTTTGGATTGGTGTTCTCTTTAATTTATAATTGCATTAATAATTTTACAAATGAAATATTATCGATTTAATAAAAAAAATTTTTTATTCACAACTTTTATCCCCTGCCTTCTAATCAGGTACATTTTTCTGATTATAGTAGATTGAATTTGGAAATTATGTATAATAATAGTATTTTTAATTACATAAGTGATTCCATAATTTTAGATATTCTTTTTTATATTTTCCTATTCTCACTAAATTATTTTCTAGATTATTATTTTAAAACTTTGAGAATTGCATCCATCCTCTTTTCAAAGAAAAACAGCTATTGATTATTAACAAAGAAAATTTTAATGCAAATTAAATAAAATTGATTAAATAATTAACAGAAAATAAAAGGAAGAATCAAATGTAAAGTGCTTTTTTAAATTGAAGTGAAATTGCAACAAGCAAGGTGGTGATACCAAAAATTACAAGTTAATGCAATTTATAATTTTGTTGTTTTATTTGTCACAAAAAAATTTATTTTCAGTAATTCATTTTTTCGTATTTTATTTTAACTTTTTAAAATACACAAAATTAATTATCAAAAATAGAAAATAAAATTTAAAATAAAATAAAAATAATAAATAAAAGGAAAAAATAGTTTAACTAAAATTGACAAAGTTTATCTTGTGTCAATTATGAGTGTCAACTAATTTCTTATAGACAATGCTAATGTAATTGTTATGTTAATTCCTATAAACAAATATTTATTTACGAAAGAAAATCGTAATTTGTGTTGAAAATATAATATATTAAATATTGTGTTTCGCTATCAAAATATTTATTTTTCATGATTCTTTCTTTCACAAAACTTTCAGTGACAATTCACTGTCTTGATTACTCGAAGTTTAAGTTAACTAAATATTAAAACTTTTAAAAAATTTAATTCTAGGGTTTATTACGGTTTATAATATATAATTATAAAATATTTTTGAAATATTTAAATATTATTCAATTCAAAACTATATATATATTCTCTACTCTCGTGTTTTTGTTTTAATGCTGCTTGTTACGGTGATAAGGAATTAAATTGTAAATAGTAGGTTTTTAAGAGTGGATTTTGAAAATGTAAAATATTTATGAATGGTTTAAAAAAACCATTTAAAAATAAAACATTTAAATAATTTTAAACAAAAAGATGTTAAAAAAGAAAATAAAAACTATATGCCCAAACCTTTCCTTTAACTTTGTTATTTACAGTAAATACGAGCAAATAAACTGCTAACGTCATTATTACGTAGATGCCGCTAATTGTTATAAGCTTAAATACTCAAATATTAATAAAAAAATTTTAAAAAGTATTTAAAAAGCTAGGACACTTAACTGACATAAATAATGGCATTATATTTTGAAAATTATATATTTATAATATCATTTGAAAGCTCAATTGTCAACTTCAAACACAAATGAATGTAAATAAAAATGGCCATGTTTTCAAATTTATTATTATTTACATAATAACAAAAAAACAATCCAATAAAATATATTATTAATCTAAATATTAAATGTTAAAATGATTAAAAAGAACTTTAAAATATTAAAATTTCTTTCTATTATTACTGAATTATATGTGTTTTTATAGTTATTTTATTATAATTACTAATATTAATATTTAAAATATTAATATTACTAATATTAATAACAATCTTTTTGTAAATTTCAGTATAATACTTTCTGATAATTGCTAATTTATAAATAAATTAAAGCATTAACTTCATAAAATAAATTATAAAACACAAAACTTTCTAACAGAATTTTGCATTTTGAAAAGGAGTTAAAAATAAAATTTATTATTTATAATATAACGAAAATTGTTAAAAACTTCAATTTAATTTCTTCGTTTCGATGGTTTTAAGTGAAATCATTTGACTGTTTCCTATTCCAAATGTTTTCCCTATATAATTTTACATTTTTCCATATTTATTAAATACTAAATTTAATTAAATAAAATAATGTTTGAGGTTTAGCGGATCAAATACGTTTAAAATTCCTTCTTTAACAGTTTTTAGAGGTCATCTAGAAATTTATAAAATTTAAAGTGAATAATAATAATTATTTTACAAATAAAGATAATATTAAAATAAAAACGGAATAAAAAATAAAAGTTAATGTATTTAATATTTATACTAATTGAATTTTTTCAGATATTTTCGCCTTGTTTTCTAAAAAAATAAATATATTTTTTATTTTTTCAAGGTTATGCGCATTAATGATATAAGTAAAACCTATTGCTTTTATTTATGATAAATTTTGTTCTTGAATATAAATTAACAAATTTTTAACAATATTTAAAAAATATTAGAATTTTTAAATTACTAACAATGAAATGGATTCTAATAAAATTTCTGAGAAATAGTTTGTTTATATAATGTAATATTTTCACAATTCCAAAGTGATTCAAATGTTCAAAGATTCTTTGAAGTTGACAAAGATTTATCACAAGTAAATTTGTGAGAAGTGTATATTTCACAGCTTACAAAACTCTGGCTAATTCGGCACTTTAAGCGTTCCTGAAGGCAACCTTATATGCTTGTTTGAATTTATTTGAAACGTCTTCAAATAAAAAGGAAATTTTTTAATATTTGTTCAAGTTTTTAAGATAAAATATTTTGTAATTTTGTCAAAATTAACTAAGTAAGACTTTTATTCACTTTTACTTTTATTCAACTTGTATTTACAATATTAAATTTAAAACAAAATAAAGAAATAAATTTAATGATACCCAATATTTAACATAGATGCAGTGACAGATGAAAAAGAGATCCGACTCTATCCGCATTCATTAAATGACAAATACTAATTATGATTTGGTGTATTTTCTTTTTAACCACAAAACACATCACGTGTAACAGAAATAGTGTATCACACTGAACGCAAGAATGTCACGAATAACTTTAAACCTACATAGTTTTAGTGTACAATATCACAATAGCTACGAAAACGAATAAAACAATTGTTTCGACCAATTAAAATGAAATGATTTATAATTTGTGAAAAGTTGTTCTTTTTGTAAATTTTTTAAAAAAAAGTAGTTGTTTTACCAGATAAGTGTTGTTAGTCTTTTTTGAGCTATTTTTGAATTTTTTTGAATAAATAAATTTTGGACTCTTAAAAAATTCTTTTGTTCTTCAGATTTATGTATTTAAAAAAATTATCTTCGATTGAAGAATCTCACCGTAACGATTTGTTAGTATTATCGACACCATCTAAATCTCAATCGATGAATGAACTGAAAACTGAGAAAACAGATGACAATTTGCTCAATTATATTAATGACATTGGATTGTCTGTTGATTCTGTTATAACAGACATTAATGCTACTAAATTTGGATATACTATGAGGATGAAAAGTGTGACTTCGTTTTTATTGATGAGAGAAGTAAAATCGGCAAAATTAATGGAATCCGATTTCGAAATTCAATCTCAGTTCTTTGTCTTCAGTACAGATTCCCATATCAGTGATGGAGGAGTGGAACCGGAATCAAGCCATCTCAATCAGCCACTAATCGAGCAAATAACAATTTTGGAATAAGAATAAATTGTAATTTTTAATCACTTTATTTACTCGATACAAAATCACTCATTCTTTATCAGTTAAAGGCAATTAATATTTGTAACAGCTATTTTTTAAGGTTTGTTATTTGTCCCAAAATAAATACATTATTTTATTTTCAAATGTTTATTTTGATTTATTTTGTTCAATAACTGTTTTGTCAAAACTTTTTAATTTTTGATATGAAATATAAGTTTCCAGGCTTTAGATTATGAATCTTAATGGTGTGTTTCATTAAAAAAAAATCAGGAAGTAAACAATAATTTTTTATGATTTATTTATTTATTTAAATTAAGAATTTTAATATCATTGAAAAATTTATATTTCTAGATATAATTTTATATATATATATATATAATTTTCTCGAAATGTTACACTTTAAAACAAAATTAAAAATCGTTTAAATTATATTTCAATTTATAATAAATTTTAAAAAAAAGAATTTTCTCGGGTGTTATTTTGCATGACATAAAATACTGGATTCAATTGATCTCAGCTCTACATAATTTATACATCATTTCTTGACAGCCGTTAATTCCGTAAGAGCATTTTTTTAATTCTCATACGATATTATGCAAATAATAATTCGTACCAGGCAGCGTTTATTTTGAATAATTTTGGAGAAATATTAAAAATAAATCACAATTTCTTTCTCCTAAGGCAAGATTTTAAGTATTTATTACGATAAAGGTTTGAAAAGTTCAAAATATTGTAAAATCGTCATTAAAACAAATTAAAACTAATTAAAAGAAATTTAAATTTTGACTTCTAATTTACAAGCAAAATAAATTTTATTTCATTTCAACATGTGAGTAATATATTTAAAAATAAAATTTATTCTTTTCTTTTATTATAAATAAAAAAAAATTATTTTAATAAAGTTTTGTTACTAAAATATGTGTTATGAAAATATGTGACAACTTTACACTGAAATCTTCTGCCAAAGGTCATCTTCGGTAATGTCATTCAAACAAGTAAAATATATCAAAATTTCAATCATATACTATTTCATTATTTAAGAAGTACTCTTCGTTGTGTATTTCTTATAAATTGAAAAAAAAATTAGAAATCATAAGTAGAAAAAAGCCAAGGAATAAAAATGGAAATATGACATTTTTTAAGATTTAGCGCGATTTTCATTTTTAGTTTTATATTTTGTGTTTCATATTATTTAGCTCAATTTATAATCCAATAAAAATAAAATAATATATTTTAAACACTGAACATGTCTATTAAGTTCGGAAATCAATTAAAACAAATTATTTCATAATGTTACCTAAAGAACTTAAAGCTCGTATCAAACTTTTCACTTATTATTTATTATTTATTTAGCATTTAATTGCGGCTGATACCAAGAAACTATTGTTTTCAATTTCTATTGATATGATTGGAACATATTCAGATTAGAGCAGTGGGAAGATGTGATATGACAGTTGTAATACACATGAAAATTTGAAGAGGTCAAACCTTTATTAATACCGACAAAGTGTAAACTATAAGGAAGAATATTAATGAAAATATATTATTAAAGAAAATATTAAAAAAAAATATCTAAACATATAGCATTGATTACAAGATTTAAATATGACACAGGCTTATATTAATTTTAGTACGGCCTTAAATGTTTTAAATTTTTTAAAAAAATCCAAAAAGTTAAGACAATAAATATATGGCTGATGTCTACAAGTTTTATGTTATTGACAGTGTCATCGTTTACATTTCACCACAGTACAGTTTAATATTATTATTAAATTAAATCTTTTGTCATTATTAATTCTTATGTTAAAAAAATTATATACTACAAAAGTGTAAAAGGACATTTAAATTTAAAAACCAAATTTTTTTAAAATTGGATTTGAAAATTTTTTAAAAAAGATATTAAAATATTAAAAGAATTAGTAAATTATTTAAAAATAATAATAATAATAATAATAATAATAATAATAAGAAGAAGAAGAAGAAGAAGAAGAAGAAGAAGAAGAAATATAATAATATTATAAGCTATATTAAAGCTGAAACAAAATTGAGATAAATGAAATAGCCAATGAAAGAGAACAATAAATATAAGTTGTGTATGCTAAGATCTTATTATATTTTAATTATTAAAAGAATATCAATTTTTTAAAAAATGTTTCTATAATATATTTTACAGTTCGACTGTCATCAAAAGCCACTAAACAAATTCAATTGATCATAAATATGTTTTTTTATAAATTGCATAATTAAACATCTTTTAATCCTAATAATAATAATTAAAAATTTAAAATAAACGTCGTTATCTTTAAATTCTGAAAAGTAATGCATATCCATAGTTTTATATTATATATTTATTTTATTAGTAAAATATTATTTTAATTTTTTGTAATAAAAATTATATACGATATGAAAATTATACTACTTTTAGTAAAATTATATTCAATCAAACTTATATTTCAAATATTATTAATTTAAATTTAGCAAATTTATTTAAAAAATGTTTTTAGTTAAGTAAATTAACAAGAGAGAATTTTAATTTGCACCGAATATGTTTGAAAAATAAAAGTGTTTTTCAATTATTTTATGTATGAAATAAATACATAAAAAATCTGAATCTAGTAAAAATAATACGATTATATCATATTGATATGAAAATATTTTATGCTAGTTTATTTTCAATAAAGATGACTTATGTAATTCATACTTTACTCTATTTTAGTTATTTTGCTTGAACCGATTTCACAAAATAGTTTCAGTTTTCAGAAAATCATAACTTAAATTATATTTTATCAGAAAATTACTAGAAAATAAATTGTGATTATGTTGAATTCATCAACCTGCAAGAACTAAATTGAATTTTAATAACCAACAAATATTAAATGCTCTTCATTGGGATTTTTCACCTTGTGTCAATTCTTCTGATTTGCTTTTATTAGTTTTATAAGTCAGAAAACTTTTGGAACATGAACAAACTTTTTTTTATTTTTACAAATTCATGAAATAAATATGTATTAATAATGATAACCAAAGTTGCTTGTAAACCACTTGAGCTGTAAGCATTCTATGCACGCCGATTGTTATCTGTATCAAATATCAATATGACGAGCAGAGCAGATCGTACGGTATTTGCTAAGTTATATAAACAAGTTAAATATTGCGCTCGACCTCTTAATAATTTAAAATAACAAGCAAAATTGTTTGATTCTTTAATTTAGACTATTACTTAATTCCAATATTATTAGCTGTAAGAAATATATAATTAAAACGCAAGTTTATTTTTAAAGCTATCAAAAGAAAATCCACAGAAATTTTAAAAAATCTAAAATTTCCTTAACGTAAATCAGAAAAATTAACAAACTTCATCTTGTAATTATCTAGTGGAATCTTTTATTCTTTGTTTCAATTATCACTTGAATATGAAATAGTTTCTTTGATTTTGTTTTTTTGCAGAGAGCAATATAGATATTATTAGATAGTATTATTAAAACATTTTAAATTAATTTAAAAATTAAATAACGTCAAAATTTAAATTGTTTATAGTTTTATATTAATGAATTGATTTTTGTTGTAATGATAATATTTTATCTATTTATTTTGACTATTTCAAGTCTGTATAAGCAAAATCATTCATCTAAAATTAATATATAATTAATAACAAATAAAACCTCTAGGTCAGGGTTAAACGTTTTCAGCGACGGAGCACTTAGCAAATCTGAAAATTTTGGCGGAACACTTAACTTATTTTTTAGGTTGGGTAATTCATATATAGTATAAATAAAAATTAAAAATGTTATTAAAGAAATATAATTTATTTAATAAATATAAAAATTTAAATAAACAAAACTCCTAATGACTTTGATGATTTTGGGTTCTTAAATTACAAATTGTTTTTATATCAGCCACAATATTGGTCAGTTGTATTCTCATATCTGCCGTGGCGTCGAGTCTATTTCTGTATTTTGTTTTTGTTGCAAAATATTTAGAAAATCCCACTTCACAGAAATACGTCGTGGAAAACAGAAGTAAACAAACCACAGCTTGTTTTGAGACATTGGGGAGGTCTTAAGTCAGACTCGCCCAGAAATCATTTAATGACTGATTTTAAATTTTTCTTTCAAATCAGAGTCATTAATTAAGTCAACCAAATGCCCACTGGTTTAACTATCACGGAAAATGGATTCCGAACCAAGGAATGGTCCTTACTTGGTTTCGTAAAATATTCCGAAATAGCTGTTTTGAAGTTATGTAGGTGTTCTAAAAATACTTTTGAAATTTCTTTATCCACTTGAAAATTCAATGCATTCAAACATTCATCTAAGACAGGAAAACAATCAAAATTATTAGACTCAACTGATGAAATCTAAAATTGTATTTTTCTATCAAAAGATTCAATTTTATCTCTATTAAAAATTGTAATACTTTCTCCTTGTAATGATAACCTAACATCATTGCATTTTGAAAATATATTCGCCAGATATGCAAGATGTATCAACCAGGAAGGATTTGTTAAAAATTTGATTAAATGATGCTGCAAATCATTTTGTTCCATCAAGAAGACTAATAATTCATTTCGAAGTTCATAAAGTCTTAATAATGATTTTCCTCTGGATAGCCATCATGTCAGTATGTAAAAAAGAGCTTTATGCTCAGTCCCCATTTCTTCTCATAAAATTTTATATATAATCTAAATTAAAGTAGCTTAGATTTTACATAATTTATCATTTTCACAACTTCATCTATAACATCTTTTAAATTTGTGGTAATTTCTTTAGTCAACAGTGCAAAATACAGTGAGTGCTAGTAGCTCTTGTAGCTACTTTCTGGATACTTGATACAACACTTTTCATTTTTCTACCATTGCTTGAGCAAATATCAAAACTGTACAAATATCAAAACACTTTTTCCAGCCTATCTCTTGTTTTGTAATGTAATCATTAATACAGTTGAATATATCTTCTACTTTAGTTTTTCCATGTAGATATGTACACGTGAGTAAATCTACTTCAATGCTTTTATCATATGTGTAACGAAAAAATACCAATAATACAACTATAACTGCGACATCTGTAGATTCATCTATTTACAATGCATATTCAATGCAAAGTCCAAGTTGACAAAATAACTCTTTCTTTAATGCGTCGTGAAACAGTATTATATTATAACTGTATTGCATCAATTTTTTTAGTACCCTGCTCATTAAAAGTACATGACATCATGTCTTTTGCACATGGCTTAATGAGCGTCTCTCCAATTGTATGAGCTTCACCATTAAGTGCAATACGATAATTGACGCGATAAGACGCTTCTCTTGCATTTTCATTTTGAGTTTTAGCCATTATAATCATTTGAAATTTGGACTTTTCTAATGAGTCACGTTGTCTCTTAAAAAGTTGCATATCTTTTCCTTTGTTATCAGAGTGTGTCGTTTCAAATCGCCTGCGAAGTTTAGCTGGAGCTAAAGAACTGTTTGCGAGTATTTTTTGACACAAAACACACATTGCATTGGGAGCATCTGATTTGCCAATATACGCAAATCCAAAAATTAAATATTTCTCATCGTTTGTTTATATTTGACATTTGTTCTTTAATATTCGATTTTGAAGAAATCACATTTTTTGGATTATTTTCTTCTTCGATGATAGACGTATCAGTAGAAGTATTTGGCCTTTCTTTCGTCAAATTTCCTGTCTTTAACCAAAGATTTATGGATAGTTTTTAAATAATATGTAAATTCTGTAATAATTTTTTTTGTCAAAATGGAAAAAAATCTGTATTGTAAGCAACTGGATTAAATTAATGTACAAGAAAATCGATTCATTTTTATGCAAATTTTATTTAATACATTTACATTTCCAAAAGTATATACCCAATCCTGTTTTAACGCAATAAATTAGTTTCAGGAATTAACATGTATAATAAAATCGCGTGAAATATTGTCCGCAATAACCTTTTGTAAATTTGACAGATTGGATCCGAAGATTTAAAAATCTTGTATAAAATTCACGTACAAATGAATATACGTGAATTAATTGTGTAAAAAGTGGCATTCGTGGAACGAAATAAATTGCGTAAAAGTGAAATCACAAAAATAAAGTTCACATAATAAGCACTAATATTGTTTGATTAGTTAACACAAAAATTTATTTTTAAGTTAAATAAAATGCCGACTTATGAAACATTTCGCTCCAGAATTTATATACAAATTGAATATTTAACACATACATACATATTTCCAAGCTTTTTTTAAATTTATAAACAATTTTTATGTGTTAGCGAGACTAACCAGTTGGTTTATCTTGGGAATTACCATTGATAACGTGTTTGTCATAATTTATGTACATTGCTAAAGTCTGACAACCGCCTACGAATGATGTAGTGAACGTCTTTGGGATTATTGCGGTTGATATGGTTAGCTATAAAGCTGTTGAAGGTGGTGTGAGTTGTGCTTCTGGGCAAGATTGTGTGAGGCTGACTTCCCCGCGATTTGTAAACGCGAAAAAGCGAACTGTCCTTTCGTGCACCAAAGATCATAATAACAATTCCATTTTTCACATCTTTTTCATGCACACAGGATGAGAGATAGTCTTATTCCCTCACTAAAAAATATTGGCACTTGTTAAAGACTTTTATTGCTGTACCCAACTCAATGAACCGTCACTCGTCTTTTCATTATGAAGTAAAATATGCTCAATATTCTAAATTTACTCCAAATTTTTGCGAAATATCTATTTAGGCTCAGCGGAACATGAGTGTTCCGTGGAACATAGTTTGGAAAACCCTGCTCTAGGTTATCACTAAATTTTTAATTATATTATTATTTCATTTGCTATTTTTTAATAAATTTCGAATTTTTATTATTTAACTATTTTTTTATAAATCGGCCTGTATAATTAAGAGCAACGATTCAAACTTCTCATCCCAACCTTTTGAAAAGAGAAAAAATAAGTAAACAAAAAATAAACAATTATCTTAAAATGAGGTTAAAGTAATCATTGGTGTATTTCCCTGATGTGTTTTGCATATATTAATCCTGTAAAAGAAAAATTTTCTTTTTTTATATTTTGTTGGGTTAATGATAGCGACAACTTTGAGTTGTGAGCATTGAAATTCGTAAAAAAACAACTTAAATGAGCTGTCATGCATAGTGTTTGTTGACTTTTCTTGGGTGATGACTGCTCATAGACTCGCATTTCTGTCCTAGATCTATTATAACTTAAAGCAAAGGTGCGCAAACTAGGGGGCGGGTAATAATAATTTTTGGTCGCAGAAAATTTTAAAATGTAATAATTCTTTGTTTCCAGAAAATTTTAAAATTGTTAGATTTTACAAACCTAGTATGGTTTTTTCGTTGAATATTTATTATTGTTATTTTGCTGAAGCATTAGAACTGTTATTTTCATAATATTTAATTTGTTCAATTTGCAAGAAATAGAAAAATACACTTTGTTTATTTTAATGATGTTTATTTTATTTACGTATTTTTTATTGTGGCGTTATGAATTTTTATTAAGTCGAGGGCGCCATAAATAAATATGTTGAAAATGGGGGCGAAACCTAAAAGGTTTGTGGAAGCCTAACTTAAAGCAACTAGTTGATTATAATAGAATTTTATAATATAGATGTTATATTTGTTTAAAGATGAATAAATATTGCTGAATAATCCAACTGTAACTTCAATAGGATAATCCCAAAGAGAAAGAACCATATATTTATGAAGATGGAAAATACTTAAATTAAAATAAATGTTTTTATCTTACAAAGTTTAATTACATGCCTTCTCATAAAAAAATGTTTTATAAAGAATACGATGATAATCCTTGGTCTTTATTTAGTAAAATAAAAATATTTTAACCTA
This sequence comes from Schmidtea mediterranea, assembly GCA_022537955.1. NCBI lineage: Eukaryota > Metazoa > Platyhelminthes > Tricladida > Dugesiidae > Schmidtea > Schmidtea mediterranea. The sequence continues at coordinate 310,584,215 of CM039679.1, read as the reverse complement.
GTATAGGTGATTTAGAGTTATAACATTGTATTGTTGTATTTTCTCAACTGTTTAAATTTTTTGGATTTATGAAAAATAAATATTACAATAAAAACATATATAATCATTAGGTAGAATTAAAATTGAAACTATATCGATTTAAATTGATTTTTTCAAACAAAAAATAGATTCTGTTAAAAATTTAAACTCTGTTTTCTAAATCTCAAATTTGAAAAATCTATATTATAAAATTTATAAAATTGAAATTTTAACAAGATTTTCAATATTTTTAATAAATTTTAAATAATATATTTTTGCATTTATAAAAAATATTTTACATTTATTTTCAACTAGTTAGCACAAAATTGAGTTCATTAATATTAATTAATTCATTCAGTTGACAATAATCAAGAACTTGAAATCAGAAATGACCTACTGTCATTCCAATATTTGTGGCATTACAAACATTTACATATATTTTCATAACCAAGATCTGAATACCATCTAAGCAAGATTTAAATATACCATTATTTTATGATTCTTATCAATAAAAAAATAAATCGGAAAATGTTTTATTAGTGAGACAAGTTATTTTATTTTATGAGGCAAAATTTCAAATAACAAACGAATTCAAAGTTCTCCTAAAATTACAAACAATCTTTTATCTTTATTTTTATAAAGAAAACAAATTATTAAAAATAAATGACATTTGATAAAGGCTGAGCCAAAAATTTCTCAAAAATTTAAATTTTCTAGTCTATAATTTTTTGAAATTAAACAGTAAATGTTTCTAATCATACAACAAAATTTGTTTTTACATATTAAATATAATTCAAAATATTTTGTTTTCTAATAGTTTAATTTCCATAAAAAAGTCCTAAAAATTAGGCTTATTTGTATTTCTACAAAACTTAACTAAAATAAATCATTAATTTAACTTCCCGCTTAAATTTATTTGTTTTCGAGCCTTTTATATTTTTTTCATATAAAACTAAAAATTAATGAATTTTTCTACAGCCCTTTTGTTTTAATGCAAATTTCTTATTATAAAAATTAAATAAATTTATTTATGTATCTGTATTATAATAACAATATGTGATTGTTATTTTTGATAAAATTAGGGTTCAACAAAAATATTCTCATTATTAAGGATATTTCCTTACAATATGTTTTGACAATAAATGTGCTAACATATTAAACATTTATTATGTAGCGATATGTGTTAAATTATACTAATAAAAACATTAAAAATTAACACGATAAAGGAAACCAAACATAAAAATAAATTTAAGATTTTAACTGATTATTAGAATTAATAAAACAAAACTTTATCAATAAAACCAAAATTAATCAGTTGCTTTATGCAAATGTCAATCTCATTATAAAAGATTCTTGTTAATTTATTTTAGTCTGTTTTAATTTTGACATCCTCTCTATAGCACTTCTATGTATTAATGGCTCATATTTAAAATAAAAGAATAAATAGCTCCATTTTCATGGAAAATTTCAAGAAACTTATATATACAGAAGCAAAACTAATAAAAAGAGTAATTAAATAAATATAAACAAATATAGTTTAACAAATAAGCAAAGTAATTAATAATTTTTATTTTCTTTCATTACGACTCTTAGTAACATAAATATGACAATTGTATTTTAAAATTCATTAATATATATTTATTTAATTTCTTCAAAAGCTGCCTTTTGTCTTTTATTCAAACAAATTAATGCTTACACTGCTAATAAATATTTTCATGTACTTAATATTTTAATAAGATATAATAATTAATTAATTAATACTTAATTTATTTTAATTTCTCATAAAATTATTTAACCATTCAATAACGTATTTTTTGCTCAATTTATATATTCGTCATACTCATTAATTTACTTTTTGCTCGTTATATTTATTTTATTTATTTCTAATGATTTTTTTACCTTCTATTTAACATTTGTTGAGATTTGTTGAAATAAATATTTGTGAAAGGCCATATTTATTTATAATAAAACAAATTAGATATTGTTTAGTATTATAAATATGAAAACACGGAGCTCGGTAAAATTGCGTATTAAACTCCTCGCACTTAAACCTTGATTTCTTTAGAATTTCCACATCTTAAATTATATGTTATTACAGAGGATTACGCATATATATTCGACATGATCATTTAGAATACCAAGACAATTCATAAAGATAATATATTCGTCAGGAATAAGCATTACAAAAAAGACAAACAGTAAAATTTCGATTTTAAAAATAGCAATTAAATTGGTTAAACTCTTGTTTGGTTATATTAAAAAATGTCACTTTAATCTATTTTAGATGACATTTGATAAAAACCGTGATTACAACCCTAATCATATGTATATTAATTTATTTGTTTTAATATTCTCAAAAATAAATGTTAAAAATATTCATTTTATAAATGACAAATTAAAATGAGTCAAGCTGACCCATTGTAAAAGTTTCAATTTTGGCACAATTTCTCATTACTTGTTGCGTTTGTCGGTTAGTTATTATTTAAACAAACAGTAAAAATAATTATTTTTTGGTCAATATGAAGAAAATCAAAATAAAATGTCATATTTTATCATACGATTAATGAAATTAATAAATCAAATTCCTAGAAAAATGAATGAAGTCAGAATATTTGGTGATTTGGAATTTGGAATTAAACAAATTAATGTCTTCAGTTTATTTCATGCAATATTTACATTTATAAATCAAAATTATTACATTGAATCTTTTTTGTAATATTTAAATATGTCCAGTAATCATAATTTTCACATTATATATATAAAGATTTTCATTATAATTTTTAATAATAATAAATAAATAATTAAATAAATTTGGCAACGATTTAATTAAAAGATGACGCCAATAAAAAACTTTTCGTACAATATATTTTGATAGCATAACTATCATCTTCAGGTACTCAAAACCAACTAAAAATATTATGAATTAACATTTAATTTAAATAAATTATTTTTTATTAATTTAATTTTGTAATAAATAAATATTTATAAAATATATATTCAAATAACTTTTAATTAATTTAAAATTTGATTTATATTATAATTTTTTAAAAAATTAATGTAATTTAAAATTTCAATTCTTTTAATAATATTAAAAAAAGTTTTTTTTATTTTTAAAAAACAATACATAAACATGATTTAACATACGTAAACTATTTAAAAACATTCAAAACATTCGTAGTCACAGCACTTTGCACATTAATCTTTGGATCCAATGACCTTATCAGCAATGCTTCACATATCACGCGTTCCAAATAATAATTAAAACTTCTCAACAAAATTCTAAAATCAGACATTTATATTTCACTTTTACAGCCTCTAAATAATATATTTATTTATTTATTTATTTATTTATTATTAAATATTATAAGGAAAATCTATACTTTTTGAATCTATTTTTATCTTCGCTTTGCTTTTTATGTTATAAAAACATTTCTTTTTTCCAATTAATCTTGCATTTAATCCTTACGTAAAGTCAAAAGTGAAACTAAAATAATTCATAATCAACATTTATTATTATTTTCTCTGTAAAGTTATTTTAATTGCATTTAAAATTTAAATAATTCTAGCAGAAAGTTATTTTCCTATAATTTATTTAACAGAAATTTCTACGAATTTTAATAGAACGATTATTAGTTGTAATTTAACGTTAAAGTTGTATTTTAAAAATCTTAATAACAGAATCAAATTAAAATAGTTTATAATTAAGTATAATTAAGATTTCGCTTATAGAGAACTTGCTTAAAGAGAACTTTTTGGTTAAAAAATGTCATTTTCCCCAATTTTTCAGTGTAAAAGTTCTCTTTAACCGATCATCGGTTAAAAAGAACATGTTTTATTAAAATAAACATTTTTTATTTTGGTTTTATTTTTTCCAAAATACAGTTTATTTTAGACAGTAAACATATAATTTAATTATTATTGTTTTAAAAAGGTAATTGATTAAATGGTAACCTGATTAAAAGTTATTTGATTAATTGAAAATGTTATTTTACTTAAAAATTTTAGGCCATTCTAACACTCAAACAGAAATTTGAAATCAAAGCACTTTTTGAGAAAGGAGAAAGTGGTTGAAGGAATGGCAATAAATGAAAATTTTTCATCTGATATAGAGGAATATTTTGAAAAGCAACACTCATTTACTGATTTTGTTAATGCTGAAGAAAATTTAGTAACAGAAAATGTCACTAAACAGGAAGTAGAATTAAATTTATCGCTATCTGATACGTCAGATAACAATCAAAGTGTTAAGCTTCCCAACATTCATAAAGCATTTGAGTGCATGCAACAAGTAGTTCTTTTTTATTCAAATCAGGATAAAACTGACCATTTACAAGAAAGTTTAATAGCAATTGAATCAGATTTGGAGAAGATTTTACTCAAGAAAAAAACCAAGCAGCGGAAAATAACTGAGTTTATTTTAAAAAAATAAATGTGTTGATTAGTAAAGTGTTTTTTGATATTTTTTAAAATTATCCTTATAAAAAAGTATCTGTTAAAGAGAAGTATCGTTTATAGAGAACATTTTTTCAAGTCCCAAAAATGTTCTCTTTAAGCGGTATATTAGAATTTTAATGTATTTTCTGTATGTCTATTGTTTGAAAATCCTAAAAAATTTGAAATTTGTCTAATTTTTAAAATTTTTTTTTAAATGTACTACTATTTAATGTTTTTCTTTTTACGGGAGAAAAATATCTTATTATTTAACAAATATTCATAAGAAAAAAGGTAAACCTGGTAGTAAAGGTATTAATGGCTTGAAACGTTATATCACTAGTATTTAAAACAAATGTTTATGGAAATTTGGTTTGACGAAAATAAATTTAATTTTGAAGATTCTGGTAATCAGATATTCAGTAATCAGGCGGTAGCCATGTGAGGCTATTGTTTATATTTATTGTGGATTATTATTGCTGGGTTTATTTAAAATAAATTTGGTTTTTCTTTGACTCCTCGTGTTCTCTCTTTACAAAGGAAATTAACAACACCCAACACAATATTCTCTTTATTGCATTCCATAATAAACACAATCGTCGATAAAATAATACTTGATCTGCACCTTTGCAATAAAGGTGATTAGTCGATATTTTGAACAAATGAAAATTATTTGAATCATAATCGCATTCAATGAATATAGAAGTTATCAAACTTTAATTTTATTTATATATGTAGATGTAGATTCAAGTTATAAAAATTCAAAAAATTATATTTATTTCACGATTTGTGGTTTTTGTCAAGTTTTTAGTGGCGTGCGCAGACAGTGTTGTTTTCGGAAACTTAGTGGTTATACATCAAAAGAAATTTATTTTCATAAATTTAATATTTATTAATTTAATTTTTCTTTACATTTAAAATCCCAAGAAATCCTCCTTGGACTCAAAACCCATGATGCCTTCGTCGGACTCAATTGAAAAAGCTTCAAAAATATCATGGTGTTCGTTTGAAATTTGCAGTGGTGTCTCCTCATTGTCGAATTTATCTGGATCAGACAAATCAATTTCATCTTCTTGGCCGTAATCATGAAATTTTGCTTTCAGAAATCTATTTTTGATGCATTCCGTACTCACTTTACTCAAACTTTTTGATACCCAATTGCATACATCTTCGTAAGATGCATGCCTTATTTTTTTTGGTTTTGGTAATTGAATGTATTCCACTGACCATCCATTGCTTCCATTCCTTTCAGATGCTATTTTATATTGACTTATTCACAGACAAAATTGCGACTGTTGCAGTATTTTTTTGTTTAGTTGTTTCAGTAAGATGTGAACGGTGGGAATCAAACATTAGTATGGATTTTAGTTTGAAAAACGAGCCTGTTCTCCGTTGTCAAATTTTCTTTAGCCATTCCCCCATAATTTCTTCATTCATCCATCCTTTTTCCGTTGACGCAATTTTCATATGTTTTGGAAATTCTCCTTTTGGAATTGTTTTTCTCTTAAAAATGACATTTGGATCACACTTGCCTCCGTCAGCAGTACAGCATAATACCACAGTAAAATTCATTTTCTCTGACCACGTTATCGTCAATAAAATATCTTCTGTCCTTTTGACATCGACTGTCCTAGTGAAGTCCATGTCAAAGCTGACGGGAACTCCATCCATATTACCAAACTGTGATTTATCCACATTTTCTTTTAATTTATTAACATAATCCTGGAAAGAAATTACTTTTTCTACCCAACCGATTGGTAGCGATGTAGAAGCCCTAACCAAAAGCCCATGCCTGGCCATAAAGCGGAAGCACCATGCAGCACCACCTTTAAAATTCTGGATTCCTTTTTTAATTGCTATTTGTTGACCATTCAATCGAATATCAACTGTCGATACATCACTCGTTACATTAGCGATTTGAAAAGTAGAAACAACACTTTATCTATTGACGAAAGTAAAAAGGTCAAAATTCGCTCTAACGTAGCGATTTAGAAATAATTGCGCGTTATACGAAAACATTTTTCTTTGCAAAAACTTGGTATTTTCAAGATGTGGGATATGCGCAGGAAATTAGGATATTTTGGAATTGGTTTCGAATTTGTAGAGTTTAATTCAATCATGACTGCTTCACAAGTTATTGGACACGTTAAATGGTTTCACTCGAAGAATGGATATGTATTTATTATTAATGACAATGAACGATACGATAAAGATGTCTTTGGTCAATTAAATTCTATTTCTGAAACGAACGCAACTTCTATGGATTTGGCTAGAAGATCAAATAAGCCGATAATCAAATGAAGATCTTGACAGAACGAGGTCTCAGTTTCGCAACTACAGTCGAAAGAGAAATTGTCCGAGGTATTAAACAAAGATTGTGTTATTGCAAACTGCAGCTTTTTATAGTCACTTAAAAAGAGTTATGAACTTCCAAATGAGATTGGAAATGAGAGATTCCAATATAGAATTCAACATGGTAGCAGAGCATGGTTCTCTTCGGAGTGTCACACACCAGAAAAGATTATAATGGTCCAGGTGAGGAGGCCTCCAATCTTGATCCAGCATAACCGCATTAAAGGTTTATAATTTATTAAATTTTATTATAGTAACCATTTATGCCCAGGAAAAGGTTGAGAAAAGCGCAATCGAAAAGTTTGCAAAGACAACTTTAAAGAAATATTTGGGCTTCCTAACAAAGAGACATTTATGTAGATGAATATTATTTGTAGGTTTTATATATTCTATTGTGTAAAGTTGTTAATAATATTTTCCCATCCCAAAGTTTAAAATTAATTTGTTGCGTGAATCTCCTTTAGATGATTTGGAATATTTTTTACCCAAAACTCTAATTAGTTTGAAGAAGTGTTGCTGTGGGCCCCAGCGCTCTTTTAAAAGGAAAATATTAATAAGAACGCTTTCGGGGGGGTCGAGTCATTCGAACAAATGATTCTGTTAAGGAACCGACTCAAAAGACATGAGGCATTTATAATTTATGATTTTAATTATAAATTAAGTATAAATTATAATTAGTGATTTGAATGTAACTATTAAATATGTAATTATTATTTATAAAACAAAGTCTCATTGAATTTTTTTATTATAAATTTATAGATGTTTTAAAAACAGTAATAATGAGTAGTTGCATATTTTACATATTAATTAAATATTTATTAAAACAAAATGTTCTTATATATATATATGCAAAAATTTTCTGTTTATTACACAATAAATATTCTTCATTTACATTGAGAGAAAAAAAAACATTTTTACTTGTTATTTACTGCTGTTGAGTTACTGCCGCGATAAACAAAAAAATTGGCATTGCTTCAAATATTTTATCTCAGACTTGTCAAAAACATTCCAATCAAAATTTCTATTGCTTTAACTGGGAAATTCTAATACGACAGAAGTGACAAAAAATAAAAAGGAAATAACTTTGATAAGTAATAGGCTTATGAAATAGAAATCGCATCTTATTGCAAATATAATAAAGCCAAAATAATCTAATTTACCAATGCCAATCTCTTTTCTTGCATAAGCAGCACAGGGAGAAATTGATGAATCGTCGTTTATCAGCACTGATCTCTACAAGTTCTTGTTGCGGATAATAGAAAATTAATCGTATAGAAGTAAATTATGTTGATGAATCAAAAGATTTGCATATATTCTATTATAAACAAAGTTTCATATTTTACAAATATTTCCTTCTCAAAATATTATTTTCCGCATAAATCTATCTTTCTCACCTGACAAAATGGATTTTAATTATTTTATTTATTTTTTTAAATTAAAATTTAATTTTAAAAAAATATATTTATTTTTAAATAAAATAATTTCTATCATTGCTTGGATTAATGGTATTTAAAATGGAAATAATTCCAAACTTATTTGGATGATTTTAATAGTATTTGTTTATTTGTATTGTCATTTAATTTTTATATTATCATATTAGTAAACTGGGTTTTTAGTGAAATATTATAAAAATATAATATAATTGATAATATTGGCAGATTTTATCAGACAATATTGAAAGGAAAAGCTGGAAAAATGGTCAGAGAAAACAATATGAAAAATAGCTCAAGAATATAATAATGATGAAGATCCAGTATGTGTAAAACTAAAAGAATCTTACGGAGAGGAAACGAAAGAAGTTTGAGTATAAAGAATTGTAATAATTTTGCTACTTAATGAGTTACTTACTAAACATTTCAAAGACCTCAACATGAACTTTCAAATAGATTACATCAGGAAGAAAATATAATATCATTGACATAGTTGCCCTATGTCCTAATAGCTCAGATCCTATCAGTCGGTCTCCTAAACTTAACATATTATGGTTGAAAACATAATAAATAGCAGAAGTTCAAAAATGTATCAAAAATGGTTCAATCTCAAAATTTAAAACTTTGATCATTTACCTTAATTTGTTTACATTTATAATTTTGTCCTCTAGTCATAAATATATTTATAATAAATTTAATTTGATTTTTATAAATTGCTCGTATTATTTTTGTATTTGAATTTTTAATAATTATGATTTTTGTCCAATGAAACGTATATAAACATAATTGTTACAATTGTTCAGCTAACTTTATCTATAGCAAACATAGCCAGACAAAATGTCGAATAACCAAATTTCAGCAAATTCCAATCAAAACCGTTTTAAAAATGAATAAATTTATTTAAATTTGAATTCTTTAAAAATTTATTTAAACTTTTTTTTTAATTTAAGAACTTCTCTTAATTTTTACAACTGATTTCTTTTCATTTTCAAATGACATTATATTTATTAAAATTAATTCAATATGAATCAGTAAAGACATCGATGTTTTTTTTATATTCACGAACTTTCGGCACACAATTTTTTAAGTGATTATTGTGTATTATATATTCATTTTTATAAAACTTTAAATTTTTCATTTAAGAAAGGATAGAATTATATTTTATATAACATTAGAAAATATTATTAATTAGAAATACTGTGAAATTTATTTGATATTAGGTAACAATAGATCAATAAAATTCATAAGGCAAACCACATATTTTCACAAGCTTTAAGAATTATAATTAAACTTGAGAGAATAAACAATAATAATTGATGCAATATTTCAAAATTAAAAGTATTTGTATTTTGGCTTAAATAAGTAAGAAAGATTAAACGAAGAGTAAAATATATAGTTTCAAAATTGGAAACCTGATTATTATACTGATAAATAGTGAACATTAAATCACCAAAACCTTAACACAATAATTAATTGGAAATTAGAATAACAGAAAAAACATCAAAAATTGTTATGTATAATTCAACCATAAAAAGGTATTTGAAGTAACTGTCAAAACCTTTAAATTCTTATGAAGACAGTGGAAATATTCGCATTTGTTTATTTATTTTTTATACACGGCTAAAAAAAAGGTTGAAGAATCATTAAAACACTTTTTATTACAATTTAAATAAAACAAATTTATTTCAAAACTCAAGTTTCGATATAAAGCCTACATAATTTTTACATCTTTAACATATCTTAAAATTCTATATTTATAAGTTATCTACTAAAATTCCTTTTCTGTTGGGTTATCTTCGAAAACATTTAACTTATTCTGTAAAGCTCTTTTTCTTCTTTTGGATTAAGAAAGAGATGTACAAAAATAACTTCGATTACTAAAATGTTGTCATTTATAATTTTATTTTGATATTTGTATTTAATTAATTCTTTTAATGGAATTATCAATTTTAAAAAAATAAAAATAAAATAAATTTACTTTTTTGTTTAAAAGCTTCATTTCTAAGAATAAATATTTATAACAAATCAAAATTTTTAAAAATATTTTTATAATTAAATTAATTTAAATATTTTTACTACACTATAATTAATAAAACAATAACATTTATATTTTTTGTTTTCTGAATATAACTTATTTTATAAATTTTTAATTTAATAAATATATGAATAATAATTGGACAAATATTTTATAATTTATTCAAGAAAATCAATTTATTTATTAAATGAAATTTCAACTGTTAATAATCAAAATCATTTAAAATGTAATAAATTTTATTTAATGCTTGAATCAATAATTCGATAGAACGATTAATTATATATTTGTTTAAATACTCAAATAATCGATAAATTGATTGAATAAGTGATTGATCGATATTTTAAACAAAAGAAAATTGTTTGAAAAAGAAATTAAACAAAATAATAACAATTACAAATAATTACAATAAATGAATATGTTATTTTAAATAGAAACTATCAACATTTATTTTATATATATATATATATATATATATAGATATGTTTGTGTTTAGAAATTTTACAGGAGGAATTTTTGTGGCAATAAAATTTTCGAGTAAATAAATAAAGAATGTTTCAACGAAACTTAAAAACTTATATATTTATTAGATCTTTCAACTCAAACTAAATACATTTAAGTTTTCATTATTGACTATAATAATAATAATAATAATAATAATATAATAATAATAATAATAATAATAATAATAATAAAAATAATAATAATAAATAATAATAATAATATAATAATAATAATAATAATATAATAATAATAATAAATAATAATAATAATAATAATAATAATAATAATAATAATAATAATAATAATAATAATAATAATATAATAATAATAATAATAATAATAATATAATAATAATAATAATAATAATAATAATAATAATAATAATAATAATAATAATAATAATAATAATAATAATAATAATAATAATAATAATAATAATAATAATAATAATAATAATAATAATAATAATAATAATAATAATAATAATAATAATAATAATAATAATAATAATAATAATAATAATAATAATAATAATAATAATAATAATAATAATAATAATAATAATAATAATAATAATAATAATAATAATAATAATAATAATAATAATAATAATAATAATAATAATAATAATAATAATAATAATAATAATAATAATAATAATAATAATACTAATAATAATAATAATAACAGGAATTTTAAAATATCTTGATTTTTAAGATTTGTTTGGTATTTCATCTACAGAGTTCGTAAATTAGTTAAAGATCAAAGATGGAAAACATTTTACAAGTATCAATGCGTAGAATAAATTTCAAATGCTCAGACGTCATCAGAAGACCTTAATTTATCCAGAATAAAAAGGATCCTTGAAAATCACTGAGGTCCCTATGTAAATTCTTTTCATATTACAGAAAATAACAATCATAAATGTTATCTGTGATGCAAAAAGAAAGATTTATTTTAGAAAAACATAAAAAACAAATCAATGTAATGGATGACTGAAACCTTACAAGGCAACATAAACTTTTTTATATTTTTCAACAGAATTAAAGAAATTTCTTTATAGTACAATAGGAAATCGAAAAAGAAAATTGAAAAGAACATCTTTAATATAGGAATTTTTATAGATTCCTCTGCTTCTCACGGAAAACTCGTGTGTTTTGAAATACCGGTTAGGAATCACTGGAATAAATACTTTTATCTTACTTTGTAGTATTGGAAGGTAGAAAGAACCTAAAATGTATAGGGAGTTTACATTTTAAAAGCAGTTAACTAAAACATCATCTATCCTCCACTAACCTACAAGCTTGAATCATGGATGTGGTTTGCTTGAACGGCTCAAAGAAAATTGCTGTTCATTCAATATGTAAAATATTTATGCAAACTTATTTAATTCAATAATTCACTAATTGCTTTTTGATTACTTTGCAAAAGGCAAAAAGAAATTTGAAAATAAAATTAAAAATGAATAAAAGTTGAAAATTTTGTTATGTTAATTTTAATAATTATTTTGTTTATGAGAGTTAAATTCTTTCCCGAAACGATAAAGAAAAAGAAATTCTCTTCCGAATGAAACGAATATAAAAATCCAGTAAGAAAATTCTCATCAAATGTTTTTCTAATGAATTTACAATAAAAAAAGTGAAGTGATTTTTTCGACATCTTAAATCCTACTAATTTAGTAACTTAATTTAGTGAAAAATTATTTTATCAAATAAATTTAGTTTTTATTTTGCGTTTGTTTAAATATAATGAACAAAATTTGTTTATTTTATTTTTTTAATAAAATAAACAGATTATTTTTCATTTAGTAGTTTGTGAATTTGCAATAGTTTTTATTTATTTTATTTCAAAAATATGTGAAGTCGCTTTACAAATGCATAAAATAATTTAATTTTAACTTTTAATTTATTTATGTACTTTCATTTATTTGACTATTTCGTAAAAATATATTAGTATAACTTTGGTTTTACACAAAACTTATTATTTTAATTTATAGTGTTGTTTAAATGTAAAACAATTTTATTTATTTAATTGTGTCATAGACGTAAATAGTCAATTATAATAATATTTTACTATTGTTGATAATAATTTATAAAAATAAAAAGCAAATAGCAATAATATTTCAAAAAAATGTTTTATAATTATTCTTAAAATTAATTTAATATTTATATTTATGACATCGGTTGTTAATTAAAATAAAAGTAATATTAAAAAAATTGTTTTGCAAACTTTGTACCTATAATTTAAACTATTTATTTTTAATTTCAAAACTTTTGTTTTTGTATATTTAGATAAACAAAGAATACTAACCACATCCTATATTATTCTAATTAATACTGATATTAAAAATATTTATTAATTTATTCGTTTAAAGTAATAAAATAATAAATGATTTCGCACATTAAACACGTATTTTCCAAGTGTAAGGAGCAGTAAAATAATTAACTTACATTTGAATTATACAAAAAGAAAAACACAATAAATGTCAATTACAAAAATCTTTTGTGTAAATATTAAAACCGAAAATTTAAAAAACATATTTTTAATAATGTAACCAATAAAATCTTTTTGTTAATCACTAATTTTGTTTAAAAATTTCATTTATATTCATTTAGGTTTTGATTATCGATAATAGTTTTTGCTATGTAAATAGAAAAAATATTGATATATAATAAAATTTTAAGTTTTTATAATAAAAATATTATAAATAGATCTAATTCCTGAGTCATTATTATATACAAAAAAAATCTAATAGTGACATAAAAGTGCAATAAACTAAAATATACCTTTTATTTATAAATACACAATTTACATATATTATTTTGGCTTTCCATTACTTTATAAGTGATTTTAAATATAAATTTTTTAAACGGTTTTCATTGTGTAAGAATAATACCGTTTTGAAAAGGTTTCAATTACAAATGAAATCACTATAAAGAAATTTATTTTTAAAATGTTTGAGTTCATCTTTCGAGGAATCATTTAAAGAGTCAATAAATTACAAATTAATTACTTAATTAAAAATTACCATTTATAAATTAAAAAAATAATTTTTCATTTTTTACAATTTATTAGAAAGATTTGATAAATAATCGCAAACGTTTTAATTTTCATGTAACATATATCATTTTTAATTATTTTACTTTTGTTTAAGTTGAACAAAACCCTTTAAATCAGATTAGAATGTCAAACAAAAAGACTCCAAACTACTATTTCTGACATATTTATTATTGTATATGTTCTCAAGAGCTCATTTCTACAACATTTTTTAAAATAAAGGATTGTATACACTTCATGTATGATTGTTCTGAAACTGAAAGATAAGATATTTGCTCCTTTTCATACATTCGAACTGGTGTTGTTCTATCAATAGAGGATTTTTGAACTAGACAACAACTAGATCAGATATTAATAAAATGTTACTCAAAACCAAATATTATTGGTAAGCCTAAACTTCTACAAGAAAACTTCTATCAACTTATTTCATGAAACCAATTTTGAAAAGTAATTAACGTTACTTTGACAGAAAAACTAAAATTGAACCATTTATTTGACCTGACCTACTCTCACCCTAAGTCTTAATATAATAATGGAAATTTCAGTAAAGTGTGCAACGAAAATAAAATCGCGGAAATATAGATTAGAAAATTGTTGAATTAGTTCAAGTTATAAGAGTTTGGATAAAAGGATGAGATTTAGAACAAGACTATAGATAAAGGAAGAAAAAGAGTGATATATTTTGCAATTTTTATCTGGTTGTCTTTCGATACATTCTGAAGAAAACTATTTTGAAATTAATATGAAAAAGCTTTTCAACAAAAACAGATTGCAGTGAGAAAAATTGACATTGAAACTTTTCGTTGTCCTTTGAAAATTCAAAATCAGTAAACAATTTAAACAATTGTACTTTTGAAATATTACATTTTCAAAAACCAATAAAATTCAAAATAATTACTTTGTTAAATTATGGAAATCCGAATAAACAAAATTCATTTTGAGGAAATTACAATAACATTATAATAATATAATAATTATATTATATCAAAAATTAAATAACATGTATAATATTATTATATTATAATTTGATTATATGAATTATGAATTAAATAAAAAGTTTAAAATATGACTTCATCTTTTGAAAACAAGTCATTCAACATTGGAGTTAGAAACCTGCCAAATTCTAATGAAGAAGCAAGCCTTGATGCAGCATAAATCAGTACAGCAACAGTCAAGATTCCTCAATTCAGTGAAGATCTTGTAACATGGCTTTTACAATTTGAAATTCTCTCAATTTTCCAAAGGTCAAATCGGAAAAATCAAGATTTCAACATCTCATTATGGAAATTTCAAACACCGTTGCAAGGCGTTTTCATCATTTGCTTGACACGTCAACCAATTCTCCATATTCAGATCTGAAGAATGATATGATCGAAGAATTCAATCAAAAAACAAGATGCGTTGATTCTTCAACCAGAACAAGATTTTTGGATGATTGTCAAAAAGGCAGATAAATTAATAAAAAATTTTGAATATTTAATTCAAATATTCAAACAAATTAATTGTTTTTTTTAGAGTTTAATTTATTATGAAATCAAATTAAATAATTTCATAATAATTAATAATAATTTCATAATAATTTCATAACAATATTATATATATATGTGTGTGTGTATTTTTTGTAAAATAATGAATGTTAAAATATATGTAAATACTATATAATGTATAAATATCTAAATGATATATAAAATAGAAAATAAATTAAATTGAAATTGAAATTGGATTACAGCTTGTTATGTGGGAATTTGGTGTAAGTCTCGAAAATCAACAAGATATGGGGGTTGTTTTAATAACCCACGGAAACAAAGATTAAACGACGAAGATAGTTTAAAAGAAGAATTTGTAATTTAATGAAAATAAATATATTAAAAATGAAGTTTTTTGTATTAAAGAAAATTATATTAAATTATATTACAGTTTTGCCTGTAACTAATCAGACGAGAAACATATTTATAGTATTTTATAACAGAATTACGAAGTGCTTAACTGACTGACAATGCCTACGCATTGTATTATCTAACTTTGTTTATTTTAGAATTATTTCTATTAAAAGTCTCAAAAGTTATCTTTTAAAATTAAAAATTATAATTATTTTTCATCAAAAAATCATTGAAATTTTCTAAAATTCTTTTCTTTGATCCATAAATACGTACATGTTATACGAATTAACTCTCTAAATATTTGTAAAATATTGCAGTACTGGCAAAAAGCAATTCCAAAAAACTTGCCTTAAATAATATGTCTATTATGGAAATCTAAATGAAACAGTAAATGAAAATACATCAAAAGTGAAGCAAAATATTTTACTGGTATCATTACAAAGGATTTTATATATATATTTATTTATTTAATTATTTATTTATTTATTTATTTATTTATTTATTTATTTATTTATTTATTTATTTATTTATTTATTTATTTATTTATTTATTTATTTATTTATTTATTTAGTTTATTTTAGTGATATATTAAGTATAATTCACACATTTATTTTAAGTTCCTATAACATATTATTTTGGTAATAATTTCGCGAAAATACGGTTCAAATTGGATTTAAAGTGCCTTTTATCGTTCACTTGAAAATTGACAACTTAAAAAATAGAAATTTGAATAGAAGTCGAATAGAAGAAATACCAGGTATCCAGAATGATTGTACATTGAAATATACATCTTTCATATCAGGATGAGGATCCAGTATATAAATTAGCCAACAAAACATTTATTTATTTACATTTCATTTATTCTCATCATTTTACGACTGTAAATTAATATTTTATATTGAAACAATGTTAATATAAAATATTGAAATATAGTCAAAACTAAAATAAAAATAAATAAAATTCTAAATCAAATCATATCAAAAAACAGATTGATGATTTTACTGATTTATTTATTTCTGAAATGTATAGATTAAAACAAAAACCAACTGGAAAATAAAAAGACATGGAAGCACTGTATTAATCATCAAATGATGTCTATAACAATCATAGAATTTATATATTCGTTATAAAACTCCAACTTGAATTTAAATTTGTTTGACAAGTAAATCTTTTATGAAATTCATTTCCATAACTAATTTATTATAAGGATTATAAAAGAAAAAAGAATAACAAAACCTAAAAAAAATATTTTCCATTAATTTTAGTAGTCATATTTAGAGGAAAATCATTTTCAAGTTTTTCCGATTCAAACAAAATTTAATCACAAAGCTTCGCATAAAATTATTAATTCAATTATTAATTTAATTTGCAATCGAAATGAATTAACTTTTTAATAAGAAATATTAAGATTTTCTTTGGAAGATATATTTTATTTTTCAAAAGAACTTGATGTATAATCATGATGAAATATTTCTTTATATATATTTAATAATTAAATTAGAATTAATCAGTAAATAATTTTTTAAAATTTTTTGATTTCTTCGAAATAGACAAATGAATTATTTATTATTTTAAAATTTTAATAAAATTTTTATTATATATTTTATATTTAAGGTTATTATTATTTATTATTTAGAAAAAATAAATTTTTTTTGGTTTCTCAAATCAGGTAAAAAAATATTTATATTGCTAACTTAATGCTAAATAAATAATCTTTTTTAACGATATCTTATTTAACCTCTTAAGTGAAGAATACGTATTTATACACTATTTCCTTTTTTATAATTATTTCTTTACTTATCACCTAACACAACGAGACATTATCACAAAAAACATTCAAAAAATGGAATTAAGGGAGCCGCAACTTTTATTCGATTTATTTTTGAAATATTTCAATTTTTACAAATATATCATACAAATGAAAGTTTAAAAAAATTTATTTTTAGAAATGTTTATTTTATTTATTTAAAGAAAAATAAAGCAAAGATAATATGACAATTATTTGTTTCCATTATATTTAGTTCACGTTCAATGCAGCTTTGGGACTTTGATTTTATCTGCCAGTTTAGTGAAATTTCGAGTGTACTTTGTACATTTTAAAAGGAGTTCCACTTTTAAACCTAGATCCGTTAGCCTGATTCAGGTCTTCATTCCGAGAACTAGCGATTTTTTGGTAACCCCAATCTTACTCACTAAATAATACTCAATAAATAAAACGTGATGTTATGTCTAATTATTTATTGTTTAAATTCAATTTATTATTTATTATAATTTTATTAATTTAATTATTTTGAATTCTTAACGACTTGTAATTATTTATTTTTATTTATTTATTTAATTAACTATTTATTTTTAAATATTTATAACACATACATAATGGGTAGTCAGTTTATATACCAAATTCTTATTATGAATATAACAATAAATTATAACAATAAAACAAATATACAATGAATTCCATTTAATACCGATCTTCTTAAAGGAAGACTGTTCAGTGTTTTACAGCTTTTGCAATAAGTCATTTACAAACTGGTAAGAATCAATAAACCATGTTTTAAGCCCATTAACATAAGCAATACGGGATGAGAACGTTTCACTACTGCTAGACGCAATTAAATTTAAGTCTTCTTCTAACATTTATTTATAATACAAATTCAAAATTTCTCTCTTAATCTGATAACTTGTACAACCGAGGCGTAGTAATTATTAATATTGATATAGCTATCAGCTACAAATATAATTTATTTAATTTAGAATACTTTAATATAATTTAACATAAATTTTAATATTCAAATTTAATACAAAGTTATTTTAACTAACTAATTACACTTATAACATTCAAACTATTATTTTTAAATAGATGTTTTAGAACTCCTTACAAATACTAATTAGGATACTGATAAATGCCAATTTAGAAATAAATTTATCTATATTTAAGGATATGATGAAAAATATGATTAAAAATTACATGTAATAATTCTACGACTTTTCTAGATAAATTGCATTTGCTACATACAGGGCCAGTATATCTTATCGTAGAATTATCATGGTCTTTAACCTTAACTACTATATTTTTCTTTCATCAAGAACAATATTTACTGATATTGAAATAATATTCTTCTTCCTAAGTGATGATAGGTGGTGATATCAGTTTGAGCTCTTCTTTGTATTATGGAAGTACGATACCTGTTGATATATCCGCAACCTTCTTCAAAAGATTATAAACACAGTTTTGACTAATAAATTGATAGTAATTTGACATATCAGTATAATTGTTAATTAAAAAGAGTTCTGTAAAAATTAGCAAATGGTTTTGAAAATAAATATCATCCCCAATTCTTTCTAAATGGTTCCATTTTTATGAATGGCCAAATTCCAATTTTGTCATCAAACCATTCATTTTTATGTGCATCAAATCTATGTCTAGCAAAAGCTGCAAGAAACATCACTTTTGTTATGAATCGTTTTGATTTTACTTGGTGATGCAGTTCAACCTCGTCTGTTTCAAGGTAATAATGACTTTATTCCTCAGTTAGATAATACCATTTTTCATCAATGTGAACCAAATCAAACATATCTGGGAATCGAATACTTCCATTTCAAAAAATTGCAAATGAAGGAATACAAACATAATCCGCTCCTCTTTAAATGCATCCGTCAACCAAGGCTTTAATGTTGACGTACAGACTCGCAATTCTCCAGCTTTTATCCGGCGATGCAGAGACGTTTTTGACATTTTCAAGGTACCTGAAAGTGATCTGATTGGTTTTTGGTTATTAAATGGCACATTTAGAATTTTTCCATTTAATTCAAAATTCCTTTTTTTGGAACCACTCGGCCGCGTTGTTTTGAAGCAACATTCGATGGACTGATTTATTTACCTCCTTCCCAGATTTTGGTTGCAGTTTGAATACTTATATTGTATTTAGCTGCAATGTAATTGTATGCACATCTATTAAGAATTCCCTTGTCACTTTCACTTAGCAAATCCTATATTGGCCTCCTTTGTTTATTGTAAAATTCACGTTTATTTCGTTTCATATTTGGACAACAATTTTTATAATTTTTGACCTTTTATGAAATAATGATGAAATAAAACAAGATAATTAATTCAGATGATTAATTCAATTCATAAATAAAAATTATGAAGTGAGCCGTATATTCGCGATAATCGGGGGACACGAAACGAAAACTATCCAGTATATGATATGGAATAATGGTTAATTTATAAAATAATCATAAAGCTGCTTAACTAAGAATTAACATACTTTTCATTACATTTATCATTTTGAATTAATAGAATGTGTACTCTTATTTATGTTTAATTTATTATTATATAAAAAAATTTGTGAAATTTGACGTAAAATGATAATAATAATAAATACTATTCATAATAAATAAAATAAAGCATATAATTGGAATTATAATATTATAACTTAAATTAATTAATTTTTAATTTTTTAGTCACCGTTGATATTTTTTGGAATTTGATTTATTTTCATTTCGACAAAAAAATCAAATATTTATGATTATACTCGAAACAAATTTCCGGCTTTGTAATAATAAAGTTAAGATAAATATTGATAAATAATTACAAATTATAGAAATAAAATAAATTTAAATAATATTAAATAATAAAATAAAAAATAATTTATAGACTTATTTAACCATGACTTAAACCCCTTTGTTTATTTATTAAATGTTCATTTACACGAAACTTAAAATATTTGTTAGTTGTTACATCCAATAAGTAATAAAGGAGTCAAAACGTGCTCGATTACTTTTATTTTAAATGATAAATCATAATTAATGTGTTACTGATGGTTAAGTAGAATTTCATTGAATACATATTTGAGAATGATTGATATCTTTGATTACAAAGTCTTTAAATCATATTTATCTGAAAAAGAACTTAAAAGTAATTTCAGTGCTAATTAGTTAAAATAATGTTAAAATAAAATTAATATTTTAAATATTAAACAGATAAGCCAATTAAATTTGCAATTGGAATTTATTTTTTCATCAAACTGCTCAAACCTCTTAACTCTTTCGGGCCTGTCGGTGGCAATTACCACCATAACATTCACAGGGTTTTATTTACTGAGCCGAGCCGTACTTTTGCTACTAATCACTGGACTTTTCAATTTTTATACCTAGGGAGAAATCCAGTTCAAATTTAGTATTGGAGTTGTTTTAGAGGAACCAATCAATAATTAATAACAAAAAATACATATTAAATAATTAATTATAATTATTAAAAATCCAGGACCTAAAGGGTTAAAGAAAGAATATTTAACTGTTTTCTTGAGGTACTAAAATATCCTATTATAAGATAACTTTAATGGTGAAATAAACTTACCTAATAAACCTTCAATTTATTGATGCTAAACCAGAATCAGTGGATATATAAATACAGTTATAATATATAATCACACTCTAGAAATTTATTAATTCGCTTATTCACACGCTATAAATGTTTGTATCAAATGTATAATATTACCATTAAATTCTTCAGTAATTTTTACTGTTATGTAAAATACCGACTGATACAAATTATACACAATAGACCAATTTCATTGAAGTTCATCTAAAACTGGCATTTAGACATGAATTAAATATATTATCCAATTTTCACTAGCTGTAAAGGTTGTTGGATACAAAATGAGATAAAATAAACATCTAACAAACATTTATTTTTTATTTGATAAAACAAATTTGAAACGATATATCAGTAATATTTGTTGTTTATTTAATAAAGGTATTAATTACAATTCATTGTCGTTTTGTTTAAATGAACTAATTTGTATAAAAAAAATAAAATTTTCAAAATCCTATAAACAAAAAACTACCACGATACCGAATTGGAAAGTTTTCTTCGGCTTCATAAATGTCAGAGGATCAAGGAAAGCTGAGGCTCTTTGCATTGGTAACCAATGTAAATTTAAACAAATAATTAACTCAAATCAATTCTGTAATCAAATAACAAGGAAGAAGCACTGTAACCTAAGCTATAAACATTTTCTTCATTTACTGTACAAATCTAGTGTAACTCCTTTTTTTAGATTTACAACTTAATATTTTCCTTAAATAAAAATGTGTTATACAAATATCATATAATGTTGAAGTCAAATTAATGCATAATATTTTAATTTAATTTATTTTAATTTATTCTATTATATTCATTATTTCATTGGTTTTATCTTTTGTTTTAAACTCTTCGTATTCTTTACCATTTGATCTAAGTCCTAGTTCAGTGTTATTAAGCTTGCAGAAAAATAGTCCAAAATTTTCGATTTTTATACTACTTATATATATCATTTTATATTTTAATGGGATAATTAACACATCAATTATTAATTAAATTTGATTTTGGATCAAATTAGAGCATTTTAAAATATATATTTATTAAATAATTAAAAGAAATACACAAAAATTGGCTCAGATTTAAATTAAAGAAAAACACCAATTTAAAATATTTATTCAGCTACAATATATTTCGACAGAATTTCTGCCTTCGTAAGATAGTCGGTTTTGTAAAATTTTAGAAAATTAATTTTTTTTAAAATTTTTTAGAATTTGTGATTTATAAAAACAAGATTTTTAATTTTTGATTAAATAATTTGAGAAAAAAAAAACAGAAATTTGTTAAAATAAAAATCGTTTATTCTAAATAGTTTAAAGTTCAAGACGAAATTCTGTCGAAATATATTGTAGCTGAATATATATTTTGGATTGGTGCTTTTCTTTATTAAATAATTGTTTTAATTTTCTCAAAAATATTGAATTGCATAATGAAAATTACCGTGAATACGGTCTTTTAAATGAAGGTAATTTAATTTATAATAGCAAAATATCTATTTAAAATAGTTTTAAAAAGTTTGTTTTTGGACTATCTAGAAATACAAAAGCTAAGAGAACAAACGAGACATTCAACACGCGTGAACTGAAGCATAAATAAATCTATTTCAATTGATAAAAATTATTTATGTTTAAAGAAATGTTTATTCTTTCCGAAGTTTGGAAAACAATATGAAAACTGATGAAGAGTTCTTAGGAACTGTTCATCTTTTTCAAAGAACAGTTTCTCGGTAAAACATATTTTGACACCATATGAAATCAAACAATAGCAATTGTTTAACATTAAAAATGAAATTATAAGATATATTATTTATTTGTTTTTTTATAACAATAGATCAGTGGTCACCAAACTTTCAAAGGACAAGGGTCATGAAAGGACATTGAAAATATTGTGTTTAGTTAGTAAATACAAATAACATTTAATCAATATTAAAAACATAAATTCAAACAAACATAAAATAAATGTCATATGTTGTTGATATAAGTTTAACTTTAAAAATACACTAAGAACATTATACATATATTTATTTATTTTCAGGTATTTTTCAATTTTAAAAAGACCTTTTTTGTGCAAAATGAATTCAAATGATTATTTATATTAAATGAACATACTTTATATCTATTGAATAAATAAGTGTTTTTCAATCTTTTTAACTATTCCAAATGTTCAATAAATTCAATTAAATCCAGTGACAAACATTTTATGCAAGCTTTATGATATGTCAGTCACATGTTTCACTGATTAACACTTGATAAAAGTTGTGTCGAAAATTTGTGTTTATCTTTAAAATTTTAAAATTTATGATAAATTATATTAATTACTTTTAGTAAGTAGAATTTAATGAGGTTGTTTTTTGTATTTTTTTGTATTTTTTGGAAAGATTTTTAGGAAAATAAATTAGATGTTTATATGTATGAAATTTCCTCATTATGTAAACATTGATGACCCGAAAAAATACGATAATCGTATTAATAAAACCAAAATCGGGATCTAACACGATTTAGATATCTTTAAATTTTAAATACAAATTTTAAAAAATCTCAAAAAATCTCAAATTTATAATATCTCAAAATATTAGTATTGTAAGGTGGCAACACTTTGGTGGGACTTTATGGAAACGTTGTAAGCAATTCCATGTAGATAATTCATGAAGTCGATGGTGTAATAGGTTGTTTTATTGAGTTGAACATATTTTTCCTCCCATGCTTTCGGTTGTTTGATTCTCGACCCGATCCGGCTACTTCCACAATTAGTCGTTGAGTCTGTATATAGATGGATTATGGCAGTCAATTCCTTGTTGAAACGCATTATGCCATGATTCTACTGAATTTTTCGTACTGGGTATTTCATCTATGACTTGATTATGAACATTCCATAGTCCTACAAAAATTCGTGGTTTAGTTCTTCGAAAGTGTCTTTGTTAACCTATTTAGCGATCTTCCAATAGTCATCGAAGTTATAGTTAAATTTTTACAATGACCTCTGATACCTTTATGATGATACACTTTTAATTCAAACCTCTAGTTCTCTAGCAATTTCATTTTGAATATGAAAAAAAGCAACCTATCCTATCATGGTTTATTTGGATTGACGGATTGTGTTTAATATTAAAATTTTCTTTTGATATATTTGAGTTTATGAAATAGATGTATTTTTTGTAATAAAATTCTTTTAAACTCGACTTTTATGTTGTCTGTTGTTTTATTGCTCGGCTTTTGCATTCAATTCACTATTAAGAATTTATTGGGCCGAGGGTCGTAAACATTTTTTCCTTGGCACTTCATAAATTGACTTACTGATATGTTATAATCGACTAAGTATAAAAATATTCGGCAAAATTGCTGATTTTATAATTTCTCTTTTCTTTCATTAATTTAAAATATTTGATTTATTTATTTCTAATTACACTCATTTCAATATGATTAATTATATTTTTTATTATGACAAGCCACTCTTAAAATTTTATCTTTAAATTGAAAATTTGAGTAAATGAAAGGTTGTTTTAATTTTCTCTTTTACGAGTTGCTTTATGATGAAACAGAGAGAATTTCAATGGTTGATTTTTGTTTTAATTTGTAAATTAATCGTTTGAATTGTTTGAATATTTCGCTTTTAGTCTTTTATTTATGATTTCTAATTTTTGTGAATTAATATAAATAATATTTACAGTATTAATTGTTGTTTCATTCATATAACTCAGATAATTTATTTTATAGATATAAGAAAGATATTTTTATTTTTTTTAAATATCTAAAATTATCCATTAAAATATGCTTAGGTGTAAATGATTAAAGTAATCGGTTTTGTTTAACTTATTTGAAGAAATGAAAAAAAAATTAATTTAAAACATATTAATAAATTTTAGAAAATTATAAATAGATTTCTTTTTAATATATTTTTTAATAAGATCAAGAAAATAGAAGCAAAAATTTGATTATTTAAAAAAAGATAAACATTTATCAAATATAATGTTGCGATATTCTTAATTATGTTCTCCAAATATGTACTTTAATTACAAAATGAATTATAATTGAGAATGATGCAATAAGAGTATAGTAATCATTATTAAATTTCTAATGCCTAAATATTTCTAAACCAAAATTTTACACACCCTAGAATTCACGTCCAATCTGAGTACTAGCTAATGTCTAAGGTAAATCAAACTCTATATACTAGGTTGTGTAAAAAGTTCCCGGGCAGTTTTGGATTACAATTTCAACATATAGAATGACAATGAAAGCAAACATGATTAACCAACCGTTTTATTCGTCAAAGTAAAGTCCTAAGGTCGTGTAAAACAAAGGTGCTCAAACTAGGGGGGCAGGCCCCATGATTGGGGCGCGTGATAATAATTTTGGGGCGCAGAAAACTTTAAAATGTAATAATTCTTTTTTAAAATTGTTTTTAAAAGTATGGTTTTTTTGTTGAATATTTATTATTGTTTTTTTGCTGAAGCATTAGAACTGTTATTTTCATAATATTTAATTTGTTCAATTTACAAGAAATAGAAAAATACACTTTGTTTATTTTAAAGATGTTTATTTTATTTGCGTCTTTTTTATTGTGGTGTTATGATTTTTTATTAATTCCGGGGCGCCAAAAATAAATATGTTGAAAATGGGGGCGCAACTTAAAAAGTTTTCGGAAGCCTGATGTAAAAAGAGTTTATTAACTTATAACTTCCATGTATGCAAATGCTTTGTAAATTCACTTGCTGCTGCAAATAATTAAACCAATTCGATTAATATATTCATTTTACAATAACCTGTAGGTAAACATAGAGATTACATCAAAATTATTCATTTGTACGTTTTATAAGAAACTATATATGGTTCACCTCAAGCGGCATTGAGAACTAAAGGGTTAATTTGGTTTTAAATGTAGAGTAATATAATTCGACTATTAAAGTTTTACTATTAAAATTTTGGAAAATATCACTTATAACTTTAAAATGAATGAACATTTTTTTGTTTTATTTATGAAATTCAAATTAATAAATAAATCTGGTTTAAAGTCTTAAATTTTTAGGCATAAATTATTATAAAAAATTTTAAAATAAATCATTATGATCCAATCATAAATCAAAAAATCTTTTAAATATATTTTTTAGCCTAGAAGGCACAGAAAATTTATTCAAACAATAAAATCATCGCTTATTATTACAGATGATGTAAATTATTTTTTAATAATTTTTTATATTTTGAGATTTGCGAATTCAAATCAAAGTTTTGTCAAAATATTGAGGTAAAAAATATAGTATGAATATAAATTTATTAATGGTTATTTTTGTCTTATTATATATATGGTAATCTCCTTTTTTAATTTATATTCGATAGAGTCTTTTCAACAATTTCATAATTTTTAAGCTTCGAAATATTCTCCTCCCACCTCTAGTATTTGTTATCAACGGAAGAAAAGTTTTCAATTTTCTTTATAAAAAAGTTTTCTCCTTGCTACCCAAGAACTCCGCCATATCACCGTGAACAACAACTTTATTATTTAGTTTCCAGACAAGGAATGATACATCAACCTAAATAGATGATGGTCTAATGGCGCGAAATCTGGGAGAATAGTAAGTGACTAAAGTATCACTCGTGTAGTTTAAGGTATGCTGTGAGATTTCGCCCTTTCGGTTTGCCAATACTAGATGTATGCTTTGTAAAGCATTCTCCAAACTTTCTAGAATCTTGATTATTATGGTATTTAGGATTTGAACCTTTTAAAGTTTTATTTAAAAAGATGTTAATTAAGGTAACTTTTTGATTTGTTTAATCAATGTAAATTTTGTTTTTTATGAATGCTTTGATTTAAAATGTAAATAAAATGGCTAACTTAATAAAGCTTGGAAGTTGTTTTTATAAAAACGTTTAATTGGAAAAATAGATATTTAGAGTTTATTTTTGAATTTTTAAAGGACGATTTGGTTGAATTTTATTATTTGTGCGAGATTAAAAGTTAATTATTGTAATGGCTACTTCAAATGAACCTTCCAAAAATAATGAATTAAAAGTTATTTGGATTGAATTAGTCCGTGAAGCTCAACGTTTGGACAGGCAAATGAAATGAAATTAGGGATCAATTTTTTTGATACTGCTTTAACATTGGGCGCAGATTATTTGAATATTTTAATAATGATTTATAGTCAGTTAGGCAATGCGTATTTTTCACTGAGAAGTTATGATAAATCATTGCATTACCATAGACTAGATTTAGGCTTATCAACATGGCTCGAAGATTTATCTGGTGAAGATAAAGCAAGTGGAAATCTTGGCAATATATTGAAAATGTTTGGCAAATTCGATGAATCAATAACTTGTGAACACCAGTTGAAAATTTGGCGGAAGTTGAATGACAAACCTGGGGTTGCGCGAGCATTATATAATTTAGGCCATGTTTTCCATAATATAGCCAAAGCTTCTGGGGCTATTGGCCGATAAGATCTTGGTCAATTTCCTCATCATATTCAAGAAGCTCTTGAAAAAGCAGCCACATATTGTTGACTGATCAGAATTCAATGTTCTATGAATGGTCAAGAAATCCGAACGGAAAATAATTTAAAAATAAATCAACATAATTTGACTTTTCAAAATAACGTCCAACCGGAGTTAATTGAACTGAGATTGTAAGACCATATTTTATCGGCTCATACTGGATTATCTCATAGATATCCCAATGTAACCAAAGCATTGAGTAAGGAATCACACATAGAAATTCTATGCATCTAGTTTACTTTGCTCAAAGATGTAGAATTCGTCTTTCATCCTAGAAAATTAGTTCCATGGACATTAAAAGGGAACATGTTGCGACTCTAGCTGCTTCTACATTTTATGCAACCTTGTCAAGTGTTTGATGAGTATCTTCTTCTTTAACTTTGCGGAGCACTTCATAATCTTCACTCTTATTTAATATATATATATATATATATATATATATATATATAAATTATTAATATAAATTATTATATTTTTTGATATGAATTATAACTATTTGAAATATTGCTTTGGTGGTAGAAAAGAAAATCTATTAATAATAAATTACTATTTTCCGAAATATTAATATTTTTTAAAATAAATATTTATAAATTTCTTTGCAAAAAACTAATCAAATAATATTTAACAATTTACAAGCCAAAGATATTTAATTTAATTATTGGAAATGATGAATGTTCATTGGAAAGTTTACAAAAATTATATAACATAAATAAAATTTGTTTTAATCAACTCTATTGTAAGTTTGAAAAATATGAGAAAAACAATTTGTTTTTGTATCAAAGAAAATGATATTAAAATCAGATAAATTAGTTTGAAGGTACTTTAATGTAAATGACCAAGAAATTGTTTACTGAAATTTGATAGTCTGATAGAATTTATTATTTTTATCAACAATTTCAAACAGTTTCATTAACGAATTTTTCTGAAAAGTCATTTTAATTGGTTATTTTACTGTTGGGAAACTGGAGAAAATTGCAGGAAATTTTTAAAAAATTGTTTTACTTGACTTTATACTGATAATAAAATTATTTCTTATAGAAGTCAAAAAATGTAGAATTCACAAATATTTGGACCTCGTTATTCCATAATTATTAACATCACGAAATACATATTTTAATTGCTTCTTTTTATCTTCACCGTTTATATTATTCAATGAACTTCTAATAATATCTTTCTTAATAATAATAATAATAATAATAATAATAATAATATTAATAATAATAATAATAATAATAATAGTAATAATAATAGTAATAATAATAATAATAATAATAATAATTATAATAATAATAATAATAATAATAATAATAATGATGTTTGTTTATTATTTTACAACTTGGTCATCCTTTGACTTTTACTATTCCATTTTATAAATCAGATAACCAAACCCAACACAGAACACGTTTATTGATTACTAACACAAACTAACAAACTGACACACGATTTTCACTTATTTTTTCTGATTTTCTTCAATAGTTCTTTTGATACACTTTTCTTTGATCAACTAGCAAAATTCTTTTTTTAACAGCTCTTTGTTGTACAGGTCACCCGAAAATATTTTAATTTTTGATCAACAATTATTCCCGAAATTTCGGTCTAATTGCTTTAACATCCGGGTAGTTGTTTTTCAAACACCAAATTTGATTGGTCGGATTTTGAGTCAATTTATCTGAATTAAATTAATTATTTTATTTACTTCTCGGGCTTTCTGTAAGGCTACGTTCTTTACACGTCTCGTGTTTCTAATTGGTTCGGGCTTTCCATTAGCTCAGGTTTTCATTAGGAGAAAAAAATTTTAATATATATAGGGAATCCTCACTTATTATTATATCTGAGTTTGTTTTTAGATTTGATTTTCAACCATACATGTTTCCCCTGATCAATATTAACTTTCATATTTTTAATTAATAGTTGTTCTTTAATTATTTTTGATGTTTTTTGTTCCTTTTCGATTTTATATGCCCCCGTTTCATTCCCTTCTACCAATAATAATAATAATAATAATAATAATAATAATAATAATAATAATAATAATAATAATAATAATAATAATAATAATAATAATAATAATAATAATAATAATAATAATAATAATAATAATAATAATAATAATAATAATAATAATAATAATAATAATAATAATAATAATAATAATAATAATAATAATTATAATAATAATAAATGCTCAGTGAATATACAATCTGTTAAGGACAGTGTAGGTTCTGATTTCACATGTCTTTGTCAGTAGCAACAATAATTATTTTTAAATAACATTTTCAACACATCACTTGAAATAAACAACTGTTCAATTCATAATAATATAACTTCTACATGGCTCTAATAACCCATTTTTACTGGTATACATAAAATCTGATGGTCAACCGCCCCAAACTATGACAAACCCGGTTAACACAATAATTTTACTATTAACAATACCTTTTTTTCTTTTAGTTTTTATCGCCTCAATTCTTTTTTTGACAATTCAATTTGAATGAGTTTTATACTTATTTTAGAAGAATCGACATCAATCAAATCAGGATTTGTGTATTTTCTAATTAGCAAATGTGAACTAATTACATTTTCTTTGACCATCAGTACCCAATAATTATTTTATTCTGCTTGACATGGTGTTGTAAAAAAATTGTTTACCTATTTGAAATGGTTATTATTTCATTGTAAATTAATTAATTAATTAGCTTGTAATTTTTTAAACATCCTCAAAATTCTCTCAGTGAATAAAATTATTATAGTCATTTATCTTTTCATTTTCTGCTCATTTCATAGTAAAATATTGATTTTTACATTTTTCACAATTTTCAATTTATTATTTAATAAGGAAAACAAAAATAATGATGATAATGAAAATAATTATTATTATTTTATTACTAATAAATATCATTAAACACAATTTTGTGTTTTTGTTTTTTATTGTGGCATTTGTAATCTAAGCGCCTCCCACATAGTACTGGTGAGAGCCGTTAGCTCGAAACTAGTATACTTTATTCTTCTGCATATAAAATATAATTATACCTATAATGGACCAATTAGATTTAAAAGATATTTATTAATATTTCTTTGGATTAATTATTGAATAAATATGTATTTTCTTGAATATTTGCAGAATAATTTCATCTTAATTTAATTCAAATAGTTGGGATTCATAAGGGATTATTCAATTACTTTAGTAAACTAATTTATTATTGTAAATTTTTCGTTTTAATTTTTAAAATTTATTTTAAATACGATATTTATTTTTCGTCAAATAAAGATAAATATTTAATTTTCAAAAGAGTTGTGAAATTTATCGATTTGATAAGTTTGGAAAGCAAATATAAGATTTCATCTTAAATTTTAGCATCTTAAACTGGTTGCAGATTTTGAAACTCTTAGATTATAAAAATAAAGGAATTATAGTTGAATATTATGAAAAGCAAATAACAATTAACTTGTAAGGAATTAGGTCCTTCATGATTTTGAACCTTCCCATCTGTCAGATCATAAGGTTATTAAACCAAATGGTTCAATTAAGACTTCACAAGATTTGGTTGA
>CM039679.1:309878112-309888112 GCA_022537955.1 Schmidtea mediterranea | reverse complement strand
GTCTACGAGACAAAAATGTTTGCGAACCTCTGATGTAGAGACTATACTCTAGTGAACATCTGTTGTTTTTGAAATACTTTAATTTAAGTTTTTTCGAGTATTCTGATTAGCAGAAATGAAATGCATTTTAGAGACTAAATGCTGTTGTTCTGCAAATTGAATAATTTATATTTATTTGTTATATTTCGTGAATTAAACCCCGAGTGTTCCGCGGTGAATTTATAGTTAATATAATCGTATTATAATTTATCATCCACTAGTGTTCAGGGACGAGTGATTTAATCACACCGCCAAGCTCTTACTAATTAATTGTTGAAATATTATTTAATTAATCTCAGAAATGTTTCTGCGCCTTAAAATTTCAATTTTGGGTAGTTTAACGGCCTTTATAGTTAATAACTTACTTTAAATAGCTAGCTCGAAGTATTTTATATATGGACATGTTCGAAATTTATCAAATTCTATTCATTTCTTATTTAAAGAATATTAAGCAACAGAGAAATATTTGTTTATTCAACATGGAGCTTTTCATATTAAAGTTTTATGCAAATATTTACAGAAATTAGCGAAAACCAATATTGATGCCTGAATTTCTAAATCATTTTTATAGAATTGAATTCCTATAACGTTGCTATTTATGTAAAAGGCAAAAGTTATAGATAATATAATATATTATTGGCGTCGGTAAGTATGCGGTAAAATGTTATTATCCTTTAGAGCCACGGTTGGGGATCATATTAAATTCCCGAGAAGTTTGGTTAACATTCTGTGTTGTTTCGGGATAAACAATAGTCTTTTTTGTTAATCAACAAAAGTAAAAGAATTTCTCGAAAAATATTATTCAATTGAATAGATATTAGGTACAGTTTGGGCAAGATTGTAAAAGATTATTCTCTTTGAATAAAATTAACAGCAAGATTTTACAATAGCTACTCATTTTATGTAAATTAATATTATCATTATTATTATTATTATTATTTTCAAACACTTTTAACTAATTTAAAATATGTTATTTAGTTAAAAGTATTTGAATATATTTTTTAAATGTTTATTTATTACAAAATTAAATTAATATAAAAATTAATTTGTTTAAATTATGATTATTATTATTTTTATTTTTATTATTTATTATTATTATTATATTATTATTATTATTAAGTTAAATAAATTTTAATGTTTTAATGAAATTGGCTATAGATGATAGTGAGGAAAGATATTATTTTTCAACATAATCAATGAAAAAATGGAAAAAGATTAAAAAATTAAAAAATCCCAATTTAAATTATGAAAAATACTTTACTTTAAATCGTTTAAAAAGGTTATATTTAAGTTAATATGACAGTAAAAATGATTAATTTGCAAAGATTACAATTTTCTATAATATTATACAATGGATTATTAATTAGAAAATTATCAATGAATATTGTAAAATAGACAATTTATAATAATAATAATTATAATAATTAATAATAATAATAATAGACAATTTATAATAATAATTATAATAATAATAAATATTAATTAATTAATCATAAATATATGATTGTTGCCATCACTAAATAGTACATTTCTTATTAGTCATATTGATTTATTAATAAGGATTAATTCATTTTAATCGAATAATTAATTATCAAAAGAAACTTTATTTAACATAATTTTTAAAATAGCTAAAATTTAAAAGTACAATCACTAATAATTATGTAATAAAAAGAGGATAAAATAGGTCGTAATAAAAAAAATCTAATAAATTTATTCAAAAATATTTCTTGGTAAGGACTAATAACATAATTAATCCACTCTACTGTAACCATATATTTTTCTAAGTACATCTCAATAATAACATCAGAAAAATAATGACGAGAAAAATCTTGCTTGAATTACTACGGCATCTCAAGTCAATATAAGTCATGATTTCATCTAAAGAATTCGAGTAACAGAATAGAAAAGGTAATTATACAAATCCATTGGCTTTCATTTTTGTCATATTCTCCAGTAGATTCAAACGAATCTAAGATAGACAGTTAGGGAGTAGCTGCTGACTGGTTGCGGCAGTTGTAATCCTTTGCCTCTGTCAAAACTGGAATAGCTAGTCAATTTTTTTGTGTCGGTCTTTGAGATGAGATTACCAGCTTGTTTGCCTATGAAATTTCAATTTCATTTACCTGTCGTTTTGGTTTCCTAGTAAATTTGCCTTTGGCCATCATCATGGTTATTCTCTATGCTGCCTGAAAGCTTGACCACCAGCAGGGGGGAAAATACAGATACTGCTCGTGGCGGAAGAATTCACATTGTGGAATTTGGTAACAAGTAATACATTCACCGGACATCAAGTTTCACAAATATTAATTCAATTATTTTCCATAAGCTAATTTATCAGGAAGTTTTTTAAGAGAAAATTTTGATATTTTCAATGAATTTATTAGCTGAAAGTTTTCCCTTTTTACGTTTGAAATGGTTTTTTGAATCTTTAGAATCTTTTAGAAGTTTCTTAGAACACTCTTAATCAATTATTAAAATTATCATTTAATATAAAGTTAATAGATTATATAATTATAAATTTAAATTTCTTTTGGTAATTGTTTAAATGGATGACATCTAAAATATATTGTGCATTTTTCATGATATTTTTGTTCTACTGGGTAATAAAGATTACGAGCTCAGTGTTACCACTCAATGGAAGTATGTGATGGACTGTGGATGCATGGATGTGATTCCCTAAGGTGTACTCTATACTCATTTTACCGGATTTATCTGTATGGCCTTGGAAAGTTTTATGCTAAACAATCGAAAATTTTATAAAGATTAAATTAGTCAATTTTAACCGTTGGTATCGAATAATCTCTATAATCACAGGTTCATAAATCACCAATAGGTCATGTTGACTTCAGATATCAGAGTCAAAAAATACATGTAACAATTTGTCAATGACTTATTTTGATAAGACCTTATTATTCATATTTATTATCATGTGCCCCATATGTTATCAATGAGTTAGTCTAATTTAAACAATAAATTGAATACAAAAATATTTTCTGTTTTTTTGTCAAATTCGAATCCACTTTTTAAAAATCATATTCATTAATCAAACTATGATTAAAATCTAATTTCATATGCAATTTTTCATGGGCATCTTCTTGATCCTTACATTTTAATCCAAACATCAATTCACATATGTCAAAAACCTCTTTTTGAGGTACCAAATCATCATGAAAAGGAAAGCATTATTTTTCATAAATAATTGAATTATTGAATGCTGAACAAAATCCTGATGTCTAAATTTCCCAAATCTAAAATGTCTAGAAACTTTAATAAATAAGTTTAGATATTTTTCTATACAATAAAATTGCAAAAATTACTAACCTATGAATCACTGTGAATTTTGCAATCTATACAACATTGGTAGCATGAAGCCTCCCCCATCCTCATTTCCGAGGAAGATACACAATTTAAAAAACTCTCGTATTATTTCCCATGTCCGTTTGAAAAAGGGTAAGGAAAATGTCTCACAAATGCTTACCCATATGAATAAAGGAGCCGGAATTGGTTGCTCGACGAATTAAAAATGTCTTAAATTCCACGAGGAAAATAATATTATATTGAGGAACGAAAATAGGAAATGATGTTATAGAGGATAAATACTGAATTTTTATATTAAGTTTTCGTTCGATACCATCTAAAAAGCACATTTTATTTATTAAGAAAACCCATTTGTGTTAAAAAGCAAGTTGGTAGTATTCTTTGTATGATGAATGAGGGGCAAGAACAATAAAAATTTGGAATTTTTTATCAATTTCTCAGCGAATATGCTTTGTACATGCGAAACAACTTACTTTTATTATGGTTTAACACTAATACAATGATGTCCGTCAAATTGACACACATTGTGTTCATTTACATTTAAAACCTCTCTCAGCCACCTCTCAAATTTCGGCCTGAGAATCAAGATTTTAGAATAAGTCTCAAGAATCAAGACTTGGAAACCGAATCTCATGATTTTATAAATTTCGCATTTCGGGTATATTTCTCTCTGGGTAAAATTATTTACCGGGTAAGTTATTTTTGACAATTCAATGAAAACAACGCAAAAACGTTGTCTAAAATATAAAAGATAGATAAGTTATTCTAATGACATTTTTAAAGAACAATCAAAAATATTAATATCAATTTCAATTTTAATGG
Source organism: Schmidtea mediterranea (assembly GCA_022537955.1). Taxonomy (NCBI): domain Eukaryota; kingdom Metazoa; phylum Platyhelminthes; order Tricladida; family Dugesiidae; genus Schmidtea; species Schmidtea mediterranea. The sequence goes on along the minus strand of CM039679.1, from coordinate 309,883,933 downwards.
ATGTGGTGAATGCTGTTTTTAGATCAGTGTTTCCCATCTTATTCGGCCTACCGCCTCCTTTCCAGAAAAAATATTACTCAGCGCCACATGGGAATTAATTTTTTAAAAATTTTAATAGCAATTAAACAGAAAGATATATTAGAAAATTGAAGTTTGAAATTGTGAAAATATAATTAAATTAATTCATAAAATAAATAACTAAATTAATATTAATTAAATAAATGTATGCTGTGGATTGATGTGGTATGTAAATTCCTTATGTTTAGATTACTTTACATAGGTAGGTTTTTATTTTAGTGAAATTTAAAATATAAAGTAAATGAAATTACAAATCTACCATCGCCCTTTAACCCACGAGACAAAATTCAGTTAACTTCCGAGACATTTTTTTCTGGGCCCTTTAACGCCCCCTCTCTAGGTCTCAAATGCCACCAAAGGGGCGTTAGTGCCCACTTTGAGAAAGACTGTTTTAGATGATTAAATAATATAATTTTATTATAATATTACGCTTATATTTCATTCGTTTGTTCATTGTATCGCTATTTTTGAATTTGCAAAAAAGGTTGTTTTTTTAATTTTTGCTAATACCCTATTTGCCATTTTTTGTTCCCTGCTCCAATAAATATTTTTAATATTATAGTGCTTATATCTTATAAGAAATAATATTTACTTTTAAATAAAATGTGATAATCGGAATCGCAATAAAAATTAAATAAACGAATAATGAATTTTGCATTTTAGTTTAGTCACAAGATTTGACACTCTGTTAAGGTGGCAGCCCTATTTACTGCAATAGTCATTTCTCGCTATAAACATAATACAAAAATAATTTTTATGTTAACAAAAAACATTTTAAAGAAATTCTTTGGCCATTTATAAGCTGAACTTGAACACGGGCCGACATTCAGCTGTTAGCATCAGTCCCTTTACAAAATTCAGTTAACTTCCGAGACATTTTTATAATTTATTTATTTACTAGCAAATTGAGAAAAATATATAATGTCATAATTTCGTCAGCAAAATAATTTTTCCTAGATTTTTTTACGGTTTATAGATTTATTAAAGTAAGAAAAGTAGAGAATTTCCTTTAGTATTTAGATAAAGCTAAGCGCTTGGTAATTATCTTTATTTCTTAGATTTTCCCGCATAAGTTTTCAGAATAATTGGAATTCCTAATGCGATTATATTAACACTTATTCTCTCTGAGATTTGCCTTATTCTATATCTACTTGTTTGCAGCTCCTCGCCGAATATTTCAATAATTACATTGCTGAGATCTATCGGTGCTTATTATAGAAATTATTGATATTTATGCAATATATTTTCAGTATTCCAATAAATAAATAATTCACGCGTGTGTGTTTTGATTTTTATTGCCATTCATTTAAACAAAATATATATGCACAAATAAATATATTGAAAACTTCGGTAAATTTTTTAAAAATGCAATATTTTTCAGCTTATTCCGGCAAATACTGACTATAGGAATGCGGCTTATCAAAAATTTGAATCTTTTATTGTCGCAAATCGTATAAGAATAGTTCCAATAAGTTCTATAAATACAAACGTTTGTTTGAGAATCCGGCTTTATGGATGTGATTTTAAAGGTTAGTTGTTTCTATTATTTTAAAATTCATGGAAAATTTTCAGCAATTATTATTCCAGTTGTGCTAATGTAATTCCGTGGATTTCTATTAGAATCAAAATAAATAAATTTGTCTTGTGGGGGGAGAGGTGGTTCTCATTAAATTATCATTAGACTTCACACCAGAAAGCGGCCGTGTTACGCAATATCAATTGCAATGTAAATTCTTCATCCTTAAATATCCCATCCTTAGAAACCTTTAGAATCTCGATAAGCCGATATAAACATACTTTTTTGACTTATCTATAAATAAAAGTCAAACAATCACAATATAGCGCTAACCTCCAGATAACACCATAGAATAACACCATGTTATATGAAACTCAGAAGTTATACAAATTTGAACAACAAATACCGTTTTAACTGTTGTAAAATGAAATTTTGATGAAAAGACGTTATTGTTATTTTTATATATTACTTTTTTATTTATATTTTTTATAAAGTATTTATTTTATTACCGCAAATTTTTGTGTCGTCTGAAAAGGAACCCGTGTTATATGAGTACCGTATTATCGGAGGGTTAGCTGTACATGTTGAGGATATAAATTAAGCTTTAATATAATTTCAGTTTTTTTAAGGACATTTTTCGAATCATTTAACAAAGTTGCTCTAGATTCTGTCAAAAAATACTAAATTTAATTCGAAAAATTAATTTTTTATATTTAACTGACATCATTTTAATTAAAAAATATTTGACTATGAATCAGTAAAGATATCAAAAAACATCGATATCTTTACTGATTTAAAGTCAAATATATTTTTTAATTAAAATAATGTCATTTGAAAATGAAAAAAAATCAGTGGTGAATATTAAAACGAAGTTCTTATATTTTGATTTAATGTAACGAGATTTGGAAATCTAGCAATACATACGCTTTTAATTATTTATATACATTTAGATACCTTTTTTATACACATCTTTATATCCTCTATTTATATTTAGATGGAGTTTTTGAATATCAAATACCAAGAGGTGACTCGATCTTTAGAGATAATACGTCTATTTTGTTTGACGATGAGAATTATGATGGGCAAAAATTCTCCAATGAAACATGGCTGCAAGGTGGAATGGGTAGATTAATGGACAATGTTATATTCACGAAGGCTAATCCAATAAATAAAATGCAAAGCCATGTAGTAGCATGGAAACGAAAAACAGATTTGATGGACCATATCGTGTTATTGTTTAAATTTCGCAAAGGTTTATAAATATGTAGTTAGTTATTAGTTTAATTTGTTTTTTTCAAGTGAGGCAGTTCCAATCATTGAAGATATATTTTACTAAATATCATTTGTATCGTTTTGATACTGCTAAGTCACTAACGGTAGAATTTCTCGAAAAGAACGAAAAAGGAATATCTCAAATTACCAATTCTATTACTGTATCTAATCCAACGTTTAATGATGAAGATTTGTTTTCACTAGATCTTAAAAGGTTTAGATCTAAATTAATTATCATAAAGCTATATTTTAAATCCGATTGGATTGCAATAAATGAAGTTATGTTTGAAACAGGTATTTTCTTTGGTTATTTGGGGTTGGTTTATTTTTGTCCAGACGATCTTCCAAAGGATAGTTCTTCTATACCTGATTTGTATTCAACGGTGAATGTAAACATTAAACCTTTTGATCCAGTCACCACAACCATCAGACCTACTATATATGTTTCGCAAAACTTCATTTACTACATTATTCTGATAACATGTATCATTGGTTCTATAATTCTTCTTGGAGTGGCGTTGTTTCTCTGTATCCATTGGATGAAGCAACGAGAAAAACGGCGTTATAAAAATAAATTTTTCGATCATAGATCTATGATATTTAATGACCCTTATACGAGTACATGTGGTCTCAGAACTATTTCTGGCAACAATCCTCTGGTCTATCGGCCTCTCACTCCACATTCCTATGGTAACTAATAATAATAGTAATAATGTAAAGCCAAATGCTTTGTATGTCTAGTTCCTTCAATGCCAAACAATTCTCAAAATGGAGGTTTTAGATTTGTGCATTCTCAATATCCGTCATGCCCAGATTATTTCCCAAATCCTATAAACAGTGAGTATGAAGCTATTGACTCATCCTGGCCAAAAACAGTGAGTCAAAGCATGACATTTTCTGACAATAAAATGGGTTCGGATTTTATTATGAATTTTAAAATGTCTTTCTTTTCATTTCTTTACAATTAATCTTTTATATTATTAAAGAGAATATCAATCCAAAATATATATTCAGCTACAATATATTTCGACTGATTAACAGTCATCGTCAAGTACTTCGTCTTGAACTTTAAACTATCTAGAATAAATCATTATTACTTAAACAAATTTCTGCTTTTAAATTCTCAAAACATTTTATCAAAAATTCAAATTTAAAAAAAACAAAATTTATAATTTTTGATAAAATGTTTTGAGAATTTAAAAGCAGAAATTTGTTTAAGTAATAATGATTTATTCTAAATAGTTTAAAGTTCAATACGAATGTCCTGACGATGACTATTAATCAGTCGAAATATATTGTAGCTGAATATATATTTTGGATTGGTGTTCTCTTAAGTTTAGTTCTTTTGACAATTTTATGTGATTATTTTTTATATTATTATTAATTTCTTTTATTTATATTTAAGAAAATCAAGATAGACAAACATTTATAAATAATCCGGCTCCAGATATTACTTGTACCAATAAAAACGGAGTCATATACTGTTCAGCATCATCATATTCTTCAAATGTTTACTCACAACCAGATAATGAAATAAATTTCCCGGCTCCTGATTTACTTCCACCCAACGCATTGACTCAAGAGTCTTTGAACGGAATATATAAAATTCATTTCAACAATCCTTTAAAAGGTTATTATTATTATTATTATTAATTTTATTATTATTTTTTATTGTTATTGTAATTAATTACTAAATTTAATAGATTAGGAATTGGAGGCTCCCTAACTCATTTCGTTCTTCCCAATGCTACTAAAATCTTTGAATTTTAAAATTTGGAGTAAGAAACATTTATTTCTGTCATTTTGAACGGGAAATGTTTGGTTTCAGAACTTTTTGGTCAAATAGGATCTAAGCAGAATTTCACACCCTTGATGAAATCGCGTGTAATTAGTTTAAATAGGAATTTTTGTGTTTGGATTTTTAACAGGAAAATATGGTCGAATCAGAGTTTTATACACAGTGTTCAAAAACTTTATGTATAATATTTTAAGTGGTTTCAGTTGAGTAAAAAATCACGTGTTTAAATTAAAATATATAGAAAATGAACAGACAATAAAATTTCATAAAAGTGAATTGAATTTCATATTTATGTAAAATAAGCACAAAATATAGTTTTAATCATGCAATATTTATTATCCGAAGATCTGCTGTGAATTTCAGAAATAACGCTTTTGAATTCATTACTTACAACTATTTTGATATTAAAAGTTTATGACTAAAAAAAACATTTAAAAATTTAAACTTTAGTTTAACCATTATTGAATTCATGACAACATATTCAATGTCCGCCATTATCTGAATTTAAAGCTTGGATTCGACAATGCATGGAATTCACCAAATTTTGGAATACCTTAGGTGTTATGTCATAATGCCATGGTTTAGCTAATGGTTTTTTTTAGAGTATTTTTGTTTTCGTTTTCAGAATGACCCATAAGATTTTATTAGATGTCATGTCAAATAAATTACCTGACCATTCGAATTAGGAATCTTACTCCAAAATTCTGAAGATTTATCAGCATGTTTTTGCTCATTCAAGTCTTTTCTTTTTCTTAGCTGCTGTTAATATTCGTTTTGAGTTTTACAAATAATTTCATTCGACAACATTTTTCCTGTTTAACAAGTTCAATGACCAAAATTCTCTATTCAGAATAATTTTTTAACGTGTTTTTTTATCAAGATCTCATTCGATCAAAAAATCCTGAGACAAATTATTTAAAGAAAATTTCTTTAATATAAAAAAACCTTATCAAAGATTTCGTATACAAAAACTTCATGAGAAAATTTTGCGAATAAATACTTAAACCGTTTTTTTGTGAAGAAACTTTCTCTAAATCAAAAATTCTCAGAATCTGGGTTGAGGGGTGAAGAAGAAGCCACTAATTACCTATTTATATTTGTAAAAAATAGATATATATTATTTTACAATTAATTTTAAGGACCATTGGGTTCGACAA
>CM039679.1:309778112-309873112 GCA_022537955.1 Schmidtea mediterranea | reverse complement strand
TGTACGGTTTGCAGCTTGTTGGAATCTTTTGTGGTATAAGACACGGTGAATAAGAGACTATTCAATCCCTATATTACTCTTATCAAAAGGAATTCACAAAACAATGAAGAGAATAGTTTTAAGAAGGCGCGAGCATCAAATCAACATCACAAAATATTTCATTGTGCTTTACATTTTTTTTGGAATCTGAAATTCACTTCTACAGTCAGCACTTCGCCAAACTCGTACAATACACTAAAAAATAGAAAAGAAACTGCCGAATGTGTGATTTTTATTATCTGGACAACAATGCACCGATTTATATTAATCGACGACAACAATTGAGAGCCGTACCCCAGATTTATCCATTTCGATTTCATTTGATTTAAATACTAAACTGAGTTCTAAAAGGTCGCTAGAGAGTCTCCTCAAAAGAGGATTTAATAAACACACTGACTTGAATTTTTTGCCAAAAATTGCCGATTTTCTTCAAAAATGCCTTTTTTGAGATATCCATGTAGTAATTGTTGAGCACACCACGTATAACACCATTTGTTAAAAATATACTTTTGCAATATATTTTGACATCATCAGGTACTAACCACTTCAATAAAACAATTACAATTATAGGTCTATTAGTAATTTGATAATTAAATGTGCGGGGCATCCAATAAAATTTAATTAACCTTAATAAATTTAATTTCTAATAATAATAAGACATGTAAGTTAGAAATTGACATTTCCAATTTCAAAGTGTGATGTAAAAGTTTTAAAATCTATTGTAAATGTATTGCTTGTGAAGCCTTGGTGATAGAGTGGACTCTAAAATTTTCTGCTAAATGATTTCTTTGATTTTAAAAATAAAAAAAAGTAACGAAACTTTTCCTTAAACCAGTTTTGAAGAGAATTGACAATTATTAACTTTTGATTTTGTCGTTGATTTCAATATTTCCGCAAAAAATATAATTTACATTTTCCCATTTTTAATTGAATGTATAAAAAACCAAAAAAGTGATTAAGTATTTTTGTTATTAATCTTTATTCGAGCTCACTTTTTTTTATGGAGCACTTACATATTATAAATTAGGCTTTTTAAAAGTGACTAGATTTTTCATTAATCATTCAGACATTTTGTCAAATTTGGACTTAAATTTAAAAAAATGATAAAGATTGACTTGCAATGATACAAAAAATAAAATTTATCTGAAAATGTCATTTGTTCAAATAATTGGGATTATAAGAATAGAATTTATTATTTTATAATTAAAAAATTTCTATTTTGTTATAATGAATAAAAAATAAGAATTAGCATTGTAAATGTTTTGCATGATTGTTTTTTTATTATTATTGAAAAGATCCAATTAATTTCGGTTATTTTGATTAATAAATATATGTATGTATATTTATTAATACTATTACTTGAATCAGTAATAAAAAAGAAGAAGAATTAGTGTTATGGTCTTAATGTATTTTTTATATATTTATAGGAAATATGTCAGGTCCCAACTGAGTCACCTGTAAAAAGAACCGTATTGGGACGGTCTGGGTGAATTTTATATAGAATTGTGTAAGTAGTTTAATATAACAAAAGAAATGACAAAAAAATAACAATATTATTTAACAATAATAAAAAGGATATTGTTTAATAACAATAGTAAATTTAAAACTAATTATAATCACTTGATACTTTGATTGGGATAATTTCTTGACTTCGAATAATTTATGACACCTTCGGTTTTTCTTGATTGTCTTCCCTTCAATCTTCTACTATTCCTCTTTCTTCGATATTCAAGAGTTTTTGGTTTGATATAGTTTATCTTAGGTTGATGGGGTTGTTCGACAAATTCTAAGATAGTTTTAATTTTCCAGGATATTCTTGTTTTTTATCCGTAAATTTAAGATTTGCAGAGTATTTAGAAATTTTCTTTAATCCTAATTTTATTTCCTTTGGATCTTAATTATTTTTCGATTTATTTTTCTCCTATAGTAATTTTATTACTATAGGAGTATTGATTTTTATTTACATTTTTAATAAATAAATAAAATAATAAATTAATAAGACGCAAAGTTCGGAACACGCAATAAAAATAATTATAAAGACCATTAAAATTAGTATAAATAATTAATCAATAACCTATGTGTAAAAAACAAGAAAAAAAGAAAGAAAGTTGATTATTTATAATCTGACATTACTTTAATGATTGAAATAATAAGGAGTAACAATCAAAGGGATTAATATAAAACGAAGTTAATATTAATATATAATTTAGACACTTTTGATTCGAAAGAAATGCTTTATTTGGGTAAGCCATATGGTAAATATGCGGAGCAAAATGAAGACAGAATTTAAGATATTTTCTTTTTGACTTATAGCAAATAGACATAAACCGAGGAAGAGTTCATTCATACAATCAAAGATTCAGCACTAGTTGTATCCTAGGGTTCTGGCAGAATTTTATTCTTCATTCAATTAATAGTATCATTAATTCATGAAAAAAGTTATTATAAAAATGTTTAAAGTAATACATAGAAAAACTAAATTAAATTATTTGTTTGAATTAGTTATTTATTTTTATGTATTTTTTAAATCTTTTAATTTTTCTGTGTTTTTTCTTAGATAAGTTTTGATTTTAATATTCTGGATTTGATTAAAATATTATTATTATTATTATTATTATTATTATTATTATTATTATTATTATTATTATTATTATTATTATTATTATTATTATTATTATTATTATTATTATTATTATTATTATTATTATTATTATTATTATTATTATTATTATTATTATTATAAAACATTATCGAATAAGTCACGAGACCACTCAGGACCGAATTTTATTGGTGTCTTATTTCAATTTCTGATAAATATGTCACAGATACGCATGATAGCATCAGTTTCGCTAATGCTCTCGAATAGATGTAGATAAATATTTTATGAAATAAATCCCAATATTTTAATGGTTTATAAATTATAATTTTCATGATAATTTTAGGCAATCAATTCAAAGTTTAACGCGGTAGGATGTGAAGATTGAATAAATTATGTATGGATCATAATAATGATCGGAAGAATTTATGGTATTTTAAATGTGAAGTGTTCAATTTCTTCTAATTTTCTTCAGAAAATATTTTTTTAATGTATTATTTATTTTGAGGAACTTCCGTGGAAAATTTGATGATAAAATGTATTTTTCTATTTTTGGTAAATTACGTTAATCATTGTTTTAGTAAACTAAAACACAAATTAATTTTTAGTTTTTTCAATTTTTAATTAACGGATATCCTTGTGGCTATATTATTAAATAGTAAAATCAAATTATTTTTGATAGTAGTTATCCCTAAATTGCATAGTGTTGCCATTTGACAGCATAGCAATATTGTGTTGATGAGTTTATTACTGAAAAGAAATAAATGGGATTCGCATATTGTAGCTGTTTGACTATGTACTGCTCGTTTATATTCACTACTACTAAAATTGAATAGAAAGTCCCATGGAATGGGATATTCTAATAAATATATTCAGATCAGTACATTATTGAGAATTTTCATGAACCGTAATGTTTGCAGTGAGTTTTGGTGCTATTATTTGTTTAAATTGTGTAAAAAATTGTTTTGTCATCAACTAAGGTATGTATTATTCGAATAAATAGTTATAATAAGAAACAATATTTTGCCAAAGGTATAAATTGCAAAATATAAATTAACAAAAACATTGGGCATTTCAGGGTTAAAGGTTTTAAGTTTTTATTTAATATAAAATTAATAAATTCAATTATATATCTAAAAATAAAATAAATGGAATTTGGTTTGAATATTCAACAATAACATGAAAATTATCGCTTGAACATTAAGAAATTCACAATTGATCATTATTAATAAGCCATTTATTATATAGCTCGTTAAAACTACAAATGATTATAGTGTATAGTTTAAATATTTTAAAATGACTTATTTTAAGTGTTTGTAGTAGTTAGGTTATTCTTTAATTTATAAAATCAATAATAAATAATTAAGAATATTTTATAATACTTTGAAATTAACATTTCAAGTTTAAAATAATTGATTTATGATTGATTTGAAATTTTATAAAATTTTATTTTTATATGAATTAAATTAATACATAATTTTCGATTGATTTTTTAAATATACATTTGATTCCAAAACAATATCATGCTATGAAATTATAAATTAAAACAAAAAATAAATATATTTAAATTAAAATATTTATAGTGCGTAAGTTGGAGACATTTGATGTTACTGAGGATATTTTTTGCTGCGCAAATGAGACATAGATTGTAAATTTACGTGAAAATTTCTTTTCAATTTACCTTCTTTTTATAATCATTTTACGATTTACATTAAAATTAAGCAAATATTTGAATTTAGTGACGTTTATGAATTTGATAAAATATTTTTAATGAAAATTGATAAGGGTTTGATAATAGTCCAAAACATTTAGATAATGATTAACCTAAAATAAAAAAACTATTGTAATTATTTTTATTAATCATTTAATAAATTTTTTTAAGAATCTTTTTTTGAATTTGTTCATCCCCGTTTATAATTGACTAGTACTGAATGTGATGAAAAGTAATTTTATGGAAAAGAGATTATAATTTAAACAAATAAATAAATTTTGCAATGCATTCTCTAGGTAAAATAAATTTCAATTGCTTTTCGGATTTAATTCTTGATTATTGAGAACATTTCCATTAATCACAGTCAAAGGTTTATTGAGTTATCCTAATGTTCAGGTCGAGTAAGAAATTTAGATTTCTTTCCTAATTACTTATTAAATATATCACGGTTAAATATATATATATGCATTTAATATATATGCATTTACAAGTTAAAGAACAGAATAAAGAATGGTAAAGAATCCTTTTGATGTTCTTTACAATCTTAATATTATTTTATGAAATGGACTTTCCTCAAAAGTCCTTTAAAATTTAAAGCCATAACTAAATGTCTAACATTCTGTCTTTGCCTTATACTTTGAAGGTAAAAGCAATTCACTTGGTTAGTTAGTTCGAACGCAATGAAAATGTAATATAGTTTTGTACTGTTGTTTAATTAGTAAATTCAATATTGAATAATAATGAACAAAAAATTCAAGAAAGTTTTAATTTTATTTCGCTAATAAACTAAGTTACCACTTTCAGTAAGTTACAATTTTCAAAACTAGGCGACTGACTCGGACAATCGCAGCACCATTGCGTTCCAATAAGGACATCTTTAAATCATATATAAAAGAACGCAAAAACCAATAATTGAAACGGAACAATATTTAGAAAATTAATTCATTATTTGTTTCATTGCAATTTTAAATATGACAATGAATTTTCTCGCGCTCTTCAAAAAGGAAGGATTTACATATAAGCACAACCTGGAACAACCAAATTTGAGGTAGAGTTTCAAATTGAAAAGTATTGAATTATACTACTAAAAACTTTGTTTAAAATTTAAAATTTAAAAATATTTTTTCAATCAAAATCAATTTTGTTTTTCAAAAGATTTTTAAAATAACTTTTTTTATCAACAATTTTCTTTTCTTTTAAGTTTTTTGGCATTTGAAAATTAAAATTCTTGAGGAAACTATAAAAATAATTAGCATTCATTTTTTATTTTAAATGGTTTTCAGATCAAATGAAAATTATTCAAGCAATTTTAATATAGTCAAGGGAATAGAAATAGAGACTGACTGAAAATAATGTCTGGTGATAATTTATTGAAAATGACAAACTGGCCGATGGAGAGAAACCAATTGAGTAATGGGTTATCTAATAAATTTCAGATCAAAATCCCAGTTGTTGAATAGATCAAAATGGTTAATCCATTCAGATCTTTTGACGATTTCCTCTAAATTCTTTAGTATACCCGCCCCCTCCAAACTGGCAATAGTTTGTTTTACTAGCGTTATTCACTATTGGAGATCATATCAACTAATCTCGATAGTTTTTAATCAAAATAACTACATTAAACATTTGGATTTTTAGATTTATAGTGTCTAAAATATCAAAGTTATTATAAAAAAATTGAAAAAGTTTACTTAAAATTAGTAATATACGTTTTATTCCTGCTGAGTGTTTTCAGTTTTGCTGTTTATATATAAATTAATTTGGTATCATTCATTTCTAGGACGCCTTTGGAAACAGTATAGCTCGATTATTTACATTCTATTAAATCTTAAATACAACCTATTTAAACCGATTTAAAGTAAAGTTTTTCGAAAGAATTGTTTAAGTATTTTTCATATTTTAAATTGAGATTTTTAAATTTTTTAATATTTTTGATTCTGTAGATTTAATACGTCCATTAAAAACTAAATTATAATAAATTTCAAACCTTATTCAAAAAAACTACAAACAAAACAATATTAAAACTACGATATAAAGTTGTTTTTAATCATAAATGTTTTTTAGTATTTCTTTTGAGGATATTTCAGCAAGTATGAATTAACGATTGAATAGGAAATATTAATATACAAACATTCAATCAATATTTAATATATTTAAATTACAAACATTCCTAAATATTAATTTTACAATCAAGCAATTTCATCATTCCATACTTTAACTTTTAAACTTATTTAAATTTATCATTATAATTTTATTAACATGCATTACATATTTTTAACACGATAATTAATTATTCTATTTAATTATCCTCGCAATTATGTTGTAAAATAATATCGTTTCCTCACTATCATCTATAGGCAATTTCATTAAAACATTTATTTGATACAATCAAAATTTTGGATCTTGTAAATTTAATGAAAAATGGAAGAAAAGATAAATTAAAATATTAAAATTTATTTAACTTGATAATCATAATAATAATAAAAATAATAATAGTAATAAATAATAATATTAGTAATAGTAATAAGAATATGAATATGATTTTACAAACAACTTATGGTAGCACTATATTTTTAAGATCATAATAAACAAATTCAAATATATTGCAGTACCATTCATAATACATTTTTTCATCAAGATGTAAAAGTTCGTATTGTAAAATTCATTTCATAGACGACTTAAACACTAAGTGATACCTTTTTCGGTGTAGGCCAGATTTTGGAGTATTTGCTGATGTGATTTCCGTTATCATGAGAATCTCGAGTAACCATATGCAATTCAATTTCAGCACATTCGAGTATACGCTTCAATCAAGGTTTTCGAAGTGTCTCTTTCAAGTCATAATTAACTCCTCTTTTCACCAATATGTATTGGATGAAATGATTCTTACTTCATAGTCTTTTAATCTATTAAACACGAATTTTCGGCATAGTGTTTTTTCATGTTTTTGTTTTACAAAATTAATTTACTTACACAAAAAGAATATTTAAACAAAGAAATATTTATATTTTAAGCTTATTTAATTTAATTTTTAAAAAGTCACGAAAAGTGTGAATAGAAAAAATGAAAAAAGAAAAAATTATTTGATGAGAAACTTTTTACCCATTTTGTATAATGTTTTGTTTATTTTATAGTCATAAATACACGCAAACTAATTTTCTATTAAAACATATTTAGCAAATTATTTTTACAAAAAAATACTTTAAAATTTTTTTTTAATTTATAAATAAAATTAATATTAGGAACATTAAAACAACATTTTTAGAGTGTATAAAATATTGCACTGTTTTCAATATTTAAATTTTATAAAATTTCCTAATATAAAAAAACAATAAATAAATCATAATTTAAAAAACAACCATTTTATTACTTTTCAATAATAATTTATTAGTTTTACTTTCTGCTCTTTTAATTTATTAGTAATAAATTACTTTTTCCACATTGTTTAAACAAAGTGGTCTTGAGCTTTACATGTAACATCTTTTGTATCTAGGCGATGGAAATTATTTCGAAATAAATATTCTAGCATCATAAAAGAATTAATTATTTATGAAATATTTTGATGAAATGGTAATTTATTATCAAATTATTGATTGTGACAAAAATATTGAATTCTTTCAAATGACAGATTTATCTTTTTTATTCAAACTTTATTGATTATGCATTTCATGTTTTTGTTTAAATAAGTAAAGATTAAAAAAATTAATTTTCAGTTTTATTTTTTTCTAAAAATATTGGGTTTTGTCTTTATTTTTTTATTTGTTTTGTTTACAAGAAAAGTTTTAGTTTCAATCCGATAAAACGATTGCTTTCTGAATGGTTTTATTTCGATTAATAAAAAGATCAGTCATAAAGAATTGCGAAAAAAGAATAGAGAAATAATTAAATAAATGTTTCCAATTTACTGAAAGTCTTTTGTTCCATAAGTAGATAAATTTTTATTAACTTTAAAATAACTTTTCGTTTACGGAATTTTTTATAAATGTAAATCAAATAAATTAATTTTTAAGACATTTTCGTGTTGTTTTGATCTAAAAAATATGTTCACTACAATACGAATATATAGTTGGCATTTCTCAAATATATAAATTTTGCTTTCTTTCTTAATATAAAACCAAATAAAAGAAATGTATTTCCGGGAAATTATCCTCATCTTCATATTTCCATCACAATCTTTGTTAAATGTTTTATACGGAAACAATAATGATATAATAGTTACGATTTAATTAAATTTTGCTGATTAAAATAATTTAATTCCTGTATTAAAATTAAAGAAAATAAATTTATCAAACATCATTATTAAAACCATTCAATGACTTTTACATCATCAATAACAATTTGTATTTCTTCAATTAATTTAAAATTTTACATTTAATAAATGCTTAATTAAATAAATAATTTTAATACATATTTTTAATATTTTGAAAATGTTCTATCTTATTAAAAAGTAAATCGGATTTTCATTGAATTAACAATTAATTATCTCATAAACTGCCATCATGTTCACTATTCCTTCATCAATTAATTAATGATTAATTAGGTTAAAAAAACTAATAATTTTGTTTTGATGTATTCGTTTTATTATAGTGATGTATAAAAGCACACATGAAGAATAATTTTTTTTATTTAAATTTCAGTATGATATTGTGTTTTAGAGTTGAAATTGTATTAAAATTTAAAATATACAAAATAAGAAAAATAAATAATAAATTGTTAACCTGTCATTAAATGTGCATATAAAAAAATAAATACGTATAGAAAGCACTTTTTCATTTATTCTTTTTAAAAGAAATATTTAAATAAAAAATATTGTGTTGATTTATTGTCATCAAACAATCAAAAATATGTTTATTAGCGATCAATAATTAAAAAATTAATTTTTAAAATTTTGCTGATTAAAATAATTTAATTATTGTATTAAAATAAAGAAAATAAATTTATCCTAACATCATCAATAAATGAAACACGAATTGAAACTCAAACATTATCCAATGTTGTCATTTTGTCATAAAATCATTTCCGGTTATCAACGATATGAAGAAAAAATTTAATCCAATCAAATAATTTCCTGGTTTAAAAATATAATTTTTTTTCAATAAAAATTTTATTCCTAAGTAAAAAATTGAATTTTCTTTTCTGTTTCAAGTTTGAGAAGAAAAACTGACATTTTATCGTGTCAAAACAAATTTGATTCATTTTCATATTTTTCAGTAGTGAAAATAATTTTTTGAAACGTAAATCTTCTTAAAGATTTCTTTTTAAAAATCATTCTCAGATTAGTTAAAGGTATTTTTTTGGGTTTTTTTCTGTTTGAGTTTATACATTATTATTATATTATAAGATTAATCTGTCAACCGATCTAGATTGGATGTTATAAATTGATTTGAATTTTAATATTAAATTACATTTTCTTAATATATTTGTTTTATTAATTGCTTTTTTGTGGACAGTTGAGTACTTGTAAATAGATATCACATAACATAATTAAGTTTCATTTAATTATAACATAATAATAATAATAATAATAATAATAATAATAATAATAATGGCTATTCTTGACCATATAACCAAGAATCTTGTTAGCAGCACAAATTTTCCTTATATATATATATATATATATATATATATATATGAATAGGAATTTGAGAAAAATAATAAAAATAATTTGTATATCATAATAATAATTTTTTTCACAACATTTTCATTTTTAACAAATTTTATTTAAATTCACTTATACAAATAAAATAATTCAAAAAAACTACATTATTGTGTGATAATTTTCAAAATAGTGTTTAGGGTGCAGAGCGACTTCACATTTCCTACACTCAAAATTTGCCTTTTTCTGGCATATTTTACATCTTGCTTGTATATTCTTTTATAGACAAACAAATGCCCTATATTGTTATATCTGGAATGGCTATGTAAATAAATTGATGTCTTTATAGGTCCTCGTTTTGAGTTTTTTATCTTTCGAGTAAGCCTTAAGTAATATTTAGTCTGAAAGATGAATGGTTCATTTTTCCTCCAGCTTTTCGTATAACTGCCATGTCAACACAGTGTGTGATCAGTGGAAAAGACCATTTTTTCCACGGATTGAATAATATGATGTTATGTTTTGATTACACCTATCAACTCCACCCATATTCTCATTATATATTTTTATAAGATATGGTTGATTAATGTTTATTCTACATTTTTGATGCTTGGAAAATCTTTGCACTTTCTGAACAGGATTTATGGAATTTGCATTCGAGCTGATAGCCACAACATTATTGTCATTCCATTTGCATAGCAACATATCTTCATGTGTAGAATTATAAACAAAGGTGCATCTTACCTCTTTTTGTAGTTGTTTAGGGGCTAGTAATGAGCATCCCAAATTTTGATTCTCTCTAATTTTGCCAGTTGCGTTTATGCCTCTATTTTTAAGTTCATGCATTAAAGGAATAGAAGTAAAAAAGTTACCAAAATAGAGAAGAAATGTATAATTACATCCAAAATGTTTCAATAACACATCCGAATATACTAAAATTACGCTGGCACCTAATCCCAGTTCCTTATATTTGTCTGAAATAATTTTAGACGCACCTTGATATGGTTCAAACCAATTGACGTATCCCAAGCGTGCGGTTCCAACATAAAACTTATAACCACATCCAATTGGTTTCCCCCAAATAAACTGCTTTTCACTATCGCGTTCATAATATGGAACCATAGTTTCATCAACACTGTGATTCTCTTCAACAGGCGCGTAATTCAAAAACTTTCCATTCAGACAATCCAAGAGCGGTCTTACTTTTGAATATTTGAAAAAGGCTGTGCCGAAAATTCGTGAATACCTTAAATCTGATTCATATTCAAATTTTGTAGAAAAAATTATGCCACTTATAAAGAAATCAGAAGTGAAAAACAAAAGAACTCTTGATTAGATTGTTATTATCGTTACAGCGTAAATGCTTCATAATTAAACTGTAAAGCTGTCTCTTGACATACAGGTAGTCCCCGACTTACGACCGCTCGACTTACTTATCGTTACAGTGTAAATTCTTCATAATAAATGTAAATCTGTCTCTTGACATACAGGTAGTCCCCGACTTACGACCGCTCGACTTACTTATCGTTACAGTGTAAATTCTTCATAATAAATGTAAATCTGTCTCTTGACATACAGTATCCCGACTTACGACCTCCTTTATTTACACAATTTTTTTTCATAGAAAATGATTAAAATAGTTTCGTATTAGTACACATTTAATATATATTTTTGGGTTATTATTTCATTTTATAAATTTTAATAAAGTTTTCATTATATGAATTTTCGGTAGTTTCATTTCTCCTGATCCTAAAAGTTAGTAGTACAGTATCTAATATTTTTCTTTAGTTATTCATGATGAAACTCGACTTACTACTTAATCGACTTACGACCGATGACTAGGAACCTATCTCGGTCGTAAGTCGGGGACTACCTGTATCATTGTAAACAATTTTCATACCTGCGTTCTGTAGTATTCTCCTAATACATTTTACTCCTCGGCACTCCCACATATCCACTAAATAATATTATTTCAATGAAACAATTCATTTCGTTCATAGAGATTTCATATAGATTTCGTTCACTAGTCATTTTTTGTGGTGCATATAAATTGGAATATTTCACAAGTAGTTCAAAAATTTCATTATAAAATATTTTTCAAAAATTATTGTGGTTATTCATTATTATGCGGACCTTGCATTTCTTTCGACTGCTGGAATGATACACTAATATCTTTCATTGACCATTTGTATTGGCGCTTTTTACTCACTATGGTATTTCTTAACGGATGAGAAACTGTTGGAGTGCAATGACGAAATCTTTTACATATTTTACATCTTTTACATATAACCAAAACATCTGCATCAAGTTGAAGTTGATTGCCATGTAAATTATCCAAAATAACATTATCTTCTTCCTCAGAATCTTCATCGGTTCCACAGTCATTGGCATTCTCTGGTTGTAATATGAAAATTTAACTCTACAATATATATGTTAAAAATTATGTCAGAAGAAGTTTATATATCTCACAATAAAATTACATAAAAACATTTCATATCGATCACTAATAAAATAAAATAAATACCTTGAATTATCCATAATGGAAGTTTTGTTATAAAAAGGATGTGGACAAAAATTCAAACGTGCTATCAGTACAAAAGCCAATGGTAACTAATAAAAAAATATGCATTGCCATTGTCATATCATCTAGTGTTGACATAATCAAAAATTGTATCAAAAATAATGTTCTCATAAAATGAAATATTTTAATTTGTAACAGATTACCTACTGTCCTTTTAAAAACACAATGGGTTAATCACGAACCAGGCTGCATGAAAATAAATTAAATGCAGTTTCAACCATCCACTATAAAGTTTTCTCTATTTATTTAACTTTTTTAAACTGTTCCACAGCTGAATATGTATGTTTTGAGTGTCTGATCGCTTATTATGCATGTGCTTAGAGTCTCCAGGCTTCGGGTTTATTTGCTTGTCTCGGTTTTGTATTCGAATAAATATAGTCTTCACTGTGGTAAACTTACTAAAATTATTTAATAATATATACTGAATATGAAACGTTTCTCTCTAAACGTTAGAAACTAAGTCTAAATGTTTTGTATATGCATCGTGAAATAGTTCAATGCTTTTTGGAAACTATTAAATGTAAATTTAATGCACTTAAATTGAATGATCATTGACAGTACGTAATTATCAATCAGGAGAGATTTGACTTTTATATTTAATTATTATGAAACCTACATATTAATTTCTCTTGTAATTATTCTTTTTTTTTGAAAAATTAGAAGTGGGAAATTATTAGAAGTTTATCCAACAAATGAAATAGTCAGAACAGTTAATATCAATAGAATTGATTTTATCGAAAAAGCTGAGATGTAAAATAAATTAAAAAACTTTATTGATAGTTTAGT
The DNA here is from genome assembly GCA_022537955.1 of Schmidtea mediterranea. Classification (NCBI taxonomy): domain Eukaryota; kingdom Metazoa; phylum Platyhelminthes; order Tricladida; family Dugesiidae; genus Schmidtea; species Schmidtea mediterranea. The sequence continues at coordinate 309,859,806 of CM039679.1, read as the reverse complement.
TTAATAATGAATAAAATCTAAAATTAATATAATTATTTATAATTTGATGTATTTTTTAAAATTTCTGTTTTAAGATGGGAGGTAACAAGAATTTAATTGGGGATACTTTTTAAATTTACAGTTTAATAATCAGTGAATTTTTAAAATTTTCGTTACCCTCTATAATTTAATTTAATGCAATTATTGAATTTAATTTTCATATTTCTTTAATATTGACTTCTCTTTTAATTCTCTTTTTATTCATTTCATATATATTCATATTAAAATTTAATTTTTCCTGATTAATAAAAATAAATTTATATGGAAATCTTTTTAAAAGAGAAATTTGAAATTTGATTTATAATCGCATAAAATTATCTATGGAATCATAAATATAATAATTGAGACATGATATTAAATTATGTCCATGAAATTAACAGACATCATGATTACAGATAAAATCTCAACAGTCAATAATAAAAAAAATAATAATATAACCTAATGTAATTGCTAAATCTTATCCTATAATCAAAGTAATTTTCATTTGAAATTAATTTTATAATTTTTCACTAATGTAGAGAAGTGAAAAACAATTTTAAGAATAAAAACATTTTCAATTATTAAAACAATTTCATCATCAGGTAAAGGAACCAACCAAACTAATATGCATTATAATCAATATATTGATACAAATTATTACTTTTCAATATTTTAATCTTTTCTTTTAATTTTAAATTTTTGAATTAACTTTAAAAATATTATACTACATAATATTTCGGCAGACTCACCGTCATCATCAGATTGATATGATCTTGAAACTATATACAATATATCCCTTATTTAAACAAAAAAATTTATATTTTAAAAATATTTTATTAAAAATTTTAAATTCTGCTGTCATAAATCTTAAATTTTAAAAAATGTATTTTTTAAAATTTTATAAAACCGAGACTAACAATATTTTAACAAATTCTCAATAAAATATTTTAAAATTTTAACAAAACTATTTTTACATTTATTTTCATCATGCATCACACAATTGCGTTTACCAATATCAATCAATTCGCTAACTCGATTGTGACCAAGAACTAGGGAGCGGAATGACAGGCAGTCATTCCAATGCATTGCACCCATGACATATATTGACAACCAAGATCCGAACAAAATCTAAGTAGGACTTGAAATGCACTTATAAACACAAAATTCAGACAACAATTGTGTTCATTGATATTTTTCATTTCTTTCAGTCGACAGTTATCTAGAACTTGAAAACGGAGATGACAGGCTGTCATTCCAATGTATGTGGCATTGCACCCATGACATAAATATTCATAGCCAAGATCTGAATACCATCTAAGTAAGACTTGAAATCTATTAATAAACACGATGACGATCTTATTACGAAAAATACAAACCAAAAAACAAGCCTATTTATATCAAACAAAGCTAATCCAATCATTGATAGTTTTTCATTCATTGAATTTCTAAATTCTCTTCCTCAATTCCAAAATCCTTCAGTTGAATACTGTAACAAACGAAGTGTAACTTTCAAATAGATTAAAACAATCACATTGAATTAATAAATAAAATAAAGCACGAATCCAACATATAAATTATTTTTAAAATATTAAAGAAGAAATTTGTTAAATAAAATGTGATTTATTCTATAAAGTTTCGAGTTCATATCTACCTGGCGATGACAGGTAGATATGGTGAGCCTGTCGAAATAAATATTTTGTAGTATAATATATATGTTGGATTAGCGCTTTATTTTATTTATTAATTTAATGCCAATATTTTTGTGATTGTTTAATCAATTTTAAAATATTATGTTATTTAAAATAAATTTCAGATTATAAAATTTTTAAAATTAATATTAAAAAAATAAAACTTTGCAAAAACAAACAACATCTTTACCTATCCATATTTTACCAATCAAAGTATATAAAACATTCAAAGCATTCGCACTTATAGCATTTTGCACATTATATGTATATTCATATATACACAAATCCAATGGTTACCCTTGTGAATCATACAAATTTTATAAGATTTTGAGAAAATACTTCCGAAAAATTAGATATCTTGAACTTTGAACTATTTTGAAAATTGATATAACTATTAATGAAAAAAATGAATTTCCTATGTCATTTCAAATATTTTCTTATTTTACCTATAAGATAAATTGTATATTGTCGAAACTAATGGCTTTCGTGCGTTTATTATATTCTGATGCATAATGGGATCAGGCGGGAGGGAATATGGGACTATTATAGGTTGTTTTGACGCTTAGATCATTATGCAAATTTTGCGAAAAAATTTGCTTTTGTAACAATAATTGTTGGCTGAAAAATAGAGAATGCTTATTTACAGAAATGTATATAGTGTAATAACGGCCTCGTAAAGCTTGATTGAAATTTGGATTTTGATTGTGATGTATAATTTTCTACTTGAAAATTCATATTCAATTGAAACTAAATTCTTTTTTACTAATTGATAATCAAGTGGAAATTTCAAAATACGTTTTGTTTAAATGAAATGAAATTTATTGTTTTAAAATATAATAAAATGTTTTGCAATAATTTTCCTGTTTAAAATTAGTCTTTCATTTTATACAAAAATATCTATAATGCATTCTATTCTACAAAATAAATTCTATTAATTTTGTATATTTTTTGGAATTTTGAAATTTTCCAAGGTTTTATAGGTCTCATTTTATCAGTGAGTTGAGTTTTCCGGGATTTTTCATGTTCTTCTTTGACATATGAGTCAAAAGATCAGTTTAATAAAAAAGTGTCATGAACAAATGTACTTAGTGATATTCTATATTAACATTTTGAATAAACTTAATATTAACATTGGTAATCAGTAATCAATGTTTATTTTTATTATATAATTATTAATTATTTAATATTCCTCAATAATTGATTAACTTATATTATCATGATTTGTTATTCATTAATTTGTAATATTATTTAATTTTCTTTTTAATCGTTCTGTGTTTAATATTTTTGTTTAAAATAAAGAAAAAAACAAAAATTTGTCAAACGTGAACAAAAAATAAAGGATGTTACCAGTAATAATAAATGTATTTATAAATTTGAAATGAAATTTTTAAACATATTTGATTAAAATACATTATTGGAAATTTCATTTTTATGACACAAAAATTTGGAAAATAAAAACACTTTCTTTTATATAGAACAGTCTTTCTTAAAGTTGGTGATAATGCCCCCTTGTGGGCGTTTGAGAACTAGAGTCCAGAAAAAATGGGGGGGGGCGTTGACGTGGGTTAAGAGGGCGATGGTAGATTTGTAATTTCATTTACTTTATATTTTAAATTTCACTAAAATTAAAACCTACCTACTACACAATAACGAATAATTAATTTATATTTCTACCCTGTATGGTGGTATAAAAACCTAAAATACTTAACATAGATTTCGTAGGATAGCCCGTACGCCGTACGCAATCAAGTTATAACAAGTTTCTGTTAAATAACGCTATTGGAGCAATCCGGTAGCAATTGTTCTGTACCATTAAAATTTATTTACATTTAATACATTTATATTATACATATATATTATACAATTAAAAATTCTTTAGGGGGCGGTGGTAAATCAAATTGTCTTAAGGGGGCGATGGTTAAAAAAAGCTTGAGAAACACTGATATAGAAGCTATATTGGATTTTGCATAAAACCTTTAAAAAAATTATTTTTTCCTTATTTATATTTCATGAATATAAGTTGTTTACATTATCTGAGTTAAGAATTTTAAAACTATTTTTATTTTATTATTTTTAAAAATACTTTATTTCCTACATTTAATTTTTCAGCAATTATAATTCAGGCAAAAACTAATAATTAAATAATAAATTAAATTTATAAAAAAAAATTTACCTAAATATTTTTCTGGGATTCTTTAATAGAAAAAAAATCAAACATTGAAAAATCGATAATTTTCTATGGAAATTTGAAGCCTTACAATTAAAATGGCCTTTCCTTCTTGATTAACTATTGAATTTTTAAAAAATAATACACGGAATTAGGATTTTTATATTTAAAAAATAATTGAAAATACTTGAAAAAAATAGTCTAATAATAATCTATAAAAATCAAATAGAGATTATTCAATAAATAAATATTCAATTGATAGGAAATTCAATATTTTTGGTAATATTCGATCTACAGGTGCTGATCAGACGGCCCCATTCTCTGAATATTCTCAGTCAAATTTTATAAAAGTTTTAATTGCTTGTCTACAACTCAAAATAATCAAATTAGAAATAAGAGCAAATCTATAGATAAAAGACTTAATTAGATTTTTTTATCTTAATTCTAGAAATTTTTTGGAAATTTTTATGTTGTAAAATCGAAAGGTATATAAAATTTTAATAGATTATTATTCATTTTTTTATTATTTTAAATAGATAATAAGGATTGCTGGAAATTTTATTTACACATTTTTGGTCTTAAAATAACTTAGCTCCATTTAAATCAAAATAAAATTTTCAATTGTCATTTTTTATAATCATTATAATCTTTTCGCTATTTATTTCCCTGTCCCCTATATGTACACCTTATAATTAATGTTTATGATTGCCTGCATGTTTGATTGATTATTTTGATTGCCTGGGTCCTCGAATTACATCATTGTTTATTATTTATCCCAACGAGGCATGTGCTGTAGACACACATGTAGTATATAATATATATATATATATATTCTCTGTCTGTCATTAATAAATTGTTCTTCTTATTTTAATCTTCTTACAAAACGTCAAATAAAAAATTAAAAAATTATTGTTACATTGCCAGAAAACAATTGATAATAAATGACATTGATAATTAACTAAATTGAAAATTCTTCGAAACTTTTAAGCTAAAATGATAATAAAATGTAAGGAAAAACCAACTTTATTCTAAAGAATGAATTAATAAGAGTAAATATTTATCTTGTTTCCTTCATACAGTTGAAATCAGAATCTTCTATTTTATTCGGATGATTTTTATGTTGTATTTTGTAGCTACGGTGGCAATGTATATCTTATTTCTTTTTATTGTTATCTTCAGTCGACGTTATTTAAGGACTCTGCTGACAAAAGAAGTTTCATGATTTTTAATTTGTAGTCAAATATTTTTACTGGGATGTTATCTTTGGCTTTTATTTTTGACTCCTATAAACTATCTTCCTCTGGATATTAGATTTTTAATTTGATATCTCTTTTAATAACGATCAAGTTTTCCATGAATTAGTTACAGAGTTCTATTCACCTTCATTACCTTTACGAATGGATTTTAGTTATAATAACGATAATAATGTTAATAATAATAATAATAATAATAATAATAATAATAATAATAATAATAATAATAATAATAATAATAATAATAATAATAATAATAATAATAATAATAATAGTAATAATAATAAAAAATAATAATAAATATAATAATTTTAATAATAATAGTAATTATAATAATATAAATAATATTATAATAATATTAATATTAATAATAATAACAATTATAAATAATAATATATAATAATATAATATAATAATAATTTTAATAATAATAATAATAATAATAATAATAATAATAATAATAATAATAATAATAATAATAATAATAGTAATAATAATAATAATAATAATAATAATAATTAAAAATATTATTAATAATAATAATTAATATTATTATCAAATATCATAGTTCTTCATATGATAGTGTCAGTTTGATTGTAAGGCAATATTCATTGTAAATGTTTGATAACATAATTCACATACTTTTAGAATTATATTATTTAATTAAATAAAAATAATGATGATATTTTAGAGTTAATAATGAATTAATGCAATATATATAGCGAAATTTGAAAATCCTAAATGTACGGATATATCAACAGGAATTTTCTAGATTCAGGCATCCTTCGTTGCAAACATTGAATATTTCGTTATAATTTAAAGGTCATTTAGTATGCAAATTTTTTTCAAAAACTAGAAATATTCTTTGAATTTAGGATTTCTGGTAAATAAATTGAGAATTCATTGTCTTGACCTAATGTCATGTAATCTTATATTATTTAAAATTGAAGTTTTTGTTGAATGTTTTTTTCTTTTTGGTGATTTAAATTTATCTTGGTGTAATGTTGAAAATCTACTTTATATCATAACTAGTTATGGATGTAATGTTATCGACATAAAAATACCGTAGTACGTCTTTAGATTTTTTATATTATGTTGACATAGTGACATATAGCAATATTATTACAGACATATACTGATATAGCTAAGTTGCAAACCTAAATTCTCATAACAACTGTTATTATAAATTGAGCTAGTACATCACGTGATTTTTCATGGGTTAAGTGTGGTTACTAATATAATAATAATTATTATTATTAGTTTTTTCCGGGTCGCCTTACTTGTATGAGTATTAAAACATCGACTTTTAAAAAATCAAATTGTAAAACTAAATATCGACTAGCATTAACATCGAGTCTCAGAAATATCGATTATCAAAAACATCTATTTAAATTAACAAAAACATAGAATGGCGAAATCAAAAGTATTTTTCCAAAAAAACACTATTTAAAATAACTAATTATTAATTAATTAATATTAAAATTAACAAATTTATTTAATAATCCTGCCAACCAATTATTAAATAAAAATTCAACCTACTAAATTAAAATCAAAAACTTAAATACAAATATATAAATTCTAAACTTTTTATCACTTATTATTCTTGTTCCTTCAATAATTAATTGTGAAACTGTCATTGTTTCATGGATTGCGATTTTACTTTTAAACATTTATGTTTTATTTTATTTTAATCATGTACGTAAAATCAGTTCTCGATGTTATTGTAGTCGATGTCCTTTGACAGTCGATGATTTTGACAGTCAATGTTTTAGAAATCTATTTTTTCCTAGTCGATGTTTTAGGGGTTCGCAAGTTTTATCATGTCTATAATTAATTAATTTTTTGTTAATATTTATAATCCATACAAGTTGCAGGTTTTATTTTGAATAAATTGTTGAAATTTGTGTTTTCAAATATCCGTTTATTATATTGAAACATTTTTTTCCAGGGCAACTATTCAACAAAATCAGATATCTGGTCTTTTGGTGTGACAATGTGGGAGATATTTACCGAATGCCAAATGAAACCGTATTCTGCTCTGTGTAATCAAGCCCAGGATTTATCTTTAATTATTCCCAATATCATTAGAAACTCCATGTTGATTGCTAATAATAATCCATCCAGCATATTGCCCAATAATCGAACTTTAGATCTGACCCAAATTGTTCACGAAAATCCAACTAATCCTTTGGATTCCAGTAAACAGATAAGAGATATAATGACAGATTGTTGGAAATCTGATCCAACACTCAGACCAAGTTTTCAAAAACTGCATTCATTGCTTTGTAACTTGATTCCGACTTCAAAACCTTTGGACGAATATGGTGCTCTTTATCAACTTATTTGCTAACTGTCCTAATTTCAACTTGCACAAAGTCTTGTCATATGTGAATATTAATAATAAATTATTTGTATGATGCTCAATGAATAACTCGTATTATATATAAAATTTTAAAATAGAACTTTATTGTTTGATTTCTTTTTTTTATTTTCATCATTTTACCATGTTTCATTTTACATTTTTAATTATTTAATTCAATTTTTCAATTTTCATCGAGTGAATCTTGTAAGAACAAACTTGGTTTCTTTGAAATGAACCACTTGAAAAGCCCACGAAGAAATCGGGACTTCTTTAATCACAGAATACTTTTTGCACTATATAAAAATGTAAATATTTATTTTAGACTGTAAATAGTGTTTTTTATTTATATTTTGTCGCACTAGAATGCGAGGGTTTGAGATTTTTGAAAATTTTAAAGAAATTAGCATGTTAAGGTCATTTTATCCTTTTCCAAAAGACCATCGCACTATTGTGCAATTAAACAAAAATGCACATTGTTGCTTTTAAAGTCAATATTTTCATTGTATTGTAGTGCAAAAGCACCCGCAACTAAAATTGTCCTCACTATAATAAGAAACTCACGAACAGTCCTTACTACAGTCAGAAATTGCACTTTGCACTTCGAAAAATAATTGTATAGAGGGGGTGAGCTATAACTGGAAGTGAATAAGAATGCTCACATCTTACTTAGTGACTCTTAGAAGTGGTCAAATATGTATCGTTGAGCATAATCCATACGACGTTTACAGATACTTTCTCCTGTCTATCAGTTGCAACTAAACAATTGAACGAGCCTAAGGTATGGCAGCAATAATGGCTTTAACAGACTATCTGGCTCTTTTCCTGCTGATATTTTCCAAGTTACTTCATGATCTCATTTCCTTTCTTCCAAGGTTCTTTGATTCTGTTATTGTCATCCAGGGTGTTTTATCAAATATTTGTTCTAATGTTGAAAATTCGATCCCAGTTACTATAGATATGTGGGAATTATAATAAAATATGAATAAAAATAATAAAATTTTAAAATTATCAAAATCAATTATAGTTAATTAAAATTTTGAAAAAAGTAAAAATCAATATTTTTCGGGGGAAAAGTGGTAACCGGTGGCAAATTTGATTTTGATGACGAATAAAATACTATTAGATTGAGATGAGGTATATTGAAGGGTGGGAGACCAAAAACAAATTAATTTAATTATTTGCCGACGAACCCATTAATCAAGGATTGCCGAGCTGAATGTCAGCTTAATGGGTTTCCCAGAATTAGTAAAATGGGCAATAAATTGTCCGAACGGGAAAAAATTCTTTCACTAGCTCTAATCCAAATTAATGGCAACTCAAAATTATAAAAGGAACTGACAACAAAATAAGTTGCCAGTTGGTCGATGAGAAAAATCAAACGAGTTTGAGAAACGAGTTGAAAGTAATAAACAGATAAAAATGTTAATCAGATTACAGTGACTTATTACGTGATACCTTTAGGGTGTTTACGACAAGCAAATAATTGTATCTTGTGGTGAATATTTGTGAATAAAGATTTCTTTGTTGGGATTTTGTCTTATTGATTATTGAACACGAGGAGTCGAATCGAAAGACCTATCCATAGACGAATATTTAATATCCCAACAGATGGTAGAATAGCCAAGACATATATTCATCTGAAGTATAGAAAGTAGGTAGGTGTGATTGGTTTGTTGGATGACGGAAAACAATGACTCATTGAGTGATGACTCATCGTATAGAATCTATATAGATACTATAGATATATACTATAGATAGTGAGTCAAGGGTCATGTGGATGTGTCGTGTGGGTGTTGCTCATGGTGAGTGTCTTTGTTCTAGAGCGGTTCAAAGAGGTCATTTACGGCACAAAATAAACTCTCAGAAGTTGTTTCATATTTGGAATCTAGTCTATCACACCCTGTGACATTACGTCTCTTCTAGGGGTTTATTCCATATAAATCAATTTTTTTCATCATCTTCAATAATCGTTCTTCTTTCTCTGCGTAATCTTTAATAAATTGTATATAATACGTACACATTCCAAGAAAAGTTTGTAATTCTTGAATTGTTGAAGGAATATTGATGCTATTTATGGCTATAACTTTATCTGGATCGACTTTAATACCGTCCCTACTTATAATATGGCCTAAATATTTTACTTTTTTGAACAAAATGTAATTTATCTGGTGATAATTTAAGTCCTGCCTTCTTTGTTCTTGATAATATTTTACGGAGTCTCTGAATGTGTTTCTCTAACGTTTCCCCAGAAATCAATACATCTTCGAGGTAAATAACGCAAGGTTTTCAATGTTCATTTTGTAAAATTATGCTCATCATGTTTTAAAAACTCAAACCTCCCGTATCTTGTACTAAAAGCTGTTTATGAATATCCGTATCGTTTAGTGGTACGTGATAGTGTCCACTAGCCATATCTATAGTTGTAAAATATTTAGCATCACCTATGGAATCAAATATTTCAGAGCTACTAGGGTTTCGGAAATATTGGTCGAGTTGTTTTTGCATTCAAAGCGCCATTCTTTTTCTTTACAACTACAATTGGGAAATTCCACTGAGATCTACTTTGTTGTATAATTCCTCATTCTTTCATTTCTTTCAGATAACTCTCAATATCTGGTTCAATTTCTTTTGGTATCCGTCTAGCTATAAAGGATATGGGTTTTTCATCAGTTTTGTCAACGTAATGTTTGATTACATTTGTTTTCACGATATCCAATTTGCTTTGGCTAAATATTTCAGAACACTCAGTTATCGTTTTTTATATTTCACATTTTTCTTGTTGTAAAAATTTAGAATTTATTTTATTCAAAATCTTCTGCAATATTTATGCAATTTGTTTCTGTTCAACACACATTTCGTTTGCTGATAACGCTTTTACTTCTTTTCTATCACAATCACTGTCTTCCTCACAATCGTTCTCGATATAACCCAATTTAGTACTTGTACACAATAATTTTTTATTCTCAATCTGACAAGTATGTTCCCTTCCTGACAATTAATTATAAAATCAGCGACAATTATTCCACGTTTCGCCATATTTTCTCTATCCGAAAAAAATAAACAATTCGCCAAGGTCAAATAAATCTTATCTCCTTTTGCAATCGTGCCATGAAAAAATTATTCTTTTTGGTCTGTAAATCTAACATTTTCTGACACAAATACTTTATAGATGCATTTTTGAACCCTTTCAGCATTACATTCCGAACTAGGCCACGATAATGCGATTTTATCTAGTTAAGTCTTAGTGCAGTCGTCTATCGAATTGACAATGATATCATCTCTTTTCATGTAAAGCACTCCTATATAAACATTTGGGAATACGTCATCAAGTATTTCAAGTGTTTGTCACACTGTTTCCACAACCAAATGAACTTTCAATATAATTTTACCATGGAATTTCATTTCTGTACCATTATCGCAACTGATCCTCACATTACTACTCACAATAAGTAATCGCGGCTGATTTTGCATAACTTTCTGCAAAATCCTTTTCCTCACAATGTTGATATCTGGGCTAGTATCGAACATTATTCGAGTATCACATCCTTCTAATTTACCATTCACTGCTGGCTTATTAATTGTCTTCTCCGAAATTTTTATAGAAATTTTTGCAGAACAATTTAAAATGCTACCTTTCGTTGTGTTTCCAGGGCCTTCGATGACACTTATATACTGTTAAAACAAAGACGGTTTCAATTTTTTCTTTTCTGATTCTTTGATAATGAGTTAATTTCTGCATTTTTGGATAGCTCTTGTTCTTTATTATCTTCAATTTCATAATCTTCGTTAATTATTTCATCCGATGCTCGAAATATATTATCGTAATTTCTGCAGTTTATTTTATTTCGTCCATTTCAAATAATTTTATTTGTACAAAACCTTTGAATATGTCTAATTTTGTTGCATGAAAAACGTTTTTTGTGATTCCTTTCAAATTGACAATTTCGTTTAACATGACCTGTTTGATTACATTGAGACATTTCTGATATCTAGGCCTGGAGTAGGCGTCAAATGAGTCCAAATGAGTTTATCTCTACTGATCCACATAATTTTTCTAATGGTTTCTCATACACTGACTAATCTTTAACAAATTTTTGATAATAATGTCAAACCTAACAAACTTTGTAAACTTTTAATTTTAATTTTTTGATAGTCTTGCATTGATATAATCTTTTCATAATCTATCCTAAAACCATTTTTATTTATAGTAAGGCCCAAAGATTTTATTTATTGTTTGTTGAAATTACAATTTCCTAGTCTTGCTTACAAACTAGCTTCTTGAATCTTTTGAAAATCTCTTTTAAGTCTTTCTTTGTTTGATTTTATTGTCTCTAAATATAACAATATCGTCTAAGTAGACAATTGCTTCAATCCAATTAAGATCACCCAAAATCTGACTCATTGTTTTTTAGAAAAGTGGCTGAAGACGATACTCCTCAAAGATCATTTGGTTAAAATAATAATGACCATTTTTATTGAGAATCAGTTTTCGATTTTCATTCATCTTCAAATTCTACTTGACAATGGACATTTTTGAGATTAAACATGCTATATATCCGCATTTCATTAAGTGTATCCGTCATCTCCCCTAGATTTCGTATTAGAAATCGAGGTCTCTCCGTAATTGTCTCGAGTGATCAAAAATTTAAACATATTCTAATATCCTATTTATTCCTTTTTTAAGACACACTCTAATGAGTTAATCCACAATGAGTCACATTTTTTCTATAATTCCTACTTCTTACATATTTGTTAGCATTTCCTATATTTTATGAGTCCTATGGATAGGTTGACGTCTATAAATAGTTATTGGACTTTCTCTGGTAATTATCTTGTGCTTAATTAATTGTGTTTTCTTCAAATCCTAGACATAGAGAGGACACTAAAAAGCAAATAAATTTATCCGTCTTTCTGATTTCTCACCATACATTTTTCACACTTTTAGTGTCATGTCAGTCAAAGGTGACTGACAGTTTTTTGTTTGATACCTGGTTTGCTACCTGCAATAGTATTGTTAAAAAGAGACAGGTGCACAATATTTATTTTGACAACAAATCTTGAACACACTCTTTTATAGCTCTTAGTTGCGTAACATCCACAAGGAAGTTTATTGGTTTTCTAATTATTGATATATTTTAAACAAACATACCAACATTCAAACACAATCATCAAACATCATAACGAACCTCTGATCTAACTACAATTTTGGCATATCATTATGTAATCGATTAATTTAATTAATTATAATTTTATTCTTTAATTATCCTTCCTTACAAATATCATCGATAATTCATGCACATCATTCAATGCCATCCATTCAAAAGTTTTTATTCTTCAAATTGATTTCTCCGCGATTCAATTTTTTAAATAGATCTTGTAGGAATGAATTACGTCACCTTTATATGCTTTAACTTCATTTTCAGGTTGTCTTAAATATTAGCGATAGGAATTTGTTTTCTAAACGGCACTTCAACAAACCTTTCATTTCGTGTAATAATATCATTGTTTCTAGTAGTGAATTTCTCTCTGCTTCCAGTTGTTTTGTACTCAGTGTACTCAGTTTTGTACTCATAATCCAGAATTGAGTCAATTTCAAATTAAAAATTGACTTAAACATTTAATTTTTGACAATTGAACTGAAAATTGCAATGTTTTTGAAAAAAGAAAACAACAAAGAACATGATAAGAAAAAGATTGAGTAAAATAAATCCGAGCAATAAAAGATAACATATTTTTTTTAAAAAAGACTTTCTGGCTACCATAATTATGTATTAAATATTTGTAATAATTGAAATTTTATTTAATCAAAATTGAATTTAATAAAAATTATTTTTCAAAAAACTTAAAATAAAATTTTAACAGGTTGATGTTATGATAAATTTATTATTGCTATTTTAAATAATCATTTTAATTAACTTTTTTAATCATGTGTCAATATTAATATAAAAAAAATTTTTTTGATTAAATACAAGTATTGATGATCATGTATTTCAATATCTTTAAGTATGATTATCTAAATTAATAATCAAAAATATTAGCAAAAATATCAATTAAATTTATCAGAAAATTATTAGATAACCTTTTTAATTATTTTTTTGGTGAAATAATTGATTTTTTCTTGATTATAATGATTTTAATAAAATTAAATTAAAATTTGAATTTCCTTGAAAAAAGATTAAATATTATGATTAATAATTAATTAATTAATTCTTTTGTAATTAAATAACTCATAATTTATTATCTAATATTTTACTGAAATTGTTTTAATAACGACGATTTTTACTAAATTTCTGTTGTCAACGAAAGAGAAATGAAGGAAATTTCTAAAAAAACATTTACATTATTTAGTTTAAAGGATAATTTTCTAACTATTGTCCGTCAGAATAATAAGTCTCGCATCAATTGGTTTCACTCTATTCTCAAAGACAATGAAGAGGATATAATATTTGATAAAATAATTTACTTGACTGAGAAATTGGAAGGGAAAAAGTGCTATAGCTTTACATCAGAACTCACAGAATAAATCGTATTTATTCACTTGCACAATATTTTGGAATTTCAGAAACCGCATGAAAATTATATTAAAATGAAAAATATTTGAATAAATGATTCTGTCATTGTTTTTTAGAAAATTTTCTTTTTTATTTTAAAACAGTATAATATAATACAAATGTTTAAGTTTTCAATCTAATTTTTTTTAATATTTTGATACGAAATTGTGTATATCAATTTTAATTTTATAAAAATTTTCAAAGGAATTTAATGTGAAAGATCATTTTCAAAATAAATATTATCTCACTATTTAATATTATTATTTATTATGTTATCTCACTATTTAATATTATTAGAATTCGGATAAATTCAAGTGAAAAGGTTTATTTGTATAAGTTGTAATAATCTTAGGGTTTAGGAAACTATAAAAATATAATAATTATTCTTTATACATTTTTTGTTAATAATAATCAATGTCACTAATTTTTTAATTATTAAAATGACTAAATCGAAATACATTTCAATAATTTTTACTTGGCTCATTTACAAGAAATTTGGTGACTGTCTTAAATTTCATGTAAATGAGCCAAGGAAAAATAATGTTATTGAAATGTATTTGATTTAGTCTTGTTAATAATTAATTACTAAAAATACACGTTCCACTAAATATGGTGAAGGAAATTCAATTAAGAACTTTTGAATTACAGCCATTATTTGAGAATAATCCATAGGTTTTCCAGCTAGAATTGTTGGTAGCCATGTTTGAATTTCAATTAATCATTTGTAGTTAATTCCATCACTTCTTCTTGTAACTGTGGAGATTATTCTGTGTATGCATTTGAACAAAGGATCTAAAATTGGATCGTAAAGCATCATGTTGGTCTTTCAAGAACTCCAGCACCAAGTTAAACAGCTTTTAAAACCTATCTAAACAGGCACCCTTTGACAACTAACAAACTTATGTATGAAGCAGCAAACGATTAAATTCTTCATCGTTTTCAATACAAAGCCTTGTAAATAATTTGTTTTTCAATAGTTTGCTTCTGATTGTGTTGATAGCTTTAATTGCATATTATAATGAATTATCTAGGAGTGCACTTAAATTTGACCACTAGATGTTGACGATGGATGATATATAATCACAGTTGGAGTTATCATTTGATTGTCAGGCTCAGATGGTTAATTTATATAAATTTAAATAATCTTAATTACTTATATTATTACATTAAAATAAAGTAGTATAATAAAATAAATAAACTTCATATCGAACTGTCATTATCATTGTCTGTCAGCATCAATTAATTCTGATTCTTTTTCAGTTTCTTTACTTTTGATTTTCTATATAGATATTTATTCGATATTTATTATTTCCTATTTTATAGTATTTTTTTAATTCGAATGTTTCTATTTTATTGTTATTCAACACATGAAATATTCATTCTCCTTTAGTACCAGTTTGCAAATATTTAACAAATAATAATTCTTGGCAAATTTGTTTTTCCTTTGTGAACCACAAGTATTCTAAAAGTAAAGCTTCATTTCTTAACAAAGTTTAGTTATCAAATTTAATATAAAACCGAAATGTTTTTAACTAGCCACACAATGAATCTTCAACAATTTGAGTCATTTCATCAATTCTTTGTTGCATTATATTATTGCTCAACGAAATTTTCTTGATAATATTAGATGCTGGCTTGTGTAGCATAGTACGTATTACTTCTCTTAAAGTCTGTATAATTATTTCATAGTTTGAGGTTTTCCCGATTTGGCAATCATTAACGAATATTGCAAGAAGCAAGCCATTGCCATCTTCTGTGGTTGCGCTTGAAAAGAGTTTTGCCAATGTCGGTTGCTAAATAAATTTTTCTTATAGTGTTCGATAATAAAATAAATCCTAATCTTTTTTATCACCATTAATTTTAGTCAAATGTTCTTGTAGTCTGGAAGGCTTCATACCTTTGTTTGATAAAATGTTATGGCAAATCAGGCAAATTGGTAATGTATTGCTTACAAGAGACTCAATAAAGCCATATATAAAATATTCGATATTATATTGTCTATATTTTTTTTGGTTGATCCATTATTATCAGTAGCAAAAATAAAATTTTTATGCAGGTATTTTTAATTAATATTTATTTCGTAATTTTTTATAATACTTTTGTAAAAAAACAAACTAAAATAAATACTAATGAAATAAATAAACAGGATATTATTAATTTTTCTACCCTTCAGACAGTATGTGGAAGAATCTGAAAACGTTTTGGTGGATCAATCACTTAGTCCTGCCGGTGTATTTTCTCTCAAATTTGAGGATGAGTTTCAGGAAAATCAAATGCGTTATCATATATAGCTTGAACCAAATAAACAATACAGATGTAGAATTTAGTCAGTTACCTAAATAACCAATTGTTAGGCCAAAACATACACCTCATTAAAATTTGTTTTAATGAATCGATCAAATGGTACAAAAATCTACAAAAAGCTTAACTTAACATTGAACATAGTATCCAAGTGCTGGGCACTGATGGATCCTTAAAATAGTTTTGAACTGCCTAAAGGTTACTATTCGCACTCAGCGCCTGCATAAGAATTTTGAACCGCTAGTCACCCGTCATAAATTACGTTGGTACTGTGAACTAGTGGGGGGAAGGTTAGCAAAAGGTGAGCTCCTTCTCAAGAACTGCTAATGCCCTAACCTTCCTTGCGTCCATGAGCTGTCATAGAAGACTTCATGCTCTTACTTGATCGTCCCTTTCTTGCCTATGAGTCTATACTTTACCTAATCAATTGATCCCCAGTTACTTCATATTCAACAACTTCAACCCCATCAAAGCATCCATAACAGTTCGACATTAAAGTTAATAATAATAAATTATATTTAAGATTGATATACGATTAATATTTATAATTGATAGTTAAATTAAATACATAATCACATAGTTAGAAGGAGTTAAAATCCATTGGCATCTAAGACATGTCCCAATAGGCGAGCTCGATTTAATCTAAGCTGACGTTCCCTCTCCCTTTTATTTGGGCGGTTTTCCCTACGATTTCTTCTCGGCAACTCCGCGGACGTATGGAAGGAACCTGATGTTATGGATCTTACGCCATCGTCTTTCCCGGTGACATTCCTCAGCACTATGGCCTGTTGTTCTTCTGAAAACGAAACGCCACTCCGTATGAGGCCTGTGCGGATGTTATCCTTAAGTTTCCATTCATCTACTTGCTTTTCAAGCTCCTGGGCCTTCTGTTCGGCCGACCGCAGGGCTTCATTCTTCTGCTCCAACTGTAACTTCAGGGTGTCTATCTCTGCCTTTAACCGGGTTGCTGCCTCGGGGCGTAACCATGTTTGCTCCATGTAGCGGCACTTCCGCACCATGGCCTCTGCTCGCTAGGTTTGCACTATTGCAGTTTGATGGTATCCGGCTATATCTTTACGGAATTGTTCCAGTATCTTTCTGTGTGGGTCCACTGAACAAAATTTATTTTCAATTCCAACTTTATTTAATCCAATTTACACATCATGAATATTAACATAATTTTATGTTTTAAGTAACGTTCCTAGGGTAAGTGCTATGCAATCTAGATGGGGGAAGGGATGGGTATGTCTCCTTATTTCCTTATAGGTACTAAAGATATCTATCAACGTACTCATAGCCACTTAATTATAACAGGCATTAGCAACGATAATATTGACAATACCTGTGATAACCAAGTGTAGGTATGTAATTCATTAAATTATCAACATTATATTAACAATACGAAATTTATTTTTCTATTTAAGAAACTAATTTACAAAATTTAAATTTATTAAATTCAAATATAAAAATTTCTAATTTAAATTACCCTAAGATGATTTACAAAAATTTTATTGTAGAATGATAATTAAAAATTAATGTTAATAATATAAAATATTTTATTTTAATTTCCTTTTGTTTTCTCGTATTTAGGTATTTTATCTTTAGCTTTTCTCTCGTTGTCATAGCAACGAGTCAAACAATTGGAAATTTTCAAGGTTATAATTTTGTATTTCTTTTTGAAAATTATTTTTAGGTATTTTAGGTTCTCCTGATCCGCCAGATCTCCTCAAGAGGCATCTTCTAGGTTCGACGTCTACTATCAAGTATAATCTTTCATTTTTAATCATTTTTTTCATTGTTAACCCTCAGAACATCCAAAAACAATCCGCAAAGGAATTCCCCACATCGGGTTTTATTCGCTGGGAATTTTTGTTTTTTATAAAGGTGACAATCTTTATGCTGCATTTTTTATTTGAATAAACTTTTGTGATTTTATTTATATTCCTTTTTTTTCTTTTCTTCTATGAAATAGTAAATATTATAATAGTAATTAATAGTAAATAATGGTAACTAATAATATAAACAGTAGTAAATAGTATAAATATAACCCTATTCATCAATAATAACCATATCTTAACAGTAATAATAATATTTATAATAACAACAACAACAATAGTTTCCTAACGATCGCAAGTGATATTAGCGCTCATAAGGATAATAATAATATTAGCTTTACTATAATGACGATAGCGGTAATAATGACAATAATAATAGTATTAATATTAAGAGAATAATAATCACAATATTGATAATGATGATAATAATAATCATAATGAGAAATTAATAATAATGATACTACATTGTTAATGATGTACTAACAATACTTATGATAATAATATTAATATTTTAGTAATAATAATAATAATAGAAATATAAATGATAATATTAATAATAATAATATTTATAATAATAATAATAAAATAATTAATCTGAAATTAATAATATTACGAATGTTCATAATAATAATCACAGCAATAATAGTAATGATTTCAGAAGCATACTGAGTAGGTTATTGGATTTAATAATACTATATAGTTTTAGTAATAATAATAATGAACTAATAATATTAATAATAAAAATAATAATAATGATAATAATAATAATATTTTAATAATAATAAAAATCATGATATGAAAATGATAATAATAATAATATTTTAATAATAATAATAATAATAATAATATCAAGATCATTCTAGGAATAATGATTTAACACCAGTGATATTATGTGCCGACATTAATGGTACTATATAGTTCATAACAATAATAGTACTATACCAATAATATTAATAATAATAATAATATTTTAATAATAATAATATGGATAATAATGATAATATTAATATGAAATCAACAATAATTTTAATAATAAAAATGGTAATGAATTTATAATACTAATAATATTAATAATTATTTGATAACTTTAATAACAACAGTGGATGGGTTTAAAATAATAAAACTATGAAACCGTCAATGCTAACAATTGTTGGTCGTAGGGGAGTATTAAAAATCCGATCTTCTGACCACCTTAACTTCATATTGTTGATGTTCATGACTAGGGGCAACTCCTCCATACGCCACATAATTTTAATTACTATCCTGCACCCGTGATTGGTGATCACGTTGGAATTGTGCATAATAGCCGAATGCCATTCGAGCAGGTGAGCGCCATTACTAGCACTACTCCCCGAATGACCTTCGTTTTTCCCTGGTTCGTAGCTGCCGATAGAAGGACTTACGCTCTCCCTCAAAACGCAATAAAAACCCTCTATTCCTTGATATTACGTTCACTTCAGAAGTGGGGATCATGTAACAACCTCGTTCTCGCAACCCCGCGCGTCCGTAATTCTCATCTCCGATTGGTCCTACTTTCGATTTATAAAGAGAAACATAAATGTAGCAATACTTATTAGGAAACCAAACAACATTTAATCAAGAGCAAAAATAATAAAACGGAATGAAAATAAACAGTTCGAGCACTGGTTGAAGTAAAAACCACTCATAGTGTGAGTAAACTCGGGATTTCCGGCGGTTAGTTTTCTTCCGCGTCCATATCCGTCTGGAGGCATTTCCGTTTAGGTGGTCGGTACGAGGGAGGATGGCCTCGCGGATCCTCGTTTCCCTGCGACGATGGTCCAGCTATTTCGCCACGGGGGGCCGACGTTGGGGACCATTCCCGTGAGAACAGCGATCTCATCGAAGTCCAACTCAAGGTCACTTAGCGTCTGCACCAACGGGTGAGCTTCATATTCCTCATCCACCAGGTTAATATGTATGGAAGCTGGGGGAGGGGAGAATAAGATTCGCGGGGCATATCGGATATCCGGATCCATCCCCGAGTTTTCGAACTCTTGGTAAGGGGGTGGGAGATCATCTAATTGGTCCACCCCTCCTGTCGACTGAGTTCTCCGGAGGTGGGCCTCTTCTTGTCTGCGACGATCTCGACGTCGCTTGTTCCGGTTTGGTCGACGACGGGCCGTAGGGGGCATTGGAGTCGGCCCTGTTTTCGGTAGTTCCGGAAGATGATGGTTGAGAGGTGGGCACACTCGAGATAGGAGCATTAGTTACTGTATTAGATTGGTCCACGGCATTGGGGAGGTGGTGAGCAGGGATGATGTCGATCTGCTCAGCCCGAACACTCCCTGGGACCTTGATCCGGAGCTCCGTTTCGGTATAGGCCTGGTGTAGGGCCGTTGATTGTTCGCGGATCAACATCCGCTGGGCACGCGACTCGACGATGAGTTCGTCGCGTGCTTGCGTAAGTCGTGAGATCTTCTGCCTGAGCTCCCTAACGACTTCTGGTGGAGCCCAGGTTCCCTTCACTCGTTCGTGTTTCATTTGGAGGTCCCGATATTGTATTTTTAAATCCTCATATTTGTGACGAATTGCTACGATTGATGGGGGCAGGCGAGGGATCCTCATTGAATTGCTCGTGTTCTCGTCGCTCGGCATACTATTGAAAAAGAGACAAAAAAAAATATATAAAAAATAAGGAATTAAGAATTTAATAAAACAAAAAAAAAAAGAAAAATTCAACCAGACAAAACGGAGAGGAATTCGTATAACCTCGAAAGTCGGAGTATCAGCGAAGATTAGGACGGCTTCCCGTTTTCGACCCCGGCTCCCTACTTAAGTGTGGTTTATTTAGCAACCTTGGCATCGTTATCTTGGAAGACATCACCGCAACTCGTTTACTCGGCGCCCGTTACGGTTATAATCGTGATTATCTTGTGCACATAACGAAAATTCGATCTTCAAATCGACCCGATTTTACTAGAGTGGTCAGTGGGTAGTTTACCGGCTCGACATTTCGTTTTGCGTACGGGTTACTCTGGGTATCCCAGCTACAACCAATAAGTTGGCTTGCATTTATCTTAACCTTTCGGGACATTCCAGCGTCATAATTAAATAGATTTTTCTAGAACAGTAAATCAAAGCAACAAAAACATTTTATTAGAATCGGTAAAAAGAGTAATTAGTTATATTGATTATACGGTTGGTGCTTGTGCAGTCTACCGTAGATGTATATCAGTGGGTGCGATCAGACAATCAATATGGTTATTTGCTGATTCATGGACCAATTATTATATCTTTGTGTTCTTGAGCTTCTCGTTGAATTCATGGTCTCGAGTCGCCTATTCTACGGATTATGGATTTATTAACCTTCATCTATGTCATCAACTACCTCCGATTTTAGTGGATTCAAAAAATTATTTGGTTCCGCGTTGCTTTATCTCATAATATTGTTCACTCAGGTTTTGGATGGAACAAGTTAATTAGAACGCGACTATTTGTGCGATTCTCCCGTGGAACATTTTTGCAAGGTATTAATTTTTCCGTTATCATCTAAATTTGTCTGACTATTTGGTAATTTTGCAATTTGCTTGCTTTAAAACTTAAAAGTTGTCTTTCTTAAGTCTTATCCGTGCTACCCAATTCTACTTTTTGTTCGGAATATTAAAAATCTGCTCCAGATCTACATGTGATCCGCCCTAATTCCCCTAGCTGCAGTTCTCCGCACTTCCCGAAAATTTTTAGCTATTCGCTCCGGCCACATTTTCAGCAGCCGCCTCGAATATACAATGGCGCCCTGCGTAGCGGTCCCGTGCACAAGGCCGGAACCGACTGCGAACTGCCAAGGGGTTCACGAGGCATGACCCACGAGCACAACTAAGGGTTTTCACCCACTAGCCGGCACACGGTCGGTCCCATGAACCAGATCTATTACAATACATAGTATATTATTTTAAAGGGTCCGAACAGTATAGATAAATGATATATAGGATAAAATGAAAAATTAACATTACGAACCAGTTTATTTTAGATATTAATATTTCAAAATAAAAATAAAATTGTTTACAACATAACGTAATGAAAAAGATCCTTACTTATAATATTCAGAATTTCAATTGAAAAAATTTCTAATGAAGCATAAGATTAAAACTAATGAAATTCATCACTATATTTATAGTGTTTTTGTGCTTGTGTGCGACCAATGGGCGATTTTTCGCCATTTTTTAGGGCTTTTTAATTATTTTATTTATTTTAAAATATTTTTCTAATTTTTTATATATTTTTCTTTATTTTTTGGTTTATTAATATTTTATTGTTAGATTTTATTTTTATTATTATTTTCTTACAATATTGTTTTTAAGCCCTAATATTTTGTTTTCTGGTCGCCTCTTCTGCCTATGTTTTTTCTAAACCTTATTTTGCAAGGTTTTGGCAGTTTATTTTATTTCTTTATGTTTTCTTTTCTGCTTCTGTAGGCATTTTCGAATTTTAATTAATTATTTGTTTTATTTAATTTTTGTTGTGTTTTTATTTTGTTTAATTATTCTGTTATTTATTGATTTTTAATATCTTGGTGCGGTGCATGTTTATGTTCAGTGATTCTTTTCATTAATCTCGCTCTTTAACCTTAGATTTTTATTTTTATTTTGTTTAAATGGTGGCTCTAAGCCCAACACAATGATAAAATTAATATTAATAACGACGATAGTATTATAGAATAATATTATTAACAATGATAATAATTATCAAAAATAAATGAAATTAATAATGAAATCTTTAATAATAATAATAAACATAATGGGTACGTCGACAGTGGTTTTATGGAAAGTGGGGTCGTGGATTTGATTTTATGAACTGAACGGCATTCGATGTCTAAATAATGAGGTAACGTACAATCTTTTGGGGTGATATTCAAAATCGATTCTAGCTTCTGTGCTTAACACGTAAATTAATATGAATGATGATGTCGCAAAGAAAATCTGATCTGGGACCGATTGAACTTCCTAATGTGGTTGGTCGCGATTTTTAGTGAGTTATATAATACTTTTATACCGGAATAGAATTTGTTATTACACAAAAAAGATCTTTATAATTCTTCTAGATGTTAGTCGAGATATTTTTCGTTTATTGTGTTATAAAACTTTCTATTTAACCTTTCCCAGGACCTCAACACTACTCTTTCGAGGGTCGGGCGATAGGATTTAGGAAGGGGAGAATACTGGGCAGGCCTGGTTACTACCGGCACCGCGGCTTCCCCCACTAACGACCGGTTCGATCCGGGGTATCGAAAAAACAATTTCATTTTATTATCTTGTTTGCATGTGGTCTATATGATATTTTAGTAGAATAAAAATTAGTTGAAATGATTTAGAATTAAATCTCCATGATGGAGGCTCGACTATAAATGAATTAAAGATTAAAATAAAATTGTTCATTCTTGTGATAATGAAGACAATTCATTTTAAAACTTTATTCCTTCTTTATTAAATAACAAACATAAGTCATGATATAAAATAAAATCATAAGTCATAATCAAATAAAATTAAAAATAAAATAAAATAAACACATGATGAGATAACCTACTTCGTAAAATAGAATTGCAAATAAAATTTCGAGAGAAAAAATTATTTTTGAGAGTCAAAAAGAGAGAGTGAGTAAGTGTTTTTTGTTCAACCAGCTTCGCCTTATATATCGTGATTGTTCGTGTGTGTGTTTTGATGCAGTAAAACAAGGAATTTCTCGAATATTCCAAAATTATAAAAAAATTTATTCTTTTTGATTTAAATTTAAATTTTTACATTTTTATATCGCAAAATTTTTATTAAATTTTTATTTATTTTATTTTTCTTTAAATTTCCATTTTTAAATTTTCTGCTCAAAACCACACAGGCGTTATCGTGCTGGCTAAACAAAAATAAAAGAAAAGGGTTTTTATCAGTTTTTTCCCAACACAAGGAAAGAATAGCATGCATCGAAGAAGAAGAGTCAAAATCTGGAAGATAAGATAAGAGAACATTCAAGATTTCTGGATAGCTCACGGGAAAATACAAGAAAGATACAATGTTCCTGAGAAATATAATACTACAAGAGAAGACGGAATAAACATCAGTGACCCCATGGGTTTCATTTCGTAGTTGATGTGAAGACAATAAATGGAAAATAAGGCATTCTCTCGACGGAGTTCTTCAGTTCTCCTGTAATTCCTTGGATTGCATTCATCGCTGAATTTCCTTAATAACAGTAATATCCAATAAATTATAGTTCTACACATTTAGTAAATCGTAAATGAATCAGAGTTTCAAAGTTTACCTAACCTTATCATTCATTGCTATTTCTAGGTGAATTTAATATTAGTGTTTCTATCTTGGGTAAAAATAATATAACAAAAATATTCGAAACAAAACAAAATACAAAGTTAAAAGGAACACATTTATTTAAGTAATCACACAATTAGTTTCTCCGTGGTCCTTTGCCTGCCAAACGCCTTCAAGAATAGCCATGCTCTTCGGTTCCTTGGTCCTCCAATATGTCCCGGATGTCTGGCTGTAATAGACTATTTGGGACGACCAGGTGTATGGGTGAGTCGCCCTCTAAAAGAGCTGGATCCTCGGGATTATAGGCCACTCTGTAACCTGGTAAGTGACCATCTGAACTCGTGATACGTTCACTGACGATATCCCTATTAATCCAGGCCAGATGCTCTCTTTGTTGATTGGCCAAGTGTCGGTACCGCCGTTCCAGCTGCTCGAAACGGTGCAGTGCTCCTTCTGCCTTTTGTCGTATCTCCCTGATTTCGTGTTCGCGATGTATATTCTGCGATTTTTTCTATCCAAGTCGGCGTGTCAATTTTTGCTCCAGATTTTCGGGAGATGAAAATGGGGTTTTCTGGAATTTATTTTCACAAATTCCTGATCACAATTGTTGAGCTTTCGGCGAGGTATTCTTATTCATTTTATACGTGATGCTAATTTAATTTTTTCCCATTTGGCCTTTTGCTCCTCGGCCATGTAGGGTCTTGAAAATACTCGTACGATCTATCTCATTCGTTGGTACCAACGGGCGGTATGCTCATTTCTACTCCCTGTATTCGGCTGGATTGCTTCGGGGCCATGTATTCGCGGATCCAATGTTTGAAAAGAGTTCAGTAATAGTTACGGATTATCAACCCTAATAATCAGATGTGATGAAAATGCGTGTTACGTGAAATTATTTGTAAATAAATTATACTTTTTTTCTGTATTTTGGTTATAACGATGGTTACGTTATGTATTTCGAAACTCGGAAAATCGCTTATTATCTATTTATTACGGTTTAGATTGACCTCAGGAAGGTGATTTACAATAATTTATTATGATGGATATTTGGGCGGAGGCTACTTTTAAGACCTTCTATCTACTCGGGTTTTCCTATCTATTCAACAAAAATTTTTGCCTTCCATTTTATTGTGTGATTGGAGTGAATAGCAACCCAGATAGTGAGAAAAATCGACTGATCCTCAGGGAAGAAATATAAAAGGTTATCTGGACAGTCTATAGTGTAAAGTTCATGATGGGTTATTGTCGATATTATTGTTGACATGATGATTAAAATCATTATTGATGTGACCATTATTATTAATATTCTCCTATTTATTGTCGTTATTAAAGTTGGTAACGTCAGCTTCGTTAGTCGTTTCGGGGGTAAGTGTTCACATGGTGATCATTTATAATATATTTGTCATTCCGTAAGGTTCAATTCACTTTTATGAGTTAGTTAGCGTTAGGTTATAATTAATGAATTTATAATAAATTTACGTAAAACTTTAAGTCGTCTCACTTCTACATTTTATCAAATTTAAGTAAATTAATAAGTAGGCTTCATTTTTCGTTACATCGATTTCCTCAAGCCACTGTCCCTTTAACCTCAAGTTGATCCTAGGAGTTTTATATGTTGATATTAGATTTTAGGAGTGCCCACTGGACTACTTCGTGTGATTATTTTAGCCGATGAGTATTAAGTTTTAGGTCGATTTTTCGGGAGTAGGTGGAAAGGTAGTCAACCAAAATATTGACTCCCGATCTCCCTTCTGTCCCTATAATGATAAATGAGTTTACATTCGAGTCCGTCGTTACCCACGGCGAGATCTCTCACGAGCACGAGCTATTGGCGGACTTACACCGCACTTACACTGCTCGATATTTATGTATGATTTTAATGACTTGTTGGTGTGTAGCTGTGGGCCGGAAAAATTTTCAACGGAGTTAAAATTCGATAAGTTTTCATAATATATTTTTATGATACATATTTCACATGTTGGGCCAGAACACAAATAGCCTTGAGAATGGTTTAAATGCATCAGTAATACAGCACGAAAACCCAGCACCAAGATAAATTAAAATACAATATACAACACCAACTAAACATTTTAAAATCTGAGAGAATATAAATAAATATAAAATTAAAAACAAAAGTAAAATAAAATAAATACAAAATGCATCAAGAACCGCACGAAATCTACATAAAACATAACATAGTAACAAGAAAATTTGACCGTAAAATGACCATTTATATAAAAGTAAAAATTAATGAATTAAATGAATAAAAATAAAATATTTTTAGCTGAATAAATTT
This sequence comes from Schmidtea mediterranea, assembly GCA_022537955.1. NCBI lineage: Eukaryota > Metazoa > Platyhelminthes > Tricladida > Dugesiidae > Schmidtea > Schmidtea mediterranea. The sequence goes on along the minus strand of CM039679.1, from coordinate 309,833,063 downwards.
ATTTAAAAATGTTAAAAATAAATTACCAATTTAAATTAAGAAATTAATAGAAATTTAATTTAGATAACACAAATAATTTCAAGGTCAAATTTGTTTAGTCGCAATAAAAATAACTCGCAAGGTTAAGGTCGAATTGTAGGTATATATACTGATGTGTTTTCACAAATTTTCAGCACAAATTGACAACCAAATTTCAACCAAATTGACAGACTGTGTACAGCCAAATTGACCAGACAAGATCAGACCAAAATTAACAGGCTGTATGCAGAGATAAAAATTTAATTCTACTTTTAGCTGTAGCTGGTCAGATTGATTTTAAATTACCGTTGTCGATTTGTGGTATTACTTTCCTGTATATTTTTTCAATTGCCTACAATTATGGAATTTTTTGACATGAAATGAAGAGTTTATATGGAGAATCTTAATGGAATTTTATGATATGAATGTAGAATTTATATAAAGAATATACGATTACGCCTCGAAACTTTTATCGAATTTAGATGGTAACATTCAATTTTTTCTTTATTTTTTGTGGCCAACGGCCAAAAACAAACTGCAAGTAATTAAAATTACACATAATCTATCGAACTGTGTAAGTGCGTGTATAATCGCCAATAGTTCGTGCCCATGAAGGCTCCGGCGTGAGAATTCAGGAGCTGGAACGTCAATATTATCCGTATATAGGGGAAATTGGGAGGAGGGGAAGTAGTCTTTTGGCTACTCCTCCACCACTCATTTCCTGTAAATTCGACATAAATAATTTAACAACATTCGGCTAAAAATCACTAACACTGAGTAGTCCAGTGGGCACTCATTAACTGTGAAATGAACATACATAGATCTTAAGGACAAAGAGAAATAATGGGCAGCGGGGAAGATTGCGAAATCGTTGCAACAGTTAAAATGAATAGCCATCGGAAAAAGATTAATCCGAACAACCAAAATCATGAAAAATAATGTTTTTAAATAATATATAAGATTTAAATAAATTATGTCGAATTAAAACGGAAAATATGGGCAGAATGCTGCGCAAATTTTCGGAAATAGTTAAAACATTTATCATAAAAACTGTAAAATAAGGGCGGAACGCTGCTCAAATTTTCTGAGTCAATGAAAATACTTTATCGAAAACTATAGCATAAGGATAAAACCGTAAAATAAGGGTGGGACGCTGCTAAAATTTTTCTAATTAACAAAAATACTTTATCGAAAACTGTAAAATACGGATGGATTACGGCTAAATCTTTATATAAGAAAAATATTTTATAAAGCTGAGGAATAAGGAAGGATCCCTACTACAAACTTGATAATAATAATAATAATAATAATAATAATAATAATAATAATAATAATAATAATAATAATAATAATAATAATAATAATAATAATAATAATAATAATAATAATAATCATAATAATAATAATCATGGTACTTGTAATAATAATGAAAATAATTATGATAATAATAATATTAATAATAATCATAGTAGTAAAAACAATAAATATAATGGTAATGGTAGTAATAAGAATAATAATAAATGTAATAACGTTAACAATTAATAAAGGTAATACAGATAATGGCAACAATGATAATGCTAGTGATAATGATAGGGAGCAGAGTAGTTATAATAGAGATAAGAGTAAGAGAGATAATGTGAGGATATTCAACATAGCAATGGGTTTACAGGCCATAGAATAATCATCAACACGAACGACAATAAGAAGGACTATGAGATGGGACATAACAACGAATGACATGAGAGTATAGGTTAACATTTGAAGGAGTTAAGAGAATAATGGGACCTAAAAATTGAAATCGAGCACAGGCCTTCTATCGGGAGCTCGTTGGACCCATGGATCGTTCGGTCAATTATAGCATTAGCAATAGCGCTCACTTTTTGAGGACGATCTACCCACTCGAACACAGTTCCAACGTTGCTTAGCAACGGGTGCCGAGTGGTAAGCGAAAGATATTTGTATGGGGTTGTCTGGGCAACAACCATATAATTTCAAAATATCAACACCCAGAAACCCACCACACATTCATTTACAATACAGGCAAGTCATTCCGCCTCACCTTAGAAAAATTCGTATCAGAGATTCGTTAGTGGTTTCAGCGAGCGTTTATAATTCGATTAGTGAGTAAGTATTCGAGTGTTCCGCTTTGAAAAGTGTATTTTCGTTAAAAACGAGTGTTAAAATTCTGTGAAGATGAATCGGTATATATACCTGTTCTGTGACCCTAACCTTGCGTGTTAAATTTGATGTTGTAAAACAAAATTTGACTTTGGGATTTTTTGTATATTCTAACTCTAATTTTATTATTTTCGTGATTTAATTTGACAATTTTAGTTTTTAACTTTTAATTGAATTGTTTCCAATTCAAATTAATTAATTTTTGTTCTAGCTTTCATGAACTCGTGTTTCTTTAAATAAATTGTCAATTTTCGGTCAAATTTTCGTGTTTTCATGTTATTTCTGTGTTTATTTCGTGTGGATCTTGTTGCATCTTGTTATTATTTTAATTTATTTTTATGTTTTCGACTTTATATTTTAATTATTTGTTTCTCGTATTTAGTGTGGTTAATTGATGTTTTGTGGGTTGGATTTTAAATCTGCGTGTTGTATTTTGCGTGCTATTACCGATTTATTCAAACAAAACTCTGTTCTGGCCCAACAGCGGTCTTATAGCCATTGGTTATATTACCAACATTACCTAGCGACGTGTTGGGCCAGAACACAAACGGCCTTGGAAAATGTTTAAATGTATCGGTAACACACATGCAAACATAACACGCAAATTTAAAATAAACCTAGTAAAACATCAATTAAACCCTACCAAATATGAGAAAAAAGAGAATTAAATATAAAATAATAAACATAACAATAAATTAAAATAATAACAAAACGCAACAAGATCCGCACGATACAAACACAAACATAACATGAAAACCCAACAAATTCGACCGAAATTTGATAAATTAATAAAAGTTCATGAAAATGAAATTTAAATCAAAGAATTTGAATTAGAAATAATTCAATAAAAATTCTAAATAAAAAATTATTAAAATAAATTAAAAAAAAATAATAAAAATAAAGAATAGAATACACTAGAAAATAACAAGGTTGAATTTTGTTTTACTACATCAAAATTAACATGCGAGGTAAGGGACAGAAAATAGGTATAAATACCGATACATTTTCACATAAAACTAACCATTTTTAAAACCATTCTAACCAGTTTTAACCATTAAAACCAATTTTGAAAATCTTTTGAATTTTATTCGAATTTTTAGGTGAGAAGTAGTTTTATTTGGAACTCTCTCTCCACATCACATCCTCGCAACCTCGGTAGAGCTCTGTTTGGATATCGGCGTGGGGGGGAGATGTATTTATTTTGTTATGAAAATTTTTATTGGAATGGATTGAGATGGTAACTTTGTATTTTACTTTTAATATACATCAATAAATTTGTATAATGTTAAAATTTGTTTTTTCATAAAACTAATTAATCTTTTGTCGAAATTTTTCCGGCCCACAGCCAAAACACATCGCAAGTTAGTAAAATCAATATATAACTCAGACTCGTGTAAGCGCGTGGAATATCGCCAATGATCTGTGCCCGTGAAGACCCAGCGTGCGGAACGCAGGGGTTGGAACGTCAATATTATCCCGTATAGAAGAAACGAGAAATAAGGAAGAAGTCTTTTGGCTAGTTCCTCGCTTCTCGCTTTCTGTAAATTCGACCTAAAATATTTTACACACGGCTCAAAATCATCACACCGAGTAGTCCAGTGGGCACTCATTAAATATAATATAAACATAAAATGCGTTAAGGTCTATTAAAGGGAAAGGTTACGGGGAATAAATAAAATGAAATCGTTGATATGAATCGAATTAACTTAATAAATTTAACTTGACTAAAATGTTTTTAGTTGTTAATCATTATTATATAAATTACTAACAAAAGAAAGAAATTAATTCTAGTTTCGAGATTCAACGCGACTATTTTCCCTATAGGTTTATAACTTAATATGAAATTAAGGAGAAAGACCAGAAAGTTATATTGAAATTACAAAATCTTACATAAATTGATTAAATACATAATAGCAAGTTTACCACTGATTTACCCTGAATCTACGATAGCGAATTTGAACAAACTTTAGGTTAAAATACATTCCCAATTATAGCAAGCGCAATTTAAATATATTTTTCAGCGGACAGCCCGATTAATAATTGAACCCACTGCTGAAATCCAGCAGTATAAAGGTAATAAAATACGATGCCTTAAATCACGAAAATCCATCGAACAAAAATTGTAATCTCCAAAAGTCATTGACAGAGCTATAGAAAATAATTTTGTAAATAAATTTGTATTTATTGTTAATCAAATCCCAAGTAACAGGCTATAAGGTATGATTTGCATGAGATCATCATCATGAGTACTCGCACCGCATCCTCGAACCATCGTTCTATCTCTACCGGTCAATATAGATCTGATTTTGAATTTTCTTACACAAGGGACAGAGTAAAGCGAGCTTAGGTCTTCCATCGACAGCTCGTTGAACCCGAGGGTTGTCCGAGCAATTACAGTATTAGTAATAGTGCTCACTTTTTGCGGAAAATCCACCCACTCGAACACATTTCCAACGTTGCCTAGCAACGGGTGCCGGGTGGTAGTTAGAAAACATTTTGTATGGCGTTACTGGGGCAACAATAAGACGATTTAAACAAATAACGAAACCCTGTAACCCACCAGACGGGTAACCAGTGGAGGGCAGGATCTTTGTATGTTTGGGTCACAAGGTCAAAAACCACTATCAACTCAACAAAGTTACTATTAAATTAATTAATCAATTATTTTATTATTTAAAATTAATTAACCGTGGCTTCTTGTCCAACACTAGCCAACACAACCTCACAAACAAAATTTTTATACAAATTTGACTTTGTTTCTTAACTTTTTTTAATGTGGTAAACTATTTCCTTTAATCCAATAATTGTAGTTTAAAGTAAACTATATTTAAAGAAAAACACCATTTTTATAAAATTTAAAAAAATGTTAATTCAAATGTTTCAATTTAAATTTTTGAAATTATAAATTTACTAGAAAATTGGGCAATTCAACAGTAGATTTTAACACTGTTTAGTAATTGCATTAAAATTATTATCCTTAAGTTATTGTTTTAATTGTGTTAATTTGGCCATTCATTTTAGTTCTGTACTAATAATAATTTTAAACTATTATGAATACTGATTTAATTTATGTATCGAATATTCCAAGCTCAATGAAGCCAGTTCTGTTATTACACGAATTAGAAAATAAATGGTCGCGAATGCTTTATTTGGAAAATTCATTTAGCGGAATGCGAGATGCATTTATATATAATCCAACTCCATCTTTACCTCATTTTCATAAAGGTGTTCAAAAACTACGAGAAAAAGTTTTCGAAGATTCCAAATACCTTAGTGTTTCGTACGTTTGGTTTCCTCCTCCCAATGTTTTTATAACAACAATGGTAAGTTACTTAAGTATTTAGCATTCAAATTATGATAGTTTGTTGTAATCTATTGGATATTATATACATTTATCAATATTATACAATATTATTAGATTCCTGATGGAGCATCTATGCTTTCGTATTTATTTGTGGAGAATTTACCCAAAGAAAGTAACGTGGCTGAATTGACAGCTGGTTTACCATTTCAACAGCATGATATTAAATTATGGGATATTCCAGAGCGACAGGACAAGTATACAAATCAAATTTATTGCTTATTATACTTTTTCTCACTTGTTTTAAATATTTTATAATGAATAGAAAAGTATTTTTTAAACTATTTCAAATTATGTTATAAAGTAAAAATTGCTCTATTATATTGTTTAATTTAAATAATAATTATGTATTATTTAGGATAAATTTTATGCTTACATTAATATTTTGAATTAAAATTTCTGCATTTCTATTAAAATTGATTTCCATTATAAATGCCATCACTTACGAATATATTGCCCATATTGTATTTTTATAAATACAATAAAATAATTTTATATATTGATTACTACTGGATTAATAAACGCATTGATTGTGACTGAATATTTGTTATTTCGTTGATGTCAAATAAAATTTTTGATGTATACGATAAAATTATTTTAAATTTATAATCCATCATAGTCAAATACTTGTCACAATAGTTGTTTTTCTACATTTAGATATATAATATAACCCTTTTTCTCTGCTACATTGACCCGTAAAAATATGAAATTTACTTGAATATATTTATTTACAGAAATATATTTTAGTCTTATGGATATGTGGCAAAACTGAGAATGGCGGTCCCAATTAAATAGCACAATAAATTACCACCGTTAAAATTTTACAAATTAATCAAAAAAATGTGGTTGATAGTAAAATCGTTATAGCTGTCGGTCAACAATCGAATGTTATTTCCTAATTAACGTGTCTTGTAGCTAAGGAACCACTAAAAACCGCACATCTAGCTATGAAGTAGACCGTGATTAGTTTCACTTTGGTATCGGGATTTACGTTTTATGTGCATGCATAAACTATTGATAGCCTGTCAAATTCATCAACGAAATGCTATATACAGGATAAACTGTAAAATGTGTCAGAGAGATGTTCAAAATATGCATCATTTGGCTGTCTCATGGAGTCGTGCATTGTCGTGGAGATAGTGAATTTGATGAAACCCATCACCAAGAAGACGGCGTCGTTTTGGTTCTATTGTCGTCAAACATAGGCAGTGATTGTAGTACCCTGGGGGCAGAATATCCATCATAATCACATCTTTACAGTTCCAAAAAACGGACATGAGATGTTTCCTTAGTGAGAGTATGCGGCGAACTTCCACATCAGAGGCATCACCTGCGCCTCTTCACGAACGGTGGTGATAGGTTCCGTCGTTGCTCCAATAGATCCAGACTTCGTCCATTGTAATGAGCTGGCTGAGGAAGTCATTAGGAGCATTTCAAATCGACGTATTTTAATGAAAACAAAAAGTATTTCAGTCAAACAAGAAACTTATTAAAAGTGCTTAATCCATGGCGTAAGACATATCAAAGTTAATAGCAATGTTAAAAATTATTAATAAGTGATTTTTTTTTAATTTTACAAATCTACAACGTATATAGCATAGACACACAAAGTTGCATATCTATACACTTATTACAGCATTGGAAAGCTGAGTATGAGCATCGGGCAAAACTTATTGGATTATCCTGTATTATTACTATGTTTTTTATTTGAGAACGCAGTTTTGCCCGATATTGTTATGTATACAAAAGATTTACAAATATAAAGAAAATACATATACAAAAGTAAAAGGGATCAATTAAGCAAAATTATGTCTGAACAAAGTACATCTAGATGCACAAAATTGGATTGTTCTGGGCGTGTCAAAGTTAGCCAATCAGGTGTGGTTGTTGTGACAATATAATTATGCAACATATTAAAAAAACTCTTTAACAAGTTGTAAAACAATGGATAGACTTCGAAAATTCGTTCAACAAAACACAGTTGGATATAGTCAATTATCTTCAATATATAGTAATTCAAAGAACAATTTAACCACATCATGGGCGCGTAGAGAAGATCAATATATATGAACTGAAAGTATATTTGGAACAATTAACTTAATTCTTGCCAGGAATATCTCGTATTATTCACATCAAATAAATTTAAGCTGTTCTTTATTTTTTTACTGCACATGGTTTTTTCTACAGCTTCCTTTACATTATTTGGTTTTAGATTTATCTTAGTATTTTCTACAAAAACGACATACATTTTCACAATAAATTCAAAAAAGTTGAATAATTGCAAGATCTACACCGTATGGTAGTTCTACATTGACAGTTTGCTATTTCGAGACCTAGTATAGTTTTTACATTTGTCTATATTTTTGTATTGTTAAAAGCAACATCAATATATTGGTGTTTGATACTGTTTAAAGAACTATGCTAGATAAATTAAGTATTGTTTTAGTTGGAAGACATGCAATAGATAATAAATCGAATATCAAAATTAATAGTGATTAGAAAATTTGAAACATAACCTTTTATTTGCTTGATAATATATATATATATATATATATATATGAACTTCAAGTGACATTCCCAGACTCATAAACATTTTATGTTTGTTTTCAAACGAGAAAAATCTAGTATATAATTTAAGTTTGAGTTTATTTTTAAATTCAAGATTTTAATAAACTATTATAAAAAATTAAATAAATTTGGCAACGATTTAATTAAAAAATAACGCCAATAAAAAACTCTTCGTACAATATATTTCGAAGAAAATTTTTTAATATTATTAAAATAATTTAATTTGTAAAATATTACATTATTTTTAAAATACGAATGTTTTTAAATAGTTTACGTATGTTAAATCATGTTTTTTTTAATATTATTAAAATAATTGAAAATTTTAAATTAATTAAAAGTGATTTGAATATAGTTTATAAATATTTATTTATTACAAAATTAAATTAATAAAAAATAATTTGTTTAAATTAAATGTTAATTTATAATATTTTTAGTTGGTTTTGAGTACCTGAAGATGATAGTTATGCTATCGAAATATATCGTACGAAAAGTTTTTTATTGGCGTTATCTTTTAATTTTTAAAATTATAATATTTATATAAATAACATTTAAAATTTAGTTAAAAGTATTTAAATATTTTTTAATTGTTTATTAGAACATTAAATTAATATTAAAAAAATAATTTGTTTAAATTATAAGTTAATTCATAATATTTTTAGTTGGTTTTTTGTACCTGAAGATGACAGTTATGTTGTCGAAATAACTGTGCGTTTTAAATGCGTTTACTTGTTAAAAATAGTTAATTTATTAAAAATATATTAATTTTCCACAATACAAAAATCTTTAATCAAATCTCGAGCTTAAAAATAAAATAAAATTTTTATTATGTAAAATAAAATAAAGAAGACTAAAAATTGTATAATAGCCAATTGAGTGTTATTTATAAAAAGCGTTATGATAAAATATTCCAGCATTTTTGATTAGCGTCTTTTTTTAACTTTACAATTAATACTATTCTGCAATACCCGATATTAATTTTAAATGATAAGTTATAAATAAAGTATAGGTTAGGTACAGCATATATCAAAGTGAATATTACATAATAAAATTTAACGGTAACCAAATTTAACACTAGTATATAATTCTATGGTGTATTATAAGTAATTGTGATTAGAAGTGAAATAATTCAACAGAACTCACCATTTCAATAATCTTGCAACAATAGGGGAAATATGGAAATTCATAACAAAATGGCGGCAAAAAGAAAATTTATTGCAAAGTGATATAAGCATTATACCAAAAATGTAGAAAGTCAACTTCAATTTAACAATAATCACAAAAATTAAACTGAAATTTTATGAGAAAATAACCTCTTATTTTCATTACTACAAGTTTTCCATCATACGGAAAAATTTAAGCTTCTCTTGCTCATCTTGATATAATTTAACCTCTGGTTGACCCACTTGTGCTTTAGTCAAGTTATGTCTGTTACAAGCAAGGAAAAGTCGTTTTAACAATTGCAATAAAACTTCATTTATGCTAATTTGTTTAATTTATAGTTATTTTCTAAATTAAAATTGGTGTGTTGAGTTGTCATTCACCAAAAATTTTAACGATTAACAACAATTTATTTAAATATCGAAAATGTCAGGATTTATTTATCTGGAACGAAAATTGAATTACTAGTAATAATTTTAGGAATTTCTTGCTAATTAATTAACTTAAAATTATTATAACTTTATGTATTTTAGCAATATTATATATAGTATATGCATATAATAAGTGTGCATTGATTTGTGTATTTATTTTTCCCCATTAAATAAAAATAGCCAAAACCCTTATCACTTCAAAAATATTTCAGCCCAGCGTTGCTTTCTCCAACAAAAAATTTTTTCAAAGTTAAATCCATAAATATTTTGCCTTGCATTAGATATAGATTTATAAACTAAAAGTAAAAATGTTAAACTGTCAAGTAAAAACAATTTTCTTAAATCCTAAAAACTGTAAAGTTACAGTAGGTTAATTTAAAGAATAAAATTATTTATTGCTAATTTTATAGCTTTTATCGACTCTAATAAAAATCTCACATTTTAAGTCAATTTTTCAAAAAAAGAAAATCCAAATCAGAATTCAAGATTTAACTTTTTTTATTAATTTGAAATAAATAATTGGAGTTAATTTATATAACTGAGATTCTATATTATTTGATATATTAATTTATACGATACATTAAGTTGATACCCAGTACATTTCCCAATAGTATGCTAGTTTCGAGCTAATGGCTCTCATCAGTACTATGTCGGAAGGCGCTTAGATTTCTCTGAGCGCCAGGTAAGTGTAAAAACAGTATCAAATTAACACTGTTATACACTTATCCTGATGCAAGATAAAGATTTTTCTTTTTCCTTAAATCCAAACTTTGCAAACTTATTTCATGTCCAGTGCATCAGGATAAGAGTATAACAGTTTTAATTTGACACTGTTTTTACACTTACCTGAGAGGATTTTTGTTCAAATGTCCTAAAACTATAATTACGTCACTCTATTTAGGCTCGATTTAATTGGAAATAATAATTTGTTGCAAAATGAATTATGCTTAATTTGAAAAATTTTGTCCATTTATTTATTATATATTCCTCATAGAAATTATTGAACATTTACTTTTGTTTTCAGATGTTTGGTTATTAAATTGCCTTTATCAAGTAATACTTCAATGAGAAGTTACGTGTTAGGAACATTACGTAATCGAAAGCTTAAAGGGTACTTTCCTCACGTTTATGAAATAATTATTTCCGACACGCCGGAGTTATCTAAAGTTATGGTTCCAAAAACTTTTTTACCCACAGAATCGTAAATATTAGTTGATGAAAACTGATTTGAGTTATTGCCATTTTTCAGATCTGAATCATATATGGCAAATTTTTTGTTTCTTTACAACATTCCTTCGAAGTTAAACGTGAAAAGCTTGGTAGACTCTACCAAATTCGATAATATTAAAGGCTGTCGAGTTTTCTTTATTGAAACTATGAACAAATCAAAGTGGGTTTAATTTTTGTAATTATTTAAAATTGTAATATTATTGAAAAAGATATTTTGATAAACACAACGTCTTTTTTTTCATTTTTAGCTACCGTAAATTGCAACTTTTATCTGAAAATCGATTTTCATTTATCAAATTTATGATTGGTTCAATTTCGCTCAATTTTTCTTTTATAAGCATCTTAGATATTTAAAACTTGAATGAAATTTGTGAAATGACTTTAAAATGGATTATAAATTTAAGTTGCAGATAGACCTAAAAATACGTCGAGTAATTTAAGATTATTTTTAGAAGTACTTTAGTGCATGCAATTTAATATTATTATTTATTATTAATAATTATTATTTATGTTATTATTTATTATTATTTATCATTATTTATTATTATTATTAGATATTATTTATTATTAATAATTATTATTTTTGTTATTATTTATTTTTAATTAATTATTATTATTTTTATAAATTTTTTTTAATATTATTAGAAAGCGCCACTAAAACGTGTTTTGCGATATATTTTGATATTTTCGACATCTTCATTAGGTATGGTAGGGAAAAACCCAGATTAAATAACCAAATTATAAAATAATTATTTTTAATTTAATTTAAATAATTATTTATTTTTAAATTAAATATTAGTTTCAAAAAATCTCTAAAATCTTTTTTAAAATATATTTAATTCACTCATATATTTAATAATTCATTTTTATTATTATTATTTTTATTAAATTATTATATATTATTATTTTTAATTATTAATATTTTTAATTAATTATTATTATTTTAAATATTATTATTATTAGAAAGCGCCACTAAAACGTGTTTTGCGATATATTAATTTAACCATTAATTTAAGGTTAAATGGCATTTTTATGATTTAAAAATTTAACCATAATTCTTCATACTTTCACAATTACAAAATAATGATAAACCTCTAGTAAAAATTAATTAAAATTTCAAAAAATGGAATAATCAATATTGTTTTATGGATTGGGTGAATTAAAACGTTGAAAGATAGCGACTGAATAGTTAAAGACAAATGTAAGGGGTTACAGGCAACGTTATAGCATAAATGCAAATTAATTAATTGAAATATCTGCTTCCAACTTTAATCATTTTAGTAGAAAAACAGAATCACCTAGTTTCACATGTGTGATAGCGGTCTAATAAATAAATGGGTGATAATCAATTCGGAGATAATAATTGCCAGAATGCTGATTAATTTTGAATGAAGGAAACAAATTAAATTTGCTATTACAGTCGAAGAAAAATTCATTAATTGTGAAATACTTTCAACAATTTGAAAATATTTTAGTTTTACAAACCAAAGTTTGAGATAGATTTCCACTTGGTAGTATCAAATTTTTTTATTGTTTCTGATTTGAGCTGGAATGTCATTAAATCAATCGGCGTTAATTGTAAATTGAACAAGCGAATTTGAATTGTGAAAAGTTGTTTTTTGTTGACAATAAAACTTAATTGTGTTGGGTCTTGTTATTTTAAATAGGAACACATTGAGTCAGATTATCAGCTTAATCCTGTTGAGTTCGTTTATAAATAATGAGGCTTTGCTGTAACTTTTTAGTTCTTAATTGGTGAAAACGGACGATTATAAAATAATCCTTTTTGATTTGCTTTAGAAAATCAGTTGCTGTTTAAGTTAATTTTCAAATATATTATCTCCATTTTGATGGGATATAAATCTGACTTAAATAATCTAAAACCTCAAAGTTTAAAACCATTTCTAAATTTCACCTGGTAAACTCTTAGTAGAGTTGTTGAGAATTGTTTGTGTTTGTAAGAAGTGAATATTTGGCACTAAGCCAAATGTCCTAGGATTTTTTTTATTAATTTTTTTAAGAAAATAATTTTTAATTTGTTATTTTTTTAAAAATATTCTCAGTTGACTATGGAGAATTCAGGCATAAAATAAATTTATTGACTGTCGGTACTTATCATGATAACCATATATGATGGTTTGACAAATATCATTGTAATATTATCAAGACTAGAAGTGTCCACAAATGCAAGTCTTTAAATAATCCTATCTCCTATCACAAATCGTCATATCCTTTATATCCCTTAAATAAAAATGTTATCTGTGCCATCTGAGGGTTTTTTGGAGTTCTTTTTAGTATTTTCAGATGGTATTTTTTCTTGCAACTTTGCCATTTATCCTATCAAAATTCTAATAATAGTAATTTCTTTTCTTTAAGATTAGGATTTTCATATATTCCAAAAACATTGCCTTATAACAAATTTGTCAGTTTGTTTGAGAAGTTGAAAAGCACTGAATATCCTTTAGACGATGGTACTGCTCGCAAAATTGATTTGAATGAAGTTTGGTTTCAACCAATCAATGCCGAGCCTCCTAAATTGACAGAAGATGAAGTGCTGTCAGAGAATCCACCGGAATTTATACTAACACAATATTTATATTTACATAATATTCCTCCAAATTATGTAGCATCACAGTTATTAATGGGAGCGCCATGTATTGTCAAATTGTATGTTTTCTCAGTGAACGACTTATCGACTCAGTGAGTAATCAACAATTATTATATTCAAATTATAAGTAAAGAATAGAATCGGATTTGTTGTGCTTCGAGGACTTACTCCTGAATGTTGTCAAATAATAATCGATCATTTTCGTAGTCTTGTGCTAGGTGGTTTACCAATACTGGTTGATGAAATTTATCTGAAATGCTATGATTTACCCGATATCTCATCCCGTGACACAGAGCACATACCTCGTCTAGTTCTAAATCTTCCCGAAACCAAGAAACGCTGCGTGGAAAACTCAATTAACGGAGATATCGAATCAAATAGAAGACTTATATCGAACATTAAATTATCCAAGTAAACACTGCGCATAAACGATTTAGAAATTTACCAGTATTTAGACCTCCTTCAGAAGGCTGGGCTTTAATGAAGTCGGACTTTATCTGTCTTACTAACCTACCGAATGCACTTAGTCGATCTGCAATAATTTTCGATATCGGCGCTGTTGTCGGCGGGTGTGTATTAGCTTCTTCTTCTGAAGGCAAACCATTTGCGTTTGTCTACCTTCCAGACTGTGAGGAATTGCTTTGGGAAAAAATTGTCAGTAAATTAGCTACAAAAACCATACTGGGTAACTATTTGGACATCCATGAAGTTTACCTGCAATCAAGTGACGAATCTATGCCGAGTGGTAACAACGAAGTACTCCTAAATGCCATTCTGTTCATATTTGACCGTGATATTCGTTCAGTTTCAATCTAGTTATTTCATATTCATATATAATCTTCCAATGACGCCCGTTGAAGATGAAAACTCCCTTTTTTATAACGATGTTATTTATGATATAGTTTTCATGGATACGGATACTGGAAGCAGGTTATTTTATTGATTAAATTAATACGTCTTTATAAACATAACATTTAAATTAAATGTGATTTTAATTTATAAAATTATCTATTAATTTTCTTTATCTGTTATTTCCTAATGTAATCAATTATAAATTTTATTTTCATTCTTGACACGATCACTTTTTTATTTTTTGATCGATTTAAATTCTTTTGTTTGCTTATCATCAAAATCATAAGGGAAAATTCCAAAAAACCAACATTTTGATTTACTAAAATAAATTCAATTCATTATTTAACGAATTTATTTATTATTTATAAAAAAAGAGGTATTTGAGGGCGTTAAAGTGGTCTAGATGAAGATGACCATGTATTATTAAATAAATTATCAATAAATACTTGCAGCAAAAGGAATATCATTAAAAACTAAAAATTTGCTTTTTTAAGTTATCTTGGTTACATTTCCCAAATCTGATGAGTCTCAACAAGTATGTTGGACATCTATTAGCAAATTTCCACAGTTCATCACGTTTCGAGAGGAATATATATGTTTGCCGATGTCTTGAAGAGGGATCACTGTTATGATGAGTGGGCATTAAAAAATTTACCTATATCAAATTTGAAGGTGGCCCCAAGAGGTTTAGAAATCTATGAGATAACACATTGGTTCCCAGACTGTGCGCCGAGGCTGTTCTATAGGGACGCAGTGTATATAGTCCTATACAAAATATTATTTCTTTATAAAATGTTACTTGCGGCAACGTAAATTTACGTTCATATAGGTTACGCTTTAGTGCATTTTTTTTTTCTGTTCATCGATGTCACCATTGATCTATCTGATAGACGGATGTTTTGATTGGGGCGTCGCGGAAAAATTATGGTATTGTAAGAGCGTCTGAAACTGAAAAGTTTGGGAATCATTGCGATAATCTATTTATTCGTGATAAATATTACCGCTGCCGAGAATATTATCTAGCTTTCTGTCGATGTTGGTTTTATCCCGATCATTGATTTATTGAAACAATATAATTTTTGCGTCCATTCTACAGTTTAATTTGAAAAATCTCGTTTAATTTGTTCTTTTTAATCAATAAATTTTCCTTATTTCGTTATTTAATTTTTCTTTCACCATTAGCATTACCATCTAAATTCTTTTGTCATCTATATTAAAAAACGCGTTCCAATAAATTTCAAATATATTTTTTAGAGCAATTCTTAAATAGCTTTTCATCGGCAACATTGTCTAGCTTTTGTAAAAATGTATTAAACCAATAAGCTGCTTATTTCTCTTTCAATTCTTGATTTTAGAGCTTCGGACATGTCAAATGAAAAAGTTGTATTAATCTCGGACATCTTTTCTAGTAGAAAGTTAGTAATGATTTCAAAAGTCAATAAATTTGCATATTGGTGATTTAAAGCTTCAATGGTCACCTTTATAGGAATGTGTAACTCAAACAGTTCTTAATATGACCTCTCTTCAAATCAATCGACGATTTTTATGCAGGTTTTTTAATTTTAAAAACGATTTCCATCTGGTTTTACGTTAATACAAAACGTAAATTCACTTATTGCAATTTTGAAATTTTTCTAAACATTTTTCTAATATTGGGAATATCCTTAAGACCATCATAGAGGTATTTTTGTTTCCAGTTTCTGAGTTATCATTTTTGCAGTCACTTCAATTTTATCTTTATAAAATTTTAATATTGATTTTAAGGTGTCTGATTAATTCTTTGGCAACCTTAATCTTTTTCGAGTAATATATTTATAAAACGAATCATTATTCATTATCCATTTCTGGAAAAAAACCATCCTACGAATCTAAACGAACAACAATCTCCGAAAGTGATCGTCTTTTCACAAAATTTTGCACTATTTGAGCATTCCATATTCCGGACTTTTCTTCAGTATACTATCCCTTTTTTACTTTCATACTAATCCAATTGTATTTGACCCTTTGCTCGAGGTCGGACTAAAATTATATTGTACACATTTTCAATCCAAAAGTCCTGGATTTCTAACAAAATACTCCTAGAACTCAAGACATCGAAAGAGCGCGCAATTCCCGGGATGTCTCGACGCATAACGACTGGTCGTCATCGTAATACTTATTTAAATATTGTAACATGTAAATATTTGCGTGTGAATAATTTAATCGCATGCCCAAACTAAAATTATTTAAAAAATATTGATATTTTCATATTATCATAATTGAAAACTTAGAAAATTTGTTTATTCTATGCTAGATTATAAATGTACATCAAAAATAAAGGATAAACGCTAATTTAAAATGACTTCTATTTTATTTAAATTTTAATAAATTTTGATGTACGACTTTTGTACTATGATGATTTTTGCAATTTTTAAAATGCTATCATGTAGAGAATCAAAAGTTATCGAGAAATATATCAAAGATTTTAAAACAAATAAAAATTGACAAAGATACAAGCCTATAAAGATTAAAAATTAGCGTCCAGAATGACTTGTGTTTGACGAGCCTGTTATGATTTTTGCAATTTTTAAAATGCTATCATGTAGAGAATCAAAAGCTATCGAGAAATATATCAAAAATTTTAAAACAAACTAAAATTATTTTAAAAATATTGATATTTTCATATTATCATAATTGAAAACTTAGAAAATTTGTTTATTCTATGCTAGATTATAAATGTACATCAAAAATAAAGGATAAACGCTAATTTAAAATGACTGCTATTTTATTTAAATTTTAAGAAATTGTGATGTACGATTTAGGATTATAAAGAGATTTGAGTGCCGTTTATTAATTGCATAATCCATATATCGATGGTGACTGACGTAGATTTTCAAACAACTAAACCGAAATGGATTAGCTACTATTATTAACATTAGGAATTTTTCACAACTTAACGAGATTATATACGGCAAAAGTGCCAAACAAAAATTGCCCTATACAATAATTACAAAATGTTAATAACTTTGGATTCATCGTCCCTAGAATCTAATACAATTTTTTTTCAATACATTCATTTTCATAGTAATAATTTTTACTATAATTATTTGAACTGGGCATCAGAAATACATTCAGAAAAGCTTATTTTTGTCTGCAATGAGAAAAAAGTTTCATTTTATTGACTAGTGTAATCAATCGAATTCAAATTTTCGTTATTTACTTCATGTGCATCGTATTGGACTTCTTTATGGACATCTTTTATAAATCGACATGCATTGTTAGTATGGTGCACTAGTTTAAATGAGAAATTTGTTTCAGAGCCCTGGAAATGATAAAAAGTTATTAGCTACCCACTCTGTCATAACAATACCTGTAACTAGAACTTTATCCTCATTGACACAGCGGTTTAATTCTTTAGTAAAATGCAATTTAAAATTTTGAGTATTTGCCTTTCATTTGTGTTGTCAGGAGGAAAATGAAAACAGAAGACAATCAAAGCAGCCAAGTCACCTTATTGTGAGATTTTTATCCGATTCTTTTAAAGGTTCAAAGCTTTTTTACAACAACTTGCTTATATTTACGTGTTAGACAGCAAAACTTTGCTCCCATACAAACTGGTTTAACTTGATTATTTTCAACATATTTTCTCTTTGGCGGAAATAAGACTTTTGGTTTGATTTACCTGTACATTTAATAATTTAAATACCGGTGAGAAATTCACTAATTGAACGTTTTTAAAAAATATCAGGTAAATTTGAAATTGACTGATTGTTATTTTGAGTGTGCAAAGCAACACAGATTTCCAAAATACTTCCTCGGCAATTTGATAGGAATTCATTTTTTAATTCATGAATTACATTAATTATTATTCCGATATACGCAAGTCATTGTAATCAAATATGATATTTCGATTTTGATGATTTCTAGATTGCGTTTCAATGAACCTAAATAACTTATCAAAGTTTCGATTTTGTGATTTAAAATATTTTTTATATATTCTTCCAATGGAAAATAAATTAATTTATATAATGGACTGAGTCAATGATTGTCAATGACAATCTCACACGGTATTTTTTGAGAACTAGCAAACTTAAATATAAATCAGTTACTGTTAAAATTTATATCTTTGTATCGTTTAACATTATTCGTATTATATTCAGGTGGAAATTTTTTATAATATATATAATATGCACACTTGAACCTTCAAATTCGTATACCGAAATCCTGTGATTCGTTCTTTTTTTATTCCCGAATTATAAAAAATGAATATTAAGGTGTAAAGTGAAATTTTGACAGCCCAGTGAAGACTAAACCAAAAATATTAATTTATCTGGTACATTCATAACAAATATTTATTAAATTTAAAAAATAAATATTGTTCAATTAATCCTAAATTTAGAAAATATATAAATAATATGCTAACTTTATTCATGTTCGCTGCATATTTGGCAAATTATTGGGTTCGTGAAGGGGCACATATTCCGTACGCACACATTTGTTTCATTTGAAACAGATATCGTAGTTTTGTTTTCTTTGCAAGAATCTATTTGTTACCTTTATCTTATTTGCAGAATTCGAACTTGAATTTGTTGACGTTATATAATTTCTTTTTCTTCCTTTTGCTCATGTTGAAAATCTTTAGTTCTTCAGTTAATTGGAATAAAAATTGTTGTATAGAAAGTTTGTCGTCGGTTGTTTCTCTATAAAACCCATGATTTGATTCCAGCCAGGTCAAGAATATCGCTTTATATCCATAAACTACATTATGTTCACTGGCTAGAATTATTTTCCCAGGAGCAGAAACAATAGAATTCATGAAAAGAAATTTAAATTTAACACTATAATTTGCAATTTTATTTAAATTTCACTAATTTACATCAAGTATTTAAACAGCGATATCTGTGCGATTTTGATTTAATTGTGTATTTTCTTGCCATTTGATCCGTCATGTCTACTCCGTATTAAGTAATATTGGAGAATTTTGGTAGTTCTCTTTTATTTCTTTTACTCCATAATACGATTGTCAATAAGGAAATAAAATACAGTACTCACTTTGCCTTTCATAATATTTCGTTTGGCATATGTGGCCGATTCTCCCTAAAAATATTATAAATTGACACTCTTCCAGGTGTTGAGCCTGGTTCTATTTATTGTCAAATTGTGCCATCAACCGCAATTTTGCTACATCGGTCTTCCACATAACTTTCACTTTCCTAACTCAATAATGGTCTTTTCTCTTTTGTCTACGTATATTCAAAATATTCTCGTCTTCACTTTCTTTACCCGGGGACTCATATTCGTGTATAGTGTCAAAAGAGTCATCATGTTCTATATCAGGGACTGCCAATCCGCGGCCCGCGAGATTAATCACACCTTTACAAAATATATTTATTTTATAATTCCCGGGGTATTTTAAACATTCTACTTATATAAATAAACATTTAATAAGTATAATAATATAAATTCATTTTTAACTAATTTAATAGTTGAAAGCGACAGCGATTCCTAGCAATAATATAATATTATTTGTTTTTATGATTATGATTTTTAGCAAGCTATTTTGTATTTTATAATCAAAATATTTATTAAACAAATATCGCACTAATTAAATAAATATTTTTTAATGATTTAATTTTTTTATTTCCTTTATATTTGTTATACTTAATTTTTAGTCACTAATTTTTTCTTTGCAATTATTATTATTAGTATTATTATTATTATTATTATTATTATTATTATTATTATTATTATTATTATTATTATATTATCTATGTTTAAACTTACATGTAAGAACACAAAAAAAGTCTATAGTGTATTTAAATCCAATATTATAATATATATTTTTATATGCGGGCTGTGGATTTATGATGAATTTCCAAATCATTTGTTTGGCCACCTCTGTTCTATCCACTTCAGTTTCAGATCGTTTCTCTTCACTACATTCCGAGCACTCATTATCCATATTATTTATAATTTCCAGTGATTTCACATATCTTGAATGTTTTGACATTTTTGGGATAAGAATTATTAGTAAAATAAAAATTCTATAAAAATTTGCAATAGCAAAAATGTCTAATGTATCACATGAACCTTTTTGCACGGGTTAAGTGACCCTTTTAGGTATTTAGGGCAGATTACATATATTTCTCGGTACAAAAATTAACAAGAGGTGAGTAAATATTGAAAAATACATTTGCTGTATTTTTAATAAAAGTAGTGAAGACAAATGGCGATGTGATAATGTTATTTATAAGAGATTCTGACAAAAGTTTAGAATGGGTCATTTGACCCGATATAGTAGGTTTAGTGTTAAAAATGTGTAGCTTTGTCATTGATTAATAGGTATTAGTTGGCTAAGGACTGTGCAGTAATCTAATTTTTTGACGGTCTTTGTAAGACTTTTAATAGAAGGTTTCAATGTGGGATTGGTAACTATTTTTAAGAGGTGAATATTTGAAGAAATACGAGCAGAACTATGAAAGGATCACAATCTAATTAATTAAAATAGAATTGTCGAGATTATTTAATTAATTTAAATTAGAAAAAATAAGAGAATTCAAAAAAATATTACCTAGGCAGATATAAAAATTTCAAATTGCGCCATAGAATTCGGAAGCGTTGGTGAGACAAAATTGGTATAAATAAAGAATCTTCCGATTGTGAAACATACAAAATAAAGATTTATTAAAGTGAAATTCATATGAGAGAAATCGATAGTAGTTATTGAGGAAGACATTTTTTAATTGTGAATTAGAAGAAATGGAGCATTCAATTTAATTGAACCAAAAAATATGTAAATCAGAAACAAAAATTGAGTGGTCGTAAATTCTATTTTTCACACATGTAATTGAGCAGTTCTGATACTTATAAAGTACACTTCTTATAGTTTCGATCTAGCTCTAAACTACTAATACATCCGACATTTAAAGCGGCACCTGAAAAGGAAATCATTCACTGGAGTCAGTGACTTCATTCGATAACAGCAAATAGAAAACAATCTAGTCAACTCATCACAAGAACGTGGCGTGCGTTGTACTGTAATTGAACAGATAAAAGTTTTGAATTTAGCGCGCTCAGTTCTTTGGTACACGTCAAATTTTGTTGACCAGTCTTATTATTACTGATTCCCGAAATAACACAAAACAAATATTATATTGTTGAGACCAACAGATATATATATATATATATATATATATATATATATATATATATATCGGAACAATTGTGGTGCTAGTTGTGTGTAGCTTACTAGAAACCAGACAATTTAAATACAATCTCAAAATTTAGAAAACAAACAGATAATTAAAAGAAAGTTATAATAAGATTATTTGTTAATACTTGTTTCAGTTATTTCTATTTCAAAAAATATTTTCTACTTTACGAATCTTTTTTATTCTAATTTAAACATCATAGCATGCATCATAATAAAAAAAATAGTGAGAAAAAAAATTAATAACGCTCATTACAGTAATTATTAATTTTTGGTAGATTTCTATTTCTTTTTTATATATATTTGTATAGATGTGCAATAGCAGTCCTTTACAGTGGTACGGATGAACTACAAGTTAACGATTGCCTCAATTATATTAGATCCATAAAACTAAATAAAAAACCTTTATATTGTGAACGATTTTGGTTGGCAAATGTTCATGTAGATGTTAGTCAACCTCCACAGAAGAAAGTTCGTGGTGTTGTGTAGTCATTTTTTCGAATTGTTTAAAGTTTTCTTTTGACGTTTATCTGTATGGTTGCATTTCTACTATTTATTGTAAATATACAGTTTATTGTTTTGGCCATTTCTTTTTTTTGCTTTTGTGATCATTTTAATTGAAAAAAATGTATTTATTGTTTAGAGAAAATGTAATTGGTTAATTTTTATTATTCGATTTGTGTCAATTAAATTTAAGTTTCATGAGTTATAAACATGTTTGGCTCATTTATAATGAGATTAATTACCCTACCTGCTGTTATAAAACACTTTCGGTTACTGTATCAACTGGGAAATGTCCTAGAACGCTCTTTGTTACATAGACACCGTCTTTTCATTTATTTTTGAAAATTGTTTATACCCAGAAGCTTTTGAACATTTTCAGACAACTTCAATTCACAGTTTTTGGTTTGTCCTTTTTTCATGTTATATTGCAAATATTTTTATTATTTAAATTTTATGAGTATTTATATTTTTCGATCCGCAACTTTATTGCGCATATTTCCGTCAATCAGTGACATGAAGTAAAGTATAATACAGTCAAGGTTTGGGTGTCTCTGTTACGTTGTGGAACACCCACGCATATTCAATTTTCCTCAAATTTCGCTATCGATTTTATAAAATATCTACTAAAAATTTCGAAAGTGTGACTTTAAAATATGAATTTCGTTAGGATCTTATCGAAACACTAACATCTAGGTACTTAATACCCAATGTAAATCTATAAAAAGTAGAGTTAAGAAAATAAGTGGTAGAACAAGTACTTGTCAAAGGTTAGGCACAAATTAATATAAACTGATCAATAAAACGTGAAGATGACGAGTAATGTGGTGGTTATCTTGGGTGTGCGTTACAAATAGCGAGTCGGTTGTCAATGTGAAAGAATTTTATATTGTAAAGAGAAACCCGAAAGTTATACTATGAAAATAAAATAATTAATATTGAATCAGAAAAGGAGCCATTATAAAATATAAGCATAACTGATAAATAGTATTTAGAGAGGGAGTCGAAGAAGGAAATTTGACCCTGTAGAATACCTAATTTTATATAATTTTCGTCTTTGACCATTTGTAATTTACCCGTTCACTATATCGATATTGTTTTATATCATCTAAATTTTTAACAATGTTCAATTCCATAAATCATGTTATATATAAACTTTATTCTATCGTTCTAGATTTTTGATAACATTTATTCTAGCCGTGCAATTATTTTATTTTGGATTTTATGTATTCCTCGAATCGATTTTATAATTTTCAGGAATATTTTTATAACAATTATGTTATATTCATTTTATATAATTTTGTTACAATCTTATTTTAGATCAGGGTTTCTTAACCTGTGGTTCGTGGACCCCTTGGGGGTCCATAGATCATATTTTGGGGGTTCGCCGACTGCTCCTAATTTTTAAAATTTCTTTAAAAAAATTTTTTTTGTCAAAATTTGAAACACTGAGTACCTTTGATTTTTATTTCACTTGGAATAAAGTGCGTTAGAATCAGTTCCGCAAAGTTCTTGCAAATTCTTAAAGCGAAATATTTGTTCGTAAAGTATTGTATTTACTAGTATTTTTTTTTCGAGTGCTTTTTTGTATCATAGTTTTTTCTAGTGATTTTTTGTGTTGACAATGGTGTTTTCAAGTAAAGGTGAGTTCAGTCAAGTAATTCATTTGTGAACAATTTCAAATTGAATTCTTAATAATTTCTTGATATTTTTTTCTTAATAATTTATTGATATTTAATTCTTGATATTTTTTGTAGCCCAAAGTGTCCAAAAAAGGAAGTACGATGAAAGTTACGTTAAATATGGATTCTGTTGCATGAAGGAATCGGAAGTTGTGAAAAGCCACAATGCTTTCTGTGTGGAAAAATTTTGGCAAACGCCAGTATGAAACCGGCAAAATTGATAGAGCATCTCAAATCTCTTCATCCTGAAAATGCATCTAAAGATCTAGATTCTAGAATTTTTTACAAAGAAGAAAGCCCAGTTTTCGAAATCTGGAACATTAACCAAACCTGGATTTGGTATTCCACAAAAACCTTTGGTTGAAGCATCTTTCAGAGTTGCATATCGTATTGCCAAAAGTAAGAAACCGCATACTATTGGAGAGACATTAATTAAGCCATGTGCGCTAGAAATGGTTGAATTAGTTTTTGGACTGGAACAGAGAAAAAACTTGAGGCTATTCCATTATCCAATGATGTGATACAGTCAAGAATAGTTGAAATTTCTTGTAATATTTTGAAACAGATCATCAATGAATTGAAAGCATCGCCATTTCCCTTTAGTATGCAAATGGATGAAACTACAGACATCTCGAATTGTAGTCAACTTCTGGTTTTTGTTCGTTACGTGTCAGCTGATACTATCAAAGAAGAATTCTTATTTTGTGAGCCTCTTTTGCAAACTACAAAGGCCGTTGATGTTTTAGAGATTTTGAATGTTTTCTTTTCCAAACACGATTTCGACTGGAAACAAAAACTTCATTCACTTTGTACTGATGGAGCACCTGCAATGCTTGGCAATAAATCTGGTTTTGCACATTTGGTAAAAAAGAAGCTCCTAATGTTATTGTTACACATTGTTTTTTACATAGACATGCGCTGGCTACAAAAACTCTTCCAACCAGCTTAAATGATGTATTGTCAATAGTTATTGAAACCGTGAATTTTATTAGAAGTAGAGCTCTTAATCATCGTCTTTTTAAAACATTGTGTCAAAAAATGAACGCAGAACATGAGGTACTTCTGTAACACACGGAAGTGCGCTGGCTGTCTCGAGGGTAGGTTTTGAAACGAATTTTCAAGTTGAAGACAGAAGTATCACTATTTTTGGAAGAAAAAGATAACTCGCTCTTCGAATATTTCAATAACAAAGATTTTATATGTAAATTGGCTTACCTGGCAGATATTTTTAACCACATGAACGATATAAATATTTCAATTCAGGGGCCTGATACAACAATTATGGATGCCACTGAAAAACTACAAGAATTTTTATCTAAAATGTCCGTTTGGAAAATTAGAATTCAAAATGGGATATATGCAAACTTTCAAATGATGGACGAATTCATTTTTGAAAATGGATCTCGGCAAGATAGTTTGTTATTGAATAACTTGAAGGATTCAATCAGTGAGCACCTGGAAGTACTTCAAGTTTCATTTGAAAAATATTTCAATTTGGATGAAATAACTAAAAAAGATGAGTTGTGGATTCGTAATCCTTTTCTTTGTGATATTGACTGTATCGACGACATGGACCTTGCCAAAGACGAGTTAATTGATTTGAAAACAGTGTCTTGTTAAAAATGGATTTCGATTCAAAAACTCTTGGAGAGTTTTGGTGTTCTTTAAGAGAAGCCTACCCATTGCTAGTAAAACGAGCTATGGCAGCTATTATACCATTTGCTACGGTATATCTTTGCGAATCAGGATTTTCCACACTCGTAACAATAAAAACAAAACATCGAAATCGACTGAATGTCGAACATGATATGCGCGTTGCTTTTTCGAAAACCATCCCTCAATTCAATCTCCTAATCAAGGAAAAGAAGCAACAGCATTCACATTGAAAATTTTATTTTCTTCAATTACAATTATTATTTTATATCCAGGAACATAAAGATATCTGTCAACAGTTATATTATTGAAATAAAAATATTTAAATAATAAAATAGAATATATTTTGTAATAATTGACGTTTAAAAATATTTTTTTCACAGATGGGTCCGTGACATATTTAAAATTTTTAAAGGGGTCTATTGCACCAAAAAGGTTAAGAAACCCTGTTTTAGATGATTTATATTTTTACAAAATTTCGTTTAATATTATTTATATTTTGATCAAATATGAAAATTTTATTTTAATATAATCCAAAATCCAACCTACAAATATATATATATATTGTTAATTGTATTTTTCACCTGAAGGTATCAATAAGAATACGTAGAAAAATTTTATAAATATCTCACCTCTAGTTGGAGTGCAAAATTGTGAAATTCCGTTTTAGAAATACAAAGGAATTTCTTGTTTTAATCGATGTTTTTCTATCGGGTTTCTTGTTTCATTTTTGAGGACTCATGGTATATATTTCTTCGGGATCGTTTAATTAAGACCTGTTACAGTTCAGGGAATTCACTAATATATAATTATCATGATAATTAGTAATAATGTAGAGATTTTAAAGAAGGTTAGGAGTTGGAATAAAAGTACTCGTGTGAGGGCTCGCTATAAATTAAAAATGTTCAAAATCAATGTCATCATCATCCAATCTGATCCATTTCAACTTGTTTTTGATAAATAGAATGAGCATAAACACCTTCTATGGTAGCTCTTGAATCCAAAGAATTGCCATGGTATTGGCAGCGCAATGTGGCTAACATTTTACTAGAAACGTCATTTTTGACGAGTATCAATGATAATATCTCTTATGCGCCTGTCTGGTGGAATTCCATTACCAAGCGTTCCGCTAAAATTCGATTTCTTTAAATTTAGGAGTGGGACGCAGCGCAAAATCATAAAATGAGGCCTAGAAAATTTAACGATTTGGAGAAATTCCTGATCTATAAGAAAATTTATCTTCCTTCTCTACCATACGAACACTCTTTTTAATTGGAGGTGAGGAACTGCGCAACTTTTCTACTACTTTTTTTATTGTGATTGCTCAATGATCAACAGGTTAAAACGACTTTAGTAACAACGATCGGTACTCCTGACATATAGAGCAGCTTTTAGAATTATAAGGAAAATAATGAAATATCAGCAGAGAAATAAATGGATGAAAAGGATATGCAGTTATTATTAACTAAGTCACTAATTTTGAAGTACACGTAATGAGTGTGAGAAGTACACCTGATTATTTCATATGTGGTATTACACACTATTTATAAGTGATGTATGAGCTCCGTAAGACTCCAGATACAAATGCCACTGTGAACAGGAATCATACATGTCTCAAACATCGATAAATCGTGAAGTCACTGTCAAATATATACACCAAATTTAAAGCAAATAACGACACATATTCTGTATAACGCATTGAGGCGATCAACAAAAAAACTCAAAATGGGCACTAAGTATTAATACATTAAATTGTTATTATGATCGCATTTTAGGTTTATCACAGTATATAACAGAGTCAGTAGAGGACAAATGTTGACGAGAGGACAGATAACAGTTTAATAACGACCTGATCAAAGCTATAATTGGAAAACTCAAAAACCAGAAAATTGCTAATTTGGTCGAAGAGTTAATAACGAAATACGTTTACCACCATGAAAGGAGCGGTCAAAAGGTAAAACAAGTGAAATATTTACTAAATTATCGTGCCAGAAAGGTAGTCTCCCCTTGGGTCTCCTACCTTACGATAACATACAATAAATTATCAAAGAAATAAAAGTGCAAATAATTAACTAATTGCAATTGTAGTGAATTGAGTCAGCGAGAACCGACTTTTAAACGATATTAACCGAACATTATTATTATTATTAAATTTTTAGTAGGGATCCGCCCTCATTTTACAATATTTTGATAAAGCACCTTAATTATTTCTGAAAATTTGCCCAGCGTTCCGCCCATATATAATAATTTATTTAGTTCTTAAATATTATCAGCTTGTTATACACACCAACTAAATTTAGACTGAAAATATTTCTGAAAATTAAGACTGAAAATTTGTCAAAACACATCAGTATATATACCTACAATTTGACCCTAACCTTGAAGGTTATTTTTATTGCGATAAAACAAAATTTGACCTTGAAATTATTTGTGCTATCTAAATTTAATTTTTTTAATTTAAATTGACAAATTTATTTCTTAAATTTTTTAATTGAATTTCTCCAACCAAAAATATTTTATTTTAATTCATTTTATTCATTAATTTTTTAATTTTATTAAAATTGTCGATTTTTGGTCAAATTTTTGGTTATTATGTTATTTTTTAAAGTAAATTTCGTGCGGTTCTTGATGCATTTTGTATTTATTTAATTTTACTTTTGTGTTTTTTAATTTTATATTTATTTATGTTCTCTCAAATTTTAGGGTGATTAATTTATTTTGTATGTTGTTTTTTAAGTCATCTTGGTGCGTGGTTTTCGTGTTATATAACTGATACATTTAAACAATTTTCCAGGTCGTTTGTGTTCTGGCCCAACACCTCTATGACTTTTTGCGAAATGGAGGTATTGTTAATATTCTATATATAACTAGATAAATAAGATTTAATAAGAAAATCTGAAATTTCCGACTATACGTCGATTTTTGTCAAGTTTTTAGACTAGATGTAATATTATGAAATGATAACTAAATTTGCACGACTATACAAAGTTCAATAGGGTAAACAAGTAGACATAAAATCAGTCGACCAATGAAATGGATGAATCGGTAAATAATTTAAATACAGAATTTAAATGCAGAACGATAAACAGGACACTTTCGCGAGTAGTAAATTATCCCATATAAGACGTATCGTGCCGGCGATTAGTAAACATCCATCATTAAAATCTAGATGTATGAATGAAATGGAATGACAAAATAGTGTGTATGATTAGTGTGATTTGACTATTTCACGCGAAAGAGAATGAATTAACATCATGTAAACCCTCCAATAAAATAAAATTAAACTAGATTAACTAAAATAAAATCCGTATATTATTTTGATTTGATTTATAACATAAAAATTTTTCTTGTTCCCCCAGGAAAGTGAATATCGATTTACTCTATGAAAATACCACGAATCCCGAAGAAGGCGCCAGCATCGAAGTCGGTTCTATTGACCAGCCTCCTTCGGTGGAAGCAAAATATCAAGCTCTTCTCACGAAATAAGAGAAGTTGAAAGGGACCTTGAGCTCCCCGGAGAAAACCCAGGAGCCCTACAAAAAACTTTCTGGTGTTTCTTGAGATCGCGACGACCTTATTATCAAAAATAGGACACAACGAATCTTAATTTCCGAACAAGGAACTGGTCTCCGTCAGATATTCACTATTAAAAAACTTCAGGCAAGGCTGCCGGGTCGGGAGATTACTCATTGTATCGACATTATTCCATCACAGCATCAACCGCCGTTCCAGGGGTGAATGTTAGAATAGTCGAATATAGAAGCCAAATAAGTAGTCGCCAAAGAAAAAAGCTTTAATTGGTAAAATCGTCGCCAATGTTGAAAGTAGTGTATAATGAGGACTATGCCCTGTGGATATTTGGCTTAAAAAACAAAGACACCATTAAAAAATATTTTTGAGGGGGGGGCCAAAATTTTTTATTAATTTTTTTTTTATGAATGAATTTTATTTAGTTTAATTTTTTGTTTAAATTTAAAATTTTTAAACATTTTTTAATTCACGATTAAAAAGTCTAAATATTGGTGGATTTCTGGGTGTTGATATTTTGAAACTATATGGTTGTTAACCAGACAAGCCCATACAAATATCTTTCGCTTACCACTCGGCACCCGTTCCTAAGCAACGTTGGAACTGTGTTCGAATGGGTAGATCGTCCGCAAAAAGTGAGCGTTATTGCTAATGCTATAATTGACCAAACGATCCATGGGTTCAACGAGCTGCCGATAGAAGGCCTGTGCTCGATTTTGATTTTTAGGTCCCCTTATTTTCCTATCTCCTTCAAATGTTAACCTATACTCTCATATCATTTATCTTTACGTCCATTCGCCTAGTCCTTCACATCGTTGTCCGTGTTGATGATTTTTCTATGGCCTGTAAACCCTCTGTTATATTAAATATCCACACAGTATCTTTCTTACCCTTATCCCTATTATTACTACTATGTTCCCTATTATTGTTACTATTATTATCATTGTTACTTTTATATGTGTTACCTTTATTAATTGTTAACGTTATTACATTTATTATTATTCTTATTACTACCATTACCATAATATTTATTGTTTTTACTACTATGATTATTATTACTATTATTATTATCATAATTATTTTCATTATTATTACAAGTACCATGATTATTATTATTATTATTATTATTATTATTATTATTATTATTATTATTATTATTATTATTATTATTATTATTATTATTATTATTATTATTATTATTATTATTATTATTATATTTATTATAATTATTACCAATATTATTAACAAATTTTTGTGTAGGGATTCGTCCTTATTCCTCAGCTTTAAGGAATATTTTTCTTATATAAAAATTTAGCCGTAATCCATCTGTATTTTTCAGGTTTTCCATAAAGTATTTTTGTTAATTCGAAAAATTTTTGCAGCGTTCCGCCCTTATTTTACGGTTTTATCCTTATTCTGCAGTTTTCGATAAAGTATTTTCATCGATTCGGAAAATTTGAGCAGCGTTCCGCCCTTATTTTACTATCTTTGTTAAGTATTTGAATTAATTCCGAAAATTTGAGCAGCATTCTGCCCTTATTTTCAGTTTTTGTGATAATCTTATACCAACAGTTGAGCCGTATAATTTGAGCAGCGTTCCGCCCTTATCCAACAGTTTATAAGGATATTATACTAACAATCAACAACATTTCACTTTTTTTTAAATTTCTATAAGTATTTTAATTAATTCTGAAAATTTGAGCAGCGTTCCGCCCTTATTTTACAGTTTTTATGATAAATGTTTTAACTATTTCCGAAAATTTGCGCAGCATTCTGCCCATATTTACCGTTTCAATTCAACATATTTTATTTACTTCTTTAAAACATTATTTTTCATGATTTTAGTCGTTCGGGTTAATCTTTTTCCGATGGGTATTCATTTTAACTGTTGCAACGATTTCGCTATTTTTCCCGCAACTCTTTGTCCTTAAGTTCTATGTATGTTCATGTTATATTTAATGAGTGCCCACTGGACTACTCGGTGTTAATGATTTTGAGACGAATGTTGTTAAAATATTTATGTCAATTTTTCAGGAAACGGATGATGAAGGAGCAGCCAAAGAACTACTCCTTTACCTTCCAATTTCCCCTATATACGGATAATATTGACGTTCCAGCTACTGCGTTCTCACGCCGTAGCCTTCACGGGCACGAACTATTGGCGATTATACACGCACTTACACAGTTCGATAGATTATGTGTAATTTTAATTACTTGCAGTTTGTTTTTGGCTGTGGGCCGAAAAAGAAGTGAATGAAAATTACCAGATCCATTGGGTAAAAGCTTCGAATGCATGCAATAATTGTCGGAAGTTTGTAAGCATTCATCCTATAATCGAAATTCGTAGTAGCATAATTCATCACATATTGACAATTTCAATCAACAAGTGCTGTAGCGCACACTACTACAACCAGTCTCCAAATGTGACTGAAAATCGATATTTCAATCAAGTTGGAAATAATACTGCCAAGTAGTTGTGTTAATTTGTGAAAACACATCAGTATATATACCTACAATTTGGTCTTAACCTTGCGTGTTAATTTTATTGCGATTAAACAAAATTCGACCTTGAAATTATTTGTGTTATCTAAATTAAATTTTTATTTATTTCTTAATTTAAATTGGTAATTTATTTTTAACATTTTTAAATAAATTTTTTCAGCTAAAAATATTTTATTTTTATTCATTTAATTCATTAATTTTTACTTTTATATAAATGGTCATTTTACGGTCAAATTTACTTGTTATTGTGTTATTTATTATGTAGATTTCGTGCGGTATCTTGATGCATTTTCTATTTATTTTATTTTATTTTTATGTTTTTTGATTTTATATTTATTTATGTTCTCTCAGATTTTAAAGTGTTTAGTTGGTGTTGTATATTGTATTTTAAGTTATCTTGGTGCTGGGTTTTCGTGCTGTATTACTGATGCATTTAAACAATTCTCAAGGCTATTTTTGTTCTGGCCCAACACTTGGATAATCTAATGTAGTATAATTAATAAATCTTTAATTAGTGATTTCCTAAAAGTAATTTTAGTAAAGACCTATCATTAATAAGATTGACTTGTTAATGAATTTCCTGAGAACCGCCATTAACATGGTGATATCCATGATTCTTAGTAGACGCTAGACGCTTGTATCGGTACCGAACCAATATCATGAACCCCCTCGTCGATAAACCTTGACATACTAACGGGATACGACTAATAATCACCCACTCTGGATATGTAATTGGAATAAATAATATTATTTCGTTTTAGATATGAATTCAACCAAGATTTTTCGTAAATGTCATTGTGATCGCCAATAAAGTTTTTGTCTTATGTGAATTAATTCGCCGGGGTCAGGCCTAGTAAAACTCTTGTAAATAGGAAGTTATTTGAAGAAAGAGAGATTGATCATACAGATGAGATACCTAGAAATCGAGATTGAGCACAGGCCTTCTATCTGCAGCTCGATGCACCCATGGATCGTTGGGTCAATTATAGCATTAGCAATAGCGCTCACTTTTTGCTAACGACCTACCAACTCAAACACAGTTCCAACGTTGCCTAGCAATGGGTGCCAAGTGGTAAGCGAAAGATATTTGTATGGGGTTGTCTGGTTAAACAACCATATAGTTTAAAAATCTCATCACCCAGAAACCCACCAATAGTATAGTAAACGGAGGAAAAATTTGTATAGAGTATAAAATATTGGAAGTGTTATTTATTTTTAGATCAAACGTCAAAGCAGTTTCAGAGCAATAGCAAAGCAACCCCAAAGCAATTCAGACAAACCAAGAGAGAAGAGGATAATCAATAAAATAGAAGTTACAACGACAAACACAGACAAACGAATAACTAACCGTAACCATTGCGAATATAGCAGATAACACAAGAAACAATAAGAGAGGAGAAAAAAGCCTATTGGAAGAAGACGAAAGGAGAAAAGCGATAAGCAGCAGAAGTATCAACACAGAAATATCAACCGTAACAGTAAATAGAACCGAAACCGACAGCGGAATAAACGAATTCGAATCAGGTAGCAGCCAGGAGAGCAGAATAATTAACGAAGATAATCAAGTAGAAAACTCATAATCAGAAAGCGAAGAGGTAAAAAAGAATCCAATCATGACAACCAATCCAAACCCAAACGTGATACCAAATTAGAATAACGCAACAGTAGGAGAATTTAGAGAGAAATTCAGAGGAGAACGTTTCGATGGCAACCTCAATAAATTTGATGCATGTGTTAATTCCATTTGAAATTGATTTTTTTACAAAATTTTTATCGAGTGTAATGGTAAATTTACAAAGTAGATTTTAATCAAAAGTTTTGAGTAAACACTTTAAGAATTTGAATTTTGCGAATAAATATCATGTATAATAATATTTACATCTTATGATTTCCAAGTAAAATATTTGATTTTATATCTGATAATAATTGAAACTTTAAATTATTTAATTTTTTAATTATAGTGTTTTATTAAATAATTCAAATATTTTAAATTAATAAACAATGAACACTGATCTTCTATATGTATCTAATATTCCCAGTACCATGAAGCCTGTGTTATTATTGCACGAATTAGAAAATAAATGGTCGCGAATGTTGTACTTAGAGAATTCTTTCAGTGGAGTACGTGATGCTCTGATTTACAATCCCTTATCATCTATTCAAATATTTTACAATGGCGTTCAAAGGTTGAGAAGCAAAGTTTTTGATGATAATAAATGTCTCTCGGTTTCATACGTTTGGTTTCCTCCTCCAAATGTTTTCATTACAACAATGGTAATTTATAAATTCTAAATCGAAGGGGTTTATGATTTATTTATAATATTATTGTATACTATATATATTTATCGCTATTATAAAATATTATTAGATTCCTGATGGAGCTTCTATACTTTCGTATATATTTGTGGAGAATTTTCATAAGGAAGGTAATGTAGCTGAATTGACAGCTGATTTACCACTTCAACAGCATGACATTAAAATATGGGATATTCCAGAAAGACAAGACAAGTATACAAATCAGATTTATTGCTTATTATACTTTTTCTTTTTAAAAATTATTTATATTTTATTAGTGTATACATTAAAATTATTGGTTTATTATCCGCTTTGGCGTTTTAAGTTGTAGTATATATATCAGAGTTTTTCTAAACCGTTCATAATTAATCATATAATATATGATGTTAAAATTATTAATCGTTATTTTAATTACATTTGATTCTTGACAATCAAAATCTCAGATTTAAGTCCAGTTAAAGAAAAAAATTTTATATAACTTTATTTTTCAAAAGTTGTTAATTAAATTTAATTTTTTTTTATTTGCAGGTGCTTGGTTATTAAGTTACCTTTATCCAGCAGTACCGCAATGCGGAGCTATGTTTTGGGAACTTTGAGAAATAGGAAGGTTAAAGGGTATTTCCCACGAGTATACGAAATGATTATTTCAAATACGATAGAACTATCAAAAGTCATGGTTCCGAAAACCATTCAAACTACTGAATCGTGGAAGTTTTTTATTGAGAGAAATTATGTTAATTTTTATTTAGATCTGAATCACTTATGGCAAATTTTTTGTTTCTGCATAACATACCTTCAAAGTTAAATGTTAAAAGTTTAGTGGATTCAACGAAAATCGACAACATTAAAGGATGTCGAGTGTTCTTTCTTGAAACGATAAATAAACTAAAGTAAGTACAATATTTATCAATTGAATCAAATGTGTATTTTAATTTTTTTTTCCTGAAAAATAATATTTTTAATTTAAGTATAAAGGAAAATTAAAGATGTAATTAAATCTTTCTGTTTATAAATTTAGAATGGGATTTATTTATATTCCGAAGACTTTACCATACAATAAATTTATCGGACTGTTTGAAAAACTAAGAACAAACGAATATACACAGGATGACGGTACTAGCTCGAGAATAGATTTAGATGAGGTTTGGTTCCAACCTGCCGATGCTGATCCACCAAATTTGACAGATGAAGAACAGAGATCGCTCGTTCCACCGGAATTTGTGTTGATGAACTACTTATACTTGCACAATATTCCACCAAATTTTGTAGCATCTCAACTGTTGATGGGATCTCCATTTGCAGTGAAGCTGTATGTGTTCACAGTTAATGATTTGTCTACTCAGTAAGTAATCGATAAATCAGAGACGGTTTGATGAAGGAATTCTAGAATTGGATTTGTAGTGTTGCGAGGATTGTCTCCGGAAAACTGTCAAATGCTCATTGAGCATTTCCGAAACCTTGTCATTGGTGGGTTACCGATTTTAGTGGATGAGATTTATTTGAAATGCTATAATTTGGCTGACATTGAGACTCGTGATGCAGAATATATTCCTCGACCTCAATCCACTCGAGTCTATAATAAGAGAAGCATTGACAATTCAACTAATGGCGCTGTCGAATCAACTAAAAGACGAATCTCTAAAATTAAGCTGTCCAAGTAATAATGATTATTCGGCTGAGAGAATGTATTTATTGGAGTTTCCAGATCTCCCCCAGAAGGATGGCCTTTAATGAAATCTGAGTTTATTTGCTTATCCAATTTACCGAACTCGATGAATAGATCAGCAATTCTATTCAATATCGGAGTGGCAGTTGGCGGCTGTGTATTGACGACATGTTCTGATGGCAAGCCGTACGCATTTGTCTATCTGCCCGACTGTGAGCCGACTCTGTGGGAGAATGTCATCGGCAAATTAGCATCGAAAAACATTCAAGGCAATTTCATGGATATTCACGAGATCTACCTGCAGTCGAATGACGATTGCATGGCAATTATTGGCAATGAGGTATTGCAGATTCGCCATCATTCCTATATTTATTTCCATCTAGTATCGACCCAGTCCATTTATCTTCATATACAATTTCCCATCTACTCCCGTTGAGGACGAGCGGTCGTTATTGTACCATGAATTGATATTCGATATTGCATTTATGGATACCGATAACGGTGGCAGGTAAGCATTTGGATTGATTGTCATTCTCGTTACTGTCACTGTCACTGTTTCTATGGCGATATTGTATATTTTCCCCTTGAAGGTTTTGCATTTGTTGCACAGTGAAATGAGTGAAATAATATTTATTTTATCATCATTATAAGTAATGATAAAAGGTCAGAAAATCTACTCTGATGCACCAATCAGAAACATTAGGATCTTTGTGGGAATTATAAACATTCGATTAAAGCTGTAACATAGCGGTTTGTGTCTCGGTCATAAACTGGTGGATTTTTACTGGCAGCGCCTAAATTCCCCGCGGTTTTATTGACATTATAAAGTATAGGAGAATTTCACCGCGTATTCTGGCACCAATAGAGTGTAAATTTACGCTTTCTGATTGATTGGCATTAGTTATGAAATCCTTGTCTGATTGCAATCTATAACTATCTGGGCGTGTTCCATTTTTTATGTAGTTCTTTTTGAGCCCTTGAGTCGCTTCGCTATATTAATGCCAGAATGCTTTATCTGAGCACCTTTGTAACGTGCTATTCAATCGTTCCGGTGCTCCATTGTAGCCTTTATTGTCCATTTCTAATCTCTATAGTTATATTAAATTGCACAGTAAACGCCAGGAATGTTGTTGAATCGATTAGGAACATTGGTTCTACTGGACTGCTTGTTTCCGTAAATCTCGTGCCAATCTGAGTAATTATTCTGTCGTTTCCAGCTGTTTTCTCCTCGAAAAAGTCACTTTAAAATTGCAGTTGTAAAATTACATTTTAGAAGTGCAAAATCAATATTTGTAGAAATCTATAATGATTATCAAATCTCTGAGGCTATATGAGGAGAACGCGATAATTATTATCGATTTTCAGCTACAGAATTATTACTAATTGTTCCAATCGCGTATTCGCTGATTGGTTGATTGCATCATCAATTACGCAACTAATTATGAAATTACTGGATTAATGAATGACGTTTAATGGAAATGTATTTCTAGATGCGGTTTAGCTACATTGTACAACGGTACTGAAGAGGGACAAATCATTGATTGTCTAAATCACATTCGAACAATAAAAATTCAAGGAAAACCTTTATTTGCTGAAATAATGTGGTTTGCTGATGTCAAGGTCGATGTTGATCAACCTCCCGAGAAAAAAGTCCGCTGCTTAATGGAATAAAATTGTTATTTATTGTAAATTATGTTTTTATTTTGATTTGTTAATATTTCCATTGGATAGTAAATGCGTTTTATTTATTTTTTATACGAATTTTCAGAATACCGTTTTTAAAGTATTTGCATATTTATCTTAAAATAAAAAAAATTTGGTTTTTTAAAAATGTTGGTGTTGATTTTAAGTGATGGGATGGAAAATGAACAAAAATCATCAATAATTAAAGTATAAAAGTGTGGAGTTAGTGATATTTAACCTTGACCCCTTTGTATACAATGCTTTCTGCCATCCTATGGTTACCCGCTGCTAGGCAACGTTGAACTGTAACCACTGGTTATGAGACCGGCAAAGGTGAGCTCTACTGGAAAACTGCTAAGGCCCGGCCTCATGGTGGTCCAACGCACTATCGATAGAAGGTCTATGTGTGATTTCTTATTGCGGTACATTCCGTATGTACTTGACACTTTCCTGAATTAATTATGGTGGGTTATTGGTTTCGGTATTTTGAATCTATATGGTTGTTACCCAGACAACCCCATACAAATATTCTCTCACTCACATCAAATTTCAAGATCTCCACTGGTTAAACGAAAATTGGTTCAGATTAAAACTGATTTCAAGTTTTGTAAAACTGATTGATTTTATGAAAAAATGAATCGGTATATATACCTATTGTACGACCCTAACCTCGCGTGTTATTTTTGATTTAGTAAAACAAAATTTGACCTTGTGATTTTCTAGTATATTCCATTCTTAATTTTATTATTTTGAAATTTTATTCGACAATTTTTCTTTTGTATTTTTTAATTGAATTATTTCTAATTCAAATTCTTTGATTTTTATTCCATTTTCATGAAATTTCCAATTTTTTTTGATAAGTTGTCAAATTCCGGTCAAATTGTTAGGTTTTCGTGTTATGTTTATGTTTATTTCGTGCGGATCTTGTTGCACTTTGTTATTATTTTAATTTAATTTTGTGTTTTATAATTTTATATTTAATTGTTCTCTTTCTCGCATTTTAGTAGGGTTAATTGATGTTTTAATAGGTTTGATTTTAAATTTGCATGTTGTATTTGCTTGTGTATTACCGATTCATTTAAACATTTTCAAGGCCGTTTGTGTTCTGGCCCAACAATTATTGCACGAACCCTTTTCATAACTTCAGTCGAACGGATTTACTTTGCCAAAATCAATGAATTAATAAAAATAAAACTAAAGAAACAGCGATAATAATTTATTTATCAGCTCCCCATAAATTGTTAGTCTAGCCAAGCTTCAATATTAATCCCTGATTTGTTGTACACGGCGTTTCGCACGTTTCGCCTTCCCTGGGCGCCGCTGAGAACGTTTAGCCGCCGCCGTCTTGGTCGTATCCGTTGCCTTCCTGTACGCTAGCTGGGCTAGCGCGAATACTAACGGATACGTTACGGCATTTCCTTCCTGGCAAGCCGATAGTGCTACTTCCAGGCCGCGTATCTGTGTCTTTCGAGCTTGACCGAGTTGCTTTTCCTCCGTCCATCCACGATGTGCGGCGGTCAATCGTTGATAAATCGCTTTCACCTTTACGGGTTCCACCCACGATGTTCGGATCTTCTGAATTTCCCGAGTCATTTGGAGAAACTGGTGGTGAAGCCCCGCATTATCCTTGCCTGATTTTACTAACTCCTTGCTCAGAGTCTTGAGTAGATCAATATCTGCAATTAAACTATTCTTTAACAAATATCACAACTTTAACTATGAAATTCTTATTATTTATTATTGCGTTAGGATATTAGTATTTATCTAAGGTTAACTTACAAAAGAATCTGTTGGGCCAGAACGTAAACGGCCTTGGAAAATGTTTAAATGGATCAGAAACACACACGCAAAAATAACACGCAATTTAAATAAACCCACTGAAACATCAAGTAAACCCGATAAAATCTGAGAAAATAAAAGAATTAAATATAAAATAATAAACATAAAAATAAATTAAAATATTAACAAAATGCACCAAGATTCGCACGATACCTATACAAATATAACAAGAAAACACAACAAATTCGACGAAATTGAAAAAATCAATTAAAGTTCATTAAAGTGAAATTTAAATCGAAAAATTGAATTAGTAATAATTCAATAAAAATTTTAAATAAAAAATTATAAAAATAAATCGAAAAATAATAAAAATAAATAATAGAATTTGCTAGAAAACAACAAGGTCGAATTTTGTTTTACTGCATCAAATTTCACACGTCACACAAATAGGTATATATACTGATCCATTTTCACATTTAACTAACCATTTTTTCAAACTAAGTTTGAACTTTAACCATTTTGAAAACCATTTTGAAAATCTACCATTTTCAGATTCCAATTTTGAACTTTAACCATTTTTTGAAAATTGTGAATCGTTGTTAAAACTATTTGTAAACCATTTTTCAGATCAGTTTAGAACCATTCCGAGAATTTGTTTTATTATTCTAGGTGAGAAATATTTATGTTGGAGCCATCTTTCCACACCACGTTCATAGCATCTCTGTAGAGCTCTGCTTGACGGCGGTGTGGGGAGAGAGGCATTTATGTTTTCTATTATGACATTTTATGTTTTGTATGAAAATTTTGGAATGGTCATGGAGGGTAATTTCTGTTATTTTGTCCTAATTAATAAATATTATTAATAATATTTAAATTATTCTACATATATGAAACTTATTTTATATGCTTTTATAAATTTTAATGTCGAAATTTTTCCGGCCCACAGCCGACACATCACGCAAGTAATTAAAATCTACATAGTACAGATGCATGTAAGTGCGTGGAAAATCGCCAATGATATGTACCCGTGAAGACTCAGCGTGCGCAACGCAGCGGTCGTAACGTCAATATTATCCCTATAGCTGAAGCGAGAAATAAGGAAGAAGTCTCTGGCTGCTTCCTCGTTTCTCAATTCTGTAAAATCGACCTAAAATTATGTTACATACGGCTTAAAATCATCACACCGAGTAGTCCAGTGGGCACTCAGTAAATATAATATGAACACAATATGCGTCTAAGGCCTATTAAAGGGAAAGGGTACTCGGGTTAAATCAACTGAAATCGTTGTTATAACTATTTTGATTAACATTTCAAATAAATAAAATTCATTGGGAATCATCGAATTCGATTAAAATTGAAATTATCGATAAAATTTAAAGCAACCATTGGGTGTAAAAGTAAAGTATTTTATGGCTAAAAATTAAAGTACATGTTGGGTAAAGATAATTTAAATGCTCGTAAATTATTGATTAGGGTAATGACAAATGATTTCATCAATTAAATTATTATAATTCATTTCAACAAAAGTAATCTGATCTTGGAGTAAGAACGAGTAATGTATTGATCTAAACCAAATCAACCCCCGATAAAAATGAAAGCAACTAAGAATCGAATTCATTGATTTCAAATAAAGAAACGTATCAATTAAAGGTGAAACGATTTTCGAATAACAGTATGAAATCCCTTAATTAAATTGCTGATTAAAGACCCAAATTTTCATTGATTAAAGCAAAGGAAAAGTATTAAGACAAAGTAATCACTTAGTTAAATGTTGAAAACTACTGATAAAAATAAAATAATCTGTTGAATGACAATCCAAAACTTCATCGATTGAATATAAGGAGAAACGTTAGGAATTAAAGATTTATTATAAAGTAATCGTTTAGTTAATTGCTAAAAATTATTCACTGATTAAATAAAAGGAAAATTACGAATTAAAAATAA
Source organism: Schmidtea mediterranea (assembly GCA_022537955.1). NCBI lineage: Eukaryota > Metazoa > Platyhelminthes > Tricladida > Dugesiidae > Schmidtea > Schmidtea mediterranea. The sequence goes on along the minus strand of CM039679.1, from coordinate 309,792,237 downwards.
AGCACTCATTTGGTTAAATGTCGAAAACGATCGATAATAATAAAATAATTCGTTGATTAATGGTACAAACTCATTGCGTAATAAACGGAGCTTTTCCTTTGATTTAATTAGATGGATTAAAATACATAAATTCCTCACTTAAAAACTTAGCAATTCAGAATAAAATGGGGTATAAAATATTAGTCACTGACCAAAATAAAATAAAGTCTGATTAACATAAAGAAATCGTGGTTAAAAGAACCAAAATGAATGAATCAACAAATGAATACCAATCCGTTATCGAATAAAATTGACAAAAACCCAAGTTAACACTATGGTAAAAAGGCAGGGGTAAAATCGAAACGGATCCGAATTAGAAACGCGAACCGATTAATAATGTTAGATTCAACTTGATGATAGTCATTCAGTTTAGAAAGATTTTCTCGATATCTGACGAATATCCTGACGCCAACGAATAACTATAAAGTTAATAAATACACCAACAAAATCACAAGAAATTAACTTACGACGCGCTTAAAATCCGATATAGTCCAACTTAGACGAATAAATGTATCAAATGATGAATATCGAAGTGATGCTTGATAAGGAGTCCCATCGTTAGAAAGTCTACGCACACTCCACAACCGAGATTTGCACTAAGTCGATAATAGAAGTAGCCGATCGATAACTAAATTAACTTGAGAGAATCAACCGGAAACCGGAAACCTACCTTAAATGAATCTAACATCCGCTTGATCGAAGGGATTGACGTTTCCGCCAACATCGTCCTGACAGGATGTGACTAACTTGAATATCGTCGAATTAAGTACAACCGGTAAACTTTAACTCTGTTTCGAATAAACATTAGCATCATAGAATAGCGGATTTTAGAATTAGTTTAATCAATATCGATGTTATGTATTAGTAAATTGTAACTTCATGTTAATTAATATGACGTTTAAATATTTAATAAATTTCAGAATTAATCTCAAACAGCAGTAGGTAGTTGGTAACCCTCAAATCAACCTCAATATCTGATAACATCGCGGATCCTTTGAGTTTTGAAACTGATTTGTAACAGATAGTATCCCTAAATACTTAGTAAATTTTAAATGAATCTTAATTAGTAGTAATTCCATCCACTTAACAAACATTAATGCCCGATAGATAGTGGATTTTCGACTCACCCATCTGCCCAACACTAAAAATATTATCTAACATGTTCTAATTATTACCATCATTAACAAGAGTTATGAGGAGTTAGCCAACAGAATACATCACACCAGGAACGCACAGATAAATAACCTTAGTCGTTTCGAGTTGTAATACTAATCAAGCTAGTAGAGTGTAATCGGTCTAAGAGCAATAATATAATCAACGTTTAGTCTAGTATTATTATAAGCCGACGACTTAATCGAATTTGATAACGATAACAATTTAGATATGCCTATCGACCAAATCACCATTCAAGTAGCAGAGGAACCACACCCAGGAGAGGTACCAACAGCCGCCGCGACCACCGAACAACTTCCACCCCGGCGGTCACACCCGACTACTTGGCGATTGTTGGGTCTCAAATCCGATCCCTGTGGACTCGCCGGACAACAATACCCGGCCGAAGAAATATATGATCACGCCAGAAATCTCCTCACCTTCTGGGAACAAGTACAAGAGCAAGTGGACCTCAATGTGGTCAAAGCCCGGATGTACCTCACGAACGTGGAGGAGGACATCCGCGTCGGGCTCATCGCGGAGGCATACCCACCTCACCCAGTCCGCGACACCCGACGGCCCTATACGGTGGCGGCTCTGAAGAAGAGTTTAGAGAGAGAATTCCCGGAAGATGTACTATAGTAATGACAAAGTGTTGTAGAAATTGATTTAAATATTAAGTGTTATTGTTTCCTTATTCGTTATTATACCTCATAGATAAACTAGCTTCATACCCTTTGTTTAATTAAATAATAAAACTTTGATTTAATGAAGACAAAACAGAATTTAAATGCTCTCCTATTATAGTGATGTCATCCCTACAACTTCTACAAGCGGAACTGGAACGAGCAAGACAATCAAACGCAGAGTTACTCGCCCAAATCCTTCAATTAACTCGAGAGGCTCAACAGTTAAAAGCAACCTGGGTTGATCCAACAAAGATGAGAGCTGTATACCACCGACTCACGGCGGCACAGAAAGGATGGATAGAGGAGCGGCAGCTCAATCAGAGTCTGCGCACTCAAATTCGGGGACTCGAAGTCGCCCTAGCGGTATGCCGAGAAGGTGAAGCGGTAACTTACCCGCTCATCTTCGCCCCAACCCAAATGCCGCAGACAACCACCAAGCCAACAGAACAGCCCATCAATAATCGTCGACCGGGACGTAAGGAACGTGCCCGACGTCGAGCAACGCAGCTGCAAAACGCCAAACAATAAATATTCCATATGTGATTAATTCAAATAGAGTAGTTTTAGTCTTAGTTGAGTCGTTTCTTTGGAATGGCATGTCAGTATTGTCACAAGTAACCTTATTACGTCTCAGTTTTCTACAGTCAATTAAGAATGAATCCTGTATAGTATGAGGGACAGAGCTAAGCGAGCACAGGTCTTCTATCGACAGCTCGTGAACCCGAGGGTTGTCCGAGCAACTATAGTACTAGCACATGGTACTCAATTTTTGCGGGCAATCCACCACTTGAACACATTACCAACGTTGCCTAGCAACGGGTGCCAAGTGGCGATCAGTATCACTTTGTATGGCGTTACGAGGGCAACCACCGATTAGTTCAACCAAACAATGAAACCCTGTAACCCACCATACAAAATTTGGGGGCTCAGCCGGGATTGAAGCTTTGTTATTTGGAAAGACCAAAACCATCAAGTTAAGAAACAACAGAGAATTCTGTCAGTACACCCTCAGCCGGGATTGAATGATCTTCTTGTACAAAAACCCAAGCGAACAAACTGAGATGAAATTATGTTAAAGTTACATAGATATCAACGTCAAAGCATTCAACATCCATCAATACTCGACGACACAACACCCTTGTAAGAGACCAACGACACTCACAAGACGCATAAGCAAACAACACATAATTAAAAGGGCAAAATGCGGGATAAAATGAAATGGGGTAAGTAAGGGAATAACGATAAACTACGGGGGAAAGCAATGGAACCAAGTAGAGAAGTCAACGATAATAGAATAAATTACAACGAGTAGTGATTAAAATAGTAGTTGATAAAATGAAACAAAATATATTAAAAGACTAAAAATTGAATGAATTTAGTTAATTAGTATTCAAATAAATTTAAAGGGTAATTAAAAGAGATTTAATAATTTTAGATGGAATCAACAAAAATAATAGAAAAACTAAAGGGTATCCTAAACATCGAAAACGATAACTTAGAGGAACTAATCAACAAACAAAAATTAATTAAACGAGCTAAAGAGGATATATCAACGATTTCAAACCTGTACTCCGATGAACATTGCATATTAATAAAATTGATCGATATTGATAAAGACGTAACAACTGAAAGAATATATGAAATTCTATCTATGAGATTGGAAATAACCAAATTTGGGAAAAGCTGGAACAAGTTAATGGAAAAAGTCAAAAACATTGAGGACGAGATTGCAACAACAATGAAAGAACAAACTAAGGCTTATGTGGAGTGTTATGAGTGCAAAACAGAGGAAGCACGAGTAATGGTGATACCTTGCGGACACCTGAGTTATTGTCATGGATGCGCACAAGAGTCGCACTGTATGTTATGCCAGCGAAAGATAAAGGAAAGACTAACGGTTTACTTTCCATGAATTGTTATGATGAAATGAAATAAATGTGTATTATGCATTACTTGAATTATTATTAGATGATAAGACGAATATAAAAGAAATATGCAATGTTTATAAATAATAAAACCACCTGACAACGATAAACAAAGGTAATAGACCAAAAACATAAAAGCCGAATTAGGGAAATAATCAAAACACACGCACAGAGACACAAAATATTGGACGGAAAAATTTCGACAACCGAGTTTCCTAGTGTATGCTTCTTTTTGTTTTATTAATATTATATTTATCGATATTATATTGAGATAGGACGAGGAAAAATGGTTAAACCTGAGCTATCTACTGATAGTACGCTCACCCAAGGGAAACCCTGATCAACCTTACTGAGAAAGGAACTGGTAGGCCAAGTCGCGTATGTCAGCAAGTAACCGGCGGGAGATTGATCACCTCTTTTGGGGAGCTTGCTGATGCGATTACCACAAATTTTGAAGGGGGGTGTGAAGAGATAGACCGAGAGGTGAGAGAAAGAGTGCACACGGAACAGAATTAATAGTTTTGATTAAAGGTACCTAGAGATGACTTCTTTTTTTCCCTAGCTGGTGGTGAGGCACCAGAGGACAGCTACGGACTGTCGTGCTCAGGTTGTTATCAGCCAAGGGACTGATGACGCTGAGCCGTTCGATACAAAAACCCGGATCACACACCGAGTATCGAACGATTCTTTTTTCGCTGGGAGGCACTCGATACAACAACCCGGATCCCACACCGAGTATCGGGGCCAAACGGTAGGTGAGATGTGAACTAACCGGTAAATGGTTCATACTCAAAATGTCCTACTAAAGCCAGATGAGAGCGCTCGAATTGAGCCGAGAAATCTGATGGATGGAGCGGGCAGAGATTTGATAGTTTATTTCCCGCTCCCACTTTTGAGCACTTCCTTTTCTTTTCACTATTCGGGAAATCAAGTAAACCGCTTTTGGAACTTGATTGAACGTCTAGGCATTTCCATACTTTTATATTCTTCGAGGTACACAACCCGGATCCCACACCGAGTACCGAGGGAATGTTTTTTTATTGCCCAGCGAGGAGTTTGGTACAATAACCCGGATCCCACACCGAGTACCAAATATCCGAATGGCGGTGAGTAAAGCGTAACCGGAAAAATGCGCGGCCAAAAGACGCCATGGCTTGAGAGTCAGTGTGAGGCCTCAAACATACCCAAAAGTCACTGTTGAGCTCAAGTCCGATATAAGAGATAATATGAAATAGAGGGCCGGATGATTATAATCGATACTTGAGCATAGAGGGCCGGATGATTATAATCAGATACTTGAGGCAATAGAGGGCCGGATGATTATAATCAGATACTTGAGGCAATAGAGGGCCGGATGATTATAATCAGATACTTGAGGCAATAGAGGGCCGGATGATTATGATCAGATACTTGAGGCAATAGAAGGCCGGATGATCATGATCAGATACTTGAGGCAATCCAGATAAGATATGATATGAGTAAAGATGAAATATGATTATGAATAGATATTAAGGTCACAGATGACCAGTAAAAGAGTTGAAGCCGAAGGCCAAAGAGCCAACGGAAATTATAGAGGGCATAGAGCGCCAGCGGTTGAGGATTAAGTAAATGAATTTTTGGGGGACATAGGAAAAACAATTAATGGAATGAATGAAAGTATGAGTATGATGAGTTTATATTATTGATATTATGATATAGATAATTGATACGACTATATAGATAACTGATAAGACTATATAGATAATTGATACGAGATTAATAGATAATTATTACGAGAAATAGATAATTAAAAATAGACTTAAAATGAGGGGGGTGAGTCAGATAAAGAAGACCACCACGATAAATGCGAACAGGGGATGTTAACATATATAGTATGGTAAACGGAGGAGAAATTAGTATAGAGTATAGAATATTGGAGTGTTATTTATTTCTAGGAATCGATAGTCAAATAAAGCAATCCAAGTCAGGTGCAAAGCAAAGCAAAAGAGAAAATATTTCAGAGCAAACGGCAAAGCAAAGTGATAACAAAGGAATTTGAATAAACAAGCAGAAAAGATTTTGGAATAAACGTCAGAGTAGTTACAAGCAGATAAGCAACCAGAAGTTTCAAAGCAACCAAAGCAAGAAAAGAGAAACGATAAAACCAGTCAAGCAGACGAATAACCGTAAACATTGATAGCATCAGCAACCACACGAGAAGCAAAAGCCAAGAGAATAGAGAAAAAAGTTTATTAAAAGCAGAAGAAAAGAGAAAAGTTCGCAACAGTAGAAGTGTTAATACTAAAGTATCAACTGCAACCGGAACCGGCACAGATAGCGGATTGACCGATTTTGAATTTAATAGCAGCGAAGAGAACGAATTACGTAATATCGAAAACCAGTTGATAACGATAGAATCAGTAAACGAAGAAGATCCGGACAACAATCCAAACATGACGACTTCAATAAACTCTTCAATTCCGGACGCAAATACCATGTTGAATAACAATAATGTGATGATAGGAGAATTCAGAGAAAAGTTTAGAGGAGAACCGTTTGACGGCAGTCTCAACAAATTGGATACATTCATAAAGGAATTTGAAGTGTATAAAAATATCTGTCACTGGACAGATCAAAAGGTAAAGGAGCGGCTACCCTTGTATTTGAAAGGGAGCGCACAAGATGTATTCGTGGAAGAAGCGAGAGACGATACGAAACTGACAACATGGACAGAAATTAAAGAGTTCTTAATAAAGATATTTGGAATAGAGAAAAAGGGGAATAGGAAGATATTGGACTTCCTACATCGAAAACAAAGACGAGATGAATCAAATGCAGTGTACGCATGCGAATTAAAGAAACTGTGTAAAGAAGCCTTCGGAGAACATGATTTGCCCGAAGATAAAATGGTAGACGTCTTCATAAGAGGAATCAAGAGGGAAGACATACGAGCCAACCTTGGATGCCTGGCACCAGAAACATTAGATAAAGCAGTAGCAATCGCAAACAGATGCGAAGCCCATCTAGGACTGGGATATCAAGTGGCAGTCTTGGCCACAGAACCAACAACATCAACAGTCAATGCCAACAATCAAAACAACAATACCAATCCAGCTATGAACCAATTCATTCCAAGAGCACAACAGATGTCCAAGCCACCAGCAACGAGAAATCCGGAGGATAGAGGTAATAACTAAGTAAGTTATAATAATAATTTCAGGAACAATCCAAACACAAATGAAAAATGCTCCATATGTCAAAAAATAGGACATCGGTCAGAGAATTGTTTCCGAAATTACACTTGTCAAAAATGTGGTAGACGAGGGCATACTGAAAAAATATGTAGGCAACCTAATAACAAAGCATGTTACAATTGTGGACAACAAGGACACTTCGCAAGGCAATGTAACATAAGAAGAGAACCAAACCAGTCAAGATTAAATAACTCTATGGGAACCCCGCAAATTAACGTGATGCAAGAGATAGACATGCTACGAGAAACACTACAACGAATGCCCATAGAATTAAAAGAGATGATGCAACAGATGCCCACCAATATACAACAACAACGAATCAACGTAATGAGAAGCAATGAAGTGATTCAAGAGCTGCGAACTAGAGAATATCAAGAACAACAACAAGCTGAATGGCAAAGACTACAAACAGAGGAAGCCCAGGAAATCCAGCAAAGATGGAAAATCGAAAACAAACCCGAAGAGAATCAATATGATGAGAATGGAAATTCCAGATGAAACTCACACTGCGGAGCAGTGTGTTGAGAACGAAGGGGAGGAAATATGATAACTGATAACGAGAAAACAGTCGAATTAAATGCGATGGAGAAAATAGAGGCCATCAAAGAATTTGCAGAGGAGGAAAAACAAAGACGTCGACAGTTAAAAGAAACGATAATGGAGAAACCGAATGAACCAGAAACCCAAGAGATTAAACGAGCAGAAATGATGATAACGGAGGATCAAAACAAGGAAACATTAGTGTATGAGATAGATGAACTCGAAAAAGAAATTATGACACAAAAGACAGAGAGTACACTTGAGAAAATAAGCAAGAAGAAGCTTTAGAAAAAGAGGAGGATCAATTAAAAGAAAAAGAAGCAATCCTGAAGCAAGAGAAAGCGGAACTAAGAAAGAAGGCGCTAATATTAAAAATAGACGGAGCGTTAAAACACCTAGAGCAAGAACAAGCACTAGACCAAAGAATAGAAGTGATGGCAAAGAAAGTGCTATCGCAAGAAATGAAAGAGCCAGAATTGGGAGATGAACAGGAAGCATCAACGTCACAAGGAAAAGAAAAGATATCAGAGCCAATAATAGCAAAAAATCGAATCCAGAGGATACTGCTACAAAAAATAGAAACAAGAATCAGAAAAGAAAAGCCCACGTGGAGTGAAACTCAAATCGAGAACAGAATAAAGGAGATATGGTTCCAAACAAAAGGACCAACAAGGATAATGAAAGAGGAGGAACAACCACAAATCAATATGTTGAGACAAATACCAGACGATCAAACAGACGAAGATGAAAGTGAAATAAGCAGTCTGGGTGGAGAAATATTTCAGTCATGCGAGGAAAATAAACCATACAAAGATGAATCAAAACCCGAATTAGAGGAGATGGAAACGAGTGTACCAAGAGAAGATGAAACCGAGATATTAAAAGAAATCAACGAGATTGTAGAAGAAGTAGATCGAAACCAAATGTTCTTAAACCTCAGAGATACAACCGCATACAGCAGAATAATGAAATTAATTGCGAAAGGATATCAACAAGATAATGGTACATTTACAGCATCATGGAAAGACATGATAAAAAAGTACCAAGAGAATTTGAAAGAATATGATAGAGAAGAATACCAGGTTATTATTGATTTTCCAGAGATACCAAGACAGATAATAGCAACAAGAGGCGAAAGCACAAACGAGCTGTATGATTGGGTAGTGAAAAAGCTAGGACCCAGCTACAAAAATAAACCTTTATATTATCAAGGAAGGAAAATAAAGCGAGATATACACCTAGCGGATGCTCTAATTGGCCAAAAGGAATAAATGTGGTAACGTTAAACAAAAATGAAAGCGAAGAAACGACAGCAGAAATATGGCAGAAAATTCAAATATTGTATACCAAAGAAATAAAACCTGGATTAGAAAAAGAGAGACAAAAGATAATGAGGCAAAATCAGATCAAAATGACAGAACAAGCAATAGACCAGGCTAGAAAATATATTAATCGATTATCATTAACAAGACCGATCTCAATGAAAATGTTCGTAGAGGCTGTACGAGACACAGACATTATGAGATTTGACAACGAGAGAACAGATGAGTTGATAGCCAAATACGGAGAACATCAAAGAGATATGAGGGGAGATGAACCAATAAAGATAAAGATAAAATTACCAAATGACGAAACAAAGGAAATATTGGTAGATCCCGATTGTCAAATGCACGAATTATACCGACGGATAAATCGAGAAATTATACAACCGATAATCGAAAGTAGCGATGATGGCATGGTAGAGGACGTGGCAATAATGTACCATAAACGGCAAATAAGTCCGCGAGAACGAACCCCGATATACGAATTAGGTATATGGGAAGACGGACAAACCATTAATATCATAGCCATGGATGAACCAGAGAGAAAAAATACAACAAAGGAACAACAGATCCAAGAATTTCAAGAGAAAGAAAAGAAAGATGGACCAAATACTAACCATACGCTACCAGTTATGGAGACAAGAGCGAAGTTGAGCAACAAATACAAGCCAAGTAGACGATTCACGATGTCGATCAACACCATGGAACAAAGTGTATGATCAAAAGACGAAAAGAATGGAAATGGAATGGAGAGAACCGAACCAGTGGAGAAAAATAGTAACCGAGGAGAAGCGCCGGAAGACGCCAGCTAAGCAAATAACCTTAGAGTTATATGAAGATGAGCCCATATGAAAACTTACCAGAGGAAATGAAACGAAATGGAATGGAACCGAGAAGAAGACGAAGAAAATAAAACGATAAAGCTCGACTAGCCCATACACATGGAAAATAGGTGGTGGCGAAAAAGTAAAATCGGCTGAAGAAGAGAAAATCATCGGTAATTACAATCATCAATTCTATACAGAATCGAGGATAATCGGATGAAATTTGAGAGTGTACAAAGGAGCATGGAGTAGGAAAAAGGAAAAATCTATCAGTGTATTTCTGTTAGCAGGGCAAGATAGTGAACGGAAAAATTAGAGTGGCCATTTAATCGAAAAGTCACAATTCAATCGCTATAAGTCCGGAAAAATGGCAAGAGCGAACAGCGGAAAACAATCTGATAGACCCAAGAGTCAAGAAAGCCAGAAGCCAAAATCCACGAAAAATGTTGCTGGAGGAGTAACAACATAATTCTATTCGAAAACTACGTAACACCTCAATTCGTAAAAGATGAACGATATATCTCACATCGAAGTAGAAAGGAACGAGAATGAAAATACGAATTCATACAAGAAAAGCGAGACCGCGAATCATGTAACTCAAAATCACGAAATTCCGGAACAAAATACTTCCCACAGATATAGACGACCCTGTGAATGAAGGATACAAGATTAACGGAAAGCGCGAAAAATGTAGAGAATTAGCAGCGATATTGAGAACCGATCAAAGAATCAAAGACGACGTAACAGATTAGCAAAAATGGATAAGTAGATTTCTTGTAACATGGAGTTAGAGAAAATGCGAAATATTAGTAAAGGAGAATAGAGGGAGTAATCGAGAATGTAATGCGTGTACCCAGAGCAATTTCCCCGAGATTATCCGAAAAGAAACATCATCCCGAAGGCAGCCGAAGACGATAGAAGAAGTATAGTTAAAATATGATGCCCATGATTTCGAACCAATTCGAAAGGAGAACCTTTTATATCACTGCCAAAAGTGTATGAAGTGAAAAAAAGAGAATACCGTATAACCGCCATTTCATTACAATACCAAGGACGATCAATAGATCGAACGATCTCGAAATCGGAGTTACGCGCAAATGCAATTGGGAATGAATGAAATGTATTAACAGTACTAAAGAATTGCGGGTCAGAGAACTCAATAAAAGAGAAATTAAAACGAAAACGGCCAATAGGACCGACGGAAAAGTCTTAAATACGACAGAAGTCCACTGCAGCAGATAAGTAACGTCATTCAACAGAGATGAAGAGATACTAAATGATCCTAAATTATTGTGACGAAAAGAAACAACCGAGAATACCGGAATCAAGAGATTTGTTCATGGACAGAAATGAAAACGATCTGATAACAGATAACCAGACGAGATTAGATGTCGGCAAAGACACCAGTCGAAATTAGAGCCAGATAACCGAAGAGGAAAAGAAAAAGAAGAGAGAAGACGTCGAAACTCAACAGGAGACGAAGATAATGGATAATGAACAGAGAGCTACAACGTACAAAAGAAACAACAGACGAACAACCCACGAAAAGAACAGGTACGGCAATGGAAAGAAATCCAGAGACGACAAAATTGATAAAACCAGCTCCAGAAAGAAACTAAAGACAAATGCAATGGATCAATTGAACAACGAAATTGAACAACTAGCCCAGTAACGAAGCAGTTTAAGGGAAAACTGAAAGGCAAGAACAAGAAAGCAATGAGTCATAGATTGATAACTGACATGCTGGGATAGCAAATCCAGAGATAAAGAGAAATTTTAAAACTCAATCTAAATATCGAGCAGAAGCGAAACAGCTTTGGCAGCAATAAACCAATAATAAAATTAAAATCATGAGACAACAAGTAGAACCACAACCAAAGACAAGAACTACTGTGATGAATAAATCACTTAACGAGAACGGATGCCGATGACCCATATAGATATTTGTAGTGAAATGGCTAAAGTCTGATGTATAACTATGCGATTAGTGATATACAGAATACGAACCCCAAGGATACAACCCAAACGGATATGAATTTGCATAACAGACTTTCAGAAAGGTAATCGAACATTCTTTCTGACTCAAGGGATGGCAAGCCTTTATAAATCTGGTAGTAAGATGATCAACCGAGATAAGGGCAGCGAAGTAAAGAGTTATTAAGGAATTCGAAAACCAACGATTAATGCAGAGCGATCCAAAGAAGCGAGCTAGGAAAAGGATGAATAACGATAATCAACTACAATACTATATGGATGATGGCATAAAAGAGTAGAACGTTTTGTAGTAAGACGCCGATAACATAAAGATTGGTGATATAATACTCATTAAAAGAAACGGAAGAGTGTAAAGCTGCAAACCCACCGGAAACACAGACAACGGCAACACAGTATCGTATAAGTATATCAAAGAGGTAGACTTCATTCAATAACGGAAATAAAAGAATGCTCATACAAGGAAAATCGTAGCATTCATTGCGGACCATCACTTCACCATTCAACATATAGAAGCTGGAACGGAAACAACAGGGTTTGTAACGCGGAAGGAAATGTAAATGGGGGATTCACGACAGGACGGCACTCAATACTGGAAGAGCAAAATGTAGCAGCGAGGAAGGAAAAATAAAAATACCCCGATAATAGCCTGCGGGAAGATAACGGCTGGAGACGGAACGTGTCCAAGGAGGAGAAAGGTACATCCCTACTTGAATCAACTAGTCAAAGAGTAGTAGTGAATTGAAAGCTACAAGTAAAGTTGGAGAAAGATATAAGGAATTTTTGATCCAGATACACAAAGCAATGGAAAAGCCCTCAAGTCTCAGCCAACAGATAGATCAATAGCAATATCGGGAGTCAACGATTAGTACTATACGCCGAAACCAGCACTTGTTAACATCACTTTATTAAAAGTGCAATATTGTGATAAGTGGCAAGGACAAGTGCACAGAGAAATCTCGAAACTACAGAACCAAAAAAAGTGGCATTAGATTAATTAACGGAGAACGCGAAAAATCGGAAAAAACCACGATAACCACAACTATCGGATTCAGAAGTCACGCCAAAGGTAGTAATAATCAACTGAACACTTACAATGGAATGAGATTATAAAAGGACGAATGGTGGAGCAAAGCGACGAAATGGTGCCAGTACTAATATAAAGGAATACTTTTATCGCGAAACAGCAATACCGGAACGCAAAATCGCAATAGACCCCAAGGATGTAAAACTATATCTCTATATAGAATAACAAGATGATTCTTATATCACAAGGAATTGGCATCAACAGCAGAAATATACTATACGGATTTAGTTAAAAATGATGTATTCTTCAAACAGAGAAATAATAATATAACAAAGTTAGCAATTGGCAATCAACAAATCGGAAATAATGCAAGTTCCATTATTAACAACTCCAGAGGAATTTGGAAAGATGTTGGAAAGAAGTTATGTACACGTACAAATTGAAAAGACAATGCAAAATTGCCACAGAGAATTCGACAATTCCAAGAGATAAATGCATAAACGAATTAGAGATAATGCATAAAGGAAAAATCAGATTCGCTCAACCAGTAACAAGGATGATAAACCCAGAGAAATTTGTACCCAATATGTTCAGTTGTAGTAATGTATATGGACCATTATTCGAAATAAGAGATGGAAGTTGGTTACAATTCCCAACTCGAGTAATCGTAGCACCGCCAAAAATATTTGGATTAACAGAATTGGCCAGCGAAGCAGATTCAAGAAACCAGTATATATCACAGAGTGGGATAACAAACGAAAGATCGAAAGAGCCAAGAATTTATTATTTCCAGCACAAAGCAAGCTATATTATCAACATTGTAACTATAACGGGAGGTAACAACTATGGAGAGAAACCCAACTACGAATTGTTACTATCACCAGATCATTTTCAACATGCTACAGCAAACATGATGAAAGCCATGTGGGGAAGATTCTTAATCTTCGGACAGATGATGGCAGGAATTTTAGGAATAATCCTTATTATTCAAATCGTAAGAGTAATCATAACACAAATGTTAGCATGTTTCGATATCTACAAAAGAGAGAGAAAAATCAACTGGAAAATGGCAATTGGATTCTTACCGTTTAAGCTAAAACATGGTATTAACGGAACCAAAAGATATTCACAGATAAAAAGACAGTAGAATTCTACAAAATGATGCGTACCGAGAAGAAGTGACGAAATTTAAAGCAATAATGAGATTAGAACCGAGAAAACCAAATGAAGCGACAAAACGATTATGAAACGATGATAAATTCAGAGATGATGCATAATAACAGCGAAATGATTCGAAAACCAAGGAGGAAACGATGCCTAATCAAGAGCATCAAACATGGAAAATGAAAAGACTAAACATGTGGACAATTATAATATCCCCA